>JASAOG010000134.1:0-327500 GCA_030265305.1 Biomphalaria pfeifferi
AAAATGTACAGCTTAAACTTAAGGTGACCAGGACTTAGGCGTGACAGTCCCTGCTTTTCATAAAATGTATGGGCGAGACGGCTAATTTCCTACTTTTGATAAAAAAAAAAGTCCATTAATGTCACGCTTTTCTTTTAAAATCTTTCTTAATCTTTTGACTAATAAACTAAAAGTTAGCGCCTTGCGGCGTTTTAGTTTTGTTTCTCATTTCAAGTTCGCTGCTTAGCAGGTTCCTGTGTTAAAAGCATGGGTAGTGTTTTTAGTTTGCAGCATCCTGCCTTCTCCTCAGAAACTGACGTCAGCACGTTTTCTATCGACTTTTGGCGTGATGTCATTCCCACATGTTTCTCGCTGATTCTGAGAATCAATTCCAGCAGACAGTAAGCCTTCGTTTGGCTTTTTTTTCTGCTTAAGCAGATGACATTGTGAGAAAGTTGTAAAACAAGACGAACATTACAGGGACTTCTTTCTTTTTCTTCTTAAACTGTCAGGTAGAGTTGAGGAACTCTATGCTAGCAAAAGTGAACAAGAGCTCCCTCTCACCGGCCTGTATGAAAACAAGAGGTCGCGTATAGATCTACTAAGACCCGCGCCATTTTTCTTTTCTATACCAGACTAACCATGCGGGACACGCCATTTATTATGTAACGCCCCTTGAGGAACAGCGTCTGGATTGTGACAAGGTTGTGGGAGGTCTTTTACAACTCCGCGCAGTGCAATGAGGATGCTCTCGCACCCCCCTTAGGCACCCACAAGGGAGTCTTATTTTGCTACCCTTTAGCCTAATCGTTTCCTCCTACGATCGTTTCCACCCGGGCGCCACTATGAGGCAGGGTAGGATGCCCTGGACATTATAGGGACAAACAGGCAGAGTTTATTAAGAGGGAAAGAATAAAATGAAATTGTTTCCCCTGATGATACAATTCTTTGTGCACCCCCCCCCCCTCCACGGGAAATCTTTAAAAGTTAATTCGTCGATTTAAAATAAAGCTGAATTTCAAGTAATGGAAAGACCTGGTGGTTAGCGTTAAAGCCTTCGGAAGACAGTCATTGGAGAGACTATTTCAATTATATCCTGCTTCTTTGAAAGCCCGTGTGCTGAATTGTGGCTGCATTTTGTACACAACATTGCGGCAATATTTTTTTTATTATAGCTTTTATATATCACTACTTCATGCTTATAGCATGCTCAGAGCGCTTTTGTCCAATCTCATTTGTGGACCAATGGGGAGGGGAGGGGGTATCTAGGAGTTGGTTTTCCGTGCTGCCTTAAGGCGCTCAGTGTCGAACCTCGAGCCCCCTTCTAGGTAGCCAAGACAAGCCTAGTTCAAGGGCACTTAGCCTCTCGACAACGCTTCCCACCATATTATATTACATGCAGAAGTTCTGTTTATTTATGTAAGGGCTCTTACATTGGTTCAGAAATGCACGAAAAGAGGCAAGAAAACTTGAAAAGGATCCTCTCCAAAGAAATACGCGTGCGACTCACTATTTCCATGACGCGAGTGGGTAAGAAAAAGTGAGGTAGCAGATAGAGAAACGGCCTATTCAGCAGGTTAACGCTGGATGTATAGACAGAAAGACGATCTATCTTGGAAAAATTGTTTCAGAAAGCCTGCAATTATTTAAATTATTGTGTGTGTGTATGTGTGAGAGAGAGGGTTTCACGACAATTCGTTCACTGACATTTCGTTCACCCGACAATTCGTTCAAACGACAATTCGTTCAAACGACTATTCGTTCAAACGACTATTCGTTCACCCGACATATCGCTCACCAACAACTTGCTCACAGGCAACTTGTTCACCGACAACTTGTTCACCGACTGTTGGCTCACAACAAATTGCTCACACGACAAATCGTTCATAGACTATTCGTTCACTGGATAGTAACATTGTTAATATTATACATTCTCGTCGCGTGTTCAATTTGTTTACATTAAAACTTGCTCGTCAACATTGTCCAAAAGAAACAAAATGATCTGAACATCATCTGCCCTTAAAGAACTTTACTTTAGCGTAATTGTGAAGATAAATTGCGACCCCCTAAGCGCAGAAACAGCAAAGTATTTGTCAACACTTCTATGGTAAGACAGAAAAGGATGAAACAGTATGACGGCTCTAAAGACCTCCGACCTTTTGAGAATGAACAAAAATCATCATACCTACATGGGCACTCAGAAACTCACTCAGGAAACAGGCAGTCAGCCTCACTCCAGGTTAAGAGAGAGACAAACTACCGAGATTAGTTTTTTTGCAGCCTATTATAGAGAGTGTTTTATGTTTACCAATGTGCTTTGATTTAATTTTAAACAGTGTGAATGTGCTGAATTGGTTGATATTTTTTGTTAATGTTTGTGTAACATAATGAGCATGTGGTCTATTCTGTAGTGTGTTATTTTCTGAATATCTTTTGTCAATTCATGTGTCGTTCTGAATAAAGCCTTGTAACAGGTTTCTCTTCTATGTTAGCTTCGTTCTTATTAGACTGACATTTGCTAAGCTGTGTGTGTGTGTGAGGGGAAGGGGGGCAATCATCGTGACGCTCCAGAGGCTAAGGCTGTGATATCTTTATCTAATTGCCCGGCTCTGACTCAGCTTTTATCTTATCTTATTTTATCTAATGCAAACGTTACTTCAAAAAGAAGATGATTTCGTCCTACGCGTCATGCATTTAGTCATGCATATTAACCAATGACCTAAATTCTGCTAAGTCACTGGTTTTCCTGGCTGATTCAGGCAACCCATTCCATGCTCTAATAGTCCTAGGGAAGAAGAAGCATTTATACAAATTTGTCCTAGTATATGGAACGAGGAGGAATGTGCCTATATCTTTGTGTCTTTCCGGATCTTCTGAAATATGTGCAAGCAAAGAAGAGACCAAAGCGCCCAGTGAGGATCTCAAAACTGACTCTCGACTTTCAGAAGAGGAGCTGAAGTAGACACACTGACACGCAGTCCGTATTGCAAGTATTAGACCAAGAAATCTAAGAGTTTTAATCATGCTGAACCATCACATCAAGTCTTAATATAAGTTAGGCCAGACCTTAAGGTACTATTGAGGCGCAGCCGACGCACTGCATGCACGATACCAAAGTATTATTTTTACCTTAACTTTTCTTGCCCGCCATGGCACCAACTTTGAGATCTACCGTCTTAGATCACAGCCGATCGATCCTCAAGGGGTTCTTTAAATAAAAAAGGGTTTTGAGAGCTGGGATTGAGTGCCAATGCGTTAGAGAGTTTACTCTTAAAATTGTAATCGGTATTTCTATGCTTAACATTTAAAAAATGTCCCCACCTTGTTCTTTTTGAACTGATGCTTTTGTTATGCCTTTTTGTTAATAGCTGTCATTTGTACTAGGCTTCAGGATTAGCATGGGCAAAAATTTTGACAGATGTCCTTCACTGGAAGCCCCAATTTTTGACAAGCTTGCTTCACAGTGAAACATACAATGCATATCAATTTCTTTTATAGCCTGTATTTGTTTAAAAACAAAACAAGCAAAGTTTTCAACATTCGCTTTTTTAAAAATCTGTGCCCTCCGTTAAAGAAGGTGTTATACGGCTAGCGCAATGACCAACTGCCTTTACTTTCCCCAACGAATGTCATGTACCCATTAGAGTTGGGTGGACTCAGTGGTGTTCACTTCACACTGGCTTCCAGTAGAATGTGGTTATTCGTAAATTAGCGATGCCTGCGTAGCATCGCAGGTTCCTATGCTGGTGTTTGGTTAGCATTAGGTGCTTCCTTTAGAGAAGTCATGTCTGAGAGCCATACAAAAAGGTTGTGAGAATCACTGCTTCATAGACATGCATTTGTTAGAAGATAGAGAAAACTATTCCGCCATAGTCTCATTTTAAAGCGACCAAACGCACTGCTGGCGCTCGTCTGTTTAGACAGTGGTGCGTCATCAAATGCCTTTCTGCCCTGATACGAATTGGGGTTTGCAATGTGGTCATTCATAGTAGAGCTAAGTAAATTCTTAGTGTACTTTGGACTATAAAAGAATCTCTACTTTATACGCACTCTCTATAATAATATTGTCTAATGGTGTAGACTTGAGCATGATTAAAAAAATTAATTTGATAAAATATTAAAGCATGTAATCATTGCAATCACTTCGTTCTCCAGCATTGTATCTAAGAATCCAGTTTTCAGTGTCCTTATGCAGTGTCTTTCTATTCTCAGAGTCGTCCTGTCTTTTAGTGTCCTCCTGTTCTTTGTGTCCTACTGTTCTCTGTGTCCTCCTGTTCTCTGTATCCTCCTGTCTTTTAGTGTTCTCCTGTTCTCAGTGCACTTTTGTTCTCAGTTTACCCCTTTTCTCTGTGTCCTCCTGTTCTCAATGTCCTCCTGTCTTCTGTGTCCTCCTGTTCTCAATGTCCTCCTTTTCTCAGTGTATTCATGTTCTCAGTGTACTCCTCTTCTCAGTGTATTCTGTTCTCAGTGTACTCCTGTTCTCAGTGTATTCTATTCTCAGTGTACTTCTGTTCTCAGTGTACTCCTGTTCTCAGTGTACTCTTGTTCTCAGTGTACTCCTGTTCTCAGTGTACCCCTGTTTTCAGTGTACTGCTATTCTCCCACGAATTGAGTGATCAACTTGTAGATATTATGGTGTTAACCGTCAATAGACAGCTGAAATTTGAGATGCTATCCCTTCATTCAATAGCTTGTTTCGTGGTAGATTGTTCTGAACTCTAAATGTAACATTCCATAATGCTATCGGAAATCTTGAATCACTCTGCGGTTTCGTCTCTGGTTACCAATAGAGTTATCCTCACAGTAGTTATACAGATTACTTATAACATCTGGCCGAGCATCCACAAGTGGACCAAATGAAAGGGATAAAAGTATTTTAACAAACATGCGTACATTTTATCATCACGATAAGTAGCTGCTAGATTTTTATCTCTGTCCGAAATGGAATACACAACCGACAAGACTGATTGCCGGCAATACTGTGCTTACCAGCCTTCTAAAAATGTAATATCAAGCAAGAGTTCCTCTTAGCTCCAACAGTTTCCTGAAAAGTCAGAAACACTCTACTTTCTGTTAAGATGGCTGTAGTGTATATAACAGAGGTACGGCCCACTGATCAATGAATACATGTACTGTGAAGACCTGCATTACTAACTCAGTTACTAACTCATGTTACTAACTAACATTACTGTACCAAGAATGAGCCAGTGGTTAGGAAGGTTGAGGCCTCAACAAACAAAACTGTCCTTGAACTTCACTTAAAAAATCCGGTACTTATTATACATGTTATAAAAAAGTCCGCGCTATTTTGTCTTGCGCTATTTCGTCTTGCGCTATTTCGTCTTGCGCTATTTCGTCTTGCGCTATTTTGTCTTGCTCTTTTTTTCTTGCTCTGTTTTGTCTTGCTCTATTTCGTCTTGCGCTATTTTGTCATGCGCTATTTCGTCTTGCGCTTTTTGGTCTTGCGCTATTTCGTGTTGCGCTATATCGTCTTGCGCTATATCGTCTTGCTCTATTTTGTCTTGCTCTATTTTGTCTTGCACTATTTTGTCTTGTTCTATTTTGTTTTACGATATTTTGTCTTGCACTACTTTGTCTTGCACTATTTTGTCTTGCTCTATTTTGTTTTGCGATATTTTGTCTTGCACTATTTTGTCTTGCACTATTTTGTCTTGCTCTATTTTGTTTTGCGATATTTTGTCTTGCGCTATTTTGTTTTGCGATATTTTGTCTTGCACTACTTTGTCATGCACTATTTTGTCTTGCACTAGTTTGTCTTGCACTATTTTGTCTTGCACTACTTTGTCTTGCACTATTTTGTCTTGCACTACTTTGTCATGCACTATTTTGTCTTGCACTAGTTTGTCTTGCACTATTTTGTCTTGCACTACTTTGTCTTGCACTATTTTGTCTTGCACTATTTTGTCTTGCACTAGTTTGTCTTGCACTACTTTGTCTTGCACTTTTTTGTCTTGCACTAGTTTGTCTTGCACTATTTTGTCTTGCACTATTTTGTCTTGCGATATTTTGTCTTGCACTATTTTGTCTTGCACTATTTTGTCTTGCTCTATTTTGTTTTGCGATATTTTGTCTTGCGCTATTTTGTCTTGCTCTATTTTGTCTTGCACTACTTTGTCTTGCTCTATTTTGTCTTGCACTATTTTGTCTTGCTCTATTTTGTTTTGCGATATTTTGTCTTGCGCTATTTTGTCTTGCTCTATTTTGTCTTGCACTACTTTGTCTTGCACTACTTTGTTTTACAATATTTCGTCGACTTTTTTTTTTGTCGGACGCCATTATTCCGAATAAACCAAAGACATTGGACATAGTTATGCCCATGAAAATGCTTCAGATTTATTGGTCCGCGGTTCAAACCTCACCTACCTTTATCATCGAACTTTAACGATTCAATATTGAAGAACGCGATTATTTTTGTCTAAATAAACTTTCACCTCATTAGAGAGCAATTTAAACATCGACTTGGCAATCTCATTATCACTCTGATTGTATAACAAAATGAAAGCAATTAGATTTTAATTGCTCCCAAATGTTCATGGACAGCTGCTATCTAAGTCACTCAGTTGAAATACGTTAGATGCCATCCATTGACTCCAATTAAGGCGTGAAGAGAATACTTCGAAAAACACCATCTAAAATAAATATATAGCACTGTGAAAAAACAGTAAAAATACAAAAGTTGGAAATCTCTTACATAACTGAAATTATTTGTCATATTAACCCGAAACAGAAAACTTCACTAATGCTACTACGTGGCAATCTAGGTTAACACTGGATACTTCTTACATCAGAGACAAAGCTAAAAAAAACTGACAAAAAACACGTCTCAATTAAGAAAGCACAAACGAATCATTTGCACTATTTCTGTTATTAAAAGCCAACTAAATGCATATTCTGAGGTACCTATAGTGCATTATTTTGCTATTAAAAAGTTTTATTTCAAAAACCTAATGTGCTATTCTTACTGACTTAGACCCTTCCGCGTCGTTCGGCGCATTTGGCAAGCTGTTTCCACAACAATCTGCCACTGGCGATGTCCGAAGCCTCTTCCCACCTGCTCTGAGGACCTCCATGAAAGTGTGGCGCCAAGTTGTACTAGGATGTCATCGCAACTCTTATTATGCGAAATTAATTTTGTCGGAGAACATGTCCCGCAAAACCTCATGCGACGCTCAGTCACAACCTAACTAAGGGGTCGACTCCCACTTCGGCATAGAATTTCCTTGATTTAGACCCAATCTCTATAACTGACTCCTAAAATCCGTCTTAGCCATCTTTGTTGAGCCACATTTTGTGTTTTTCAATTTCATTGCACTTTATTAATGGAGCCCAGCTACTGGTAGACATGTGTAACTTCTCTTGACTACGATTTTGGAATTAGGTGACTATTTTGCTTTAGATGTTATATCGAAAAGGGAAGTTTTATCTTCAAAATCATCTGTTGGGGGTTTTTAAACTAAAATATATCTGGAGTTGTTGTTTTTTTTAAAATTCAAAACCACATTGAGCTACAGTCATAGAATTTGGTGACTGTAGTTTGCTTTAGAAATAATATTGAAGAGAGAGGCTTTCAACCTTAAAACGTTCTGTAGGGGGATTTTAAACTCAAAACTATCTTGAGGGGTTTTAAACTTTAAAAAAAGCCATCTGGAGGAGAGGGGTTGATACTCAAAACCCCCCATTCGCTTGGATACGATCAAAGAATTTTAGTGTGTAATTTTCTTTTTTTTTTACATTGAAGAGGTATTTTTTAGCATTGAACCCATCTGAAGGGAAATTTAAACTCAAAATACATTATAGCATTTTGATTGCGAATTTTTTTTTTTATTTTGAAGATTTATTTTTTTAGCTTCAAACCCCTCAGGTGGGTGGTTTAAACTAAAAAACCCTTTGGCTATGCTCATAGCATTTTGAGTGCGTAATTTGCTTTTGTATATTGAAGAGGGGTTTATCGTAAATTTTGAAGAGGGGATACAATAAAAATCTTCCTTAGATGTTCTCTTGGAATTTGGGATTGTCGTTTGCATTTTTTTTTGTTTTAAAGAAGAGGGGGATTTAAATGCAAAACCCCTTGTAGGGGGTTTCAAACCCAAAACCCCCTGGTAGGGGTTTCAAACTCAAAGCCCCCTGGTAAGGGGTTTTAAACTCAAAACCCCTAGTAGGGGGTTTTAAACTCAAAACCCTTGGTAGGGGTTTCAAACTCAAAACCTCTCTAAACCCCCTGGTAAGGGGTTTCCAACTCAAAACCCCCTGATAAGGGGTTTCCAACTCAAAACCCCCTGGTAAGGGGTTTTAAACTCAAAATCCCTTTGGCTGTGCTAGGGCAAGTGATGGTTTAGTATTAAAATTTCACCTAAAAGAAACAAAATTAAAGCAAAAGATCAGTCACTAAACTCCGACCCCCTTAACCTTAACCCCCCCTGGCTACGCCCATAGTAGTCTGTATTTAGCCTTTATGCTTGCCCCGTTGTTGTTGAATTTGTTTGTTCACATTGTTGTGTATTTTTAAAGAAATGAAGATTTCGAAATAGAAGTTTCAATTATAGGCATCATGCTAATGTCAGTCTAATAAGGCGAACAGAATTAAAAAAAGAAATGTTCCAAGTTTTCATAATCAATAATCTCCCGTCAAGTGTCAAGGGCAATAACTTCATTGTGAACAGAACTCCTTACTGCTGAGTAGTGAAATAGATTACGTGGTGTCATGGCAAGATTTTCTAGACTCTGTCAAGGTAATGTCGAGAATATCCTATCGCTGACAAGTGTGAGACTACCTCATTTAAAGCTGGAAAGATGAAGTTTAAAAAGGCAAATAGCTAGATCTAGATAAATACAGAGGGGAACAAAAAATGAAAAGTCAGTGTCTTACCTGGCTGGGTGAGGTTAACGAACTTGTTCACTTTCTCTTTTTACAAAGCTCATTGAACTCATCCTGTCTGTCTGGTGCTAATTTTGAATACGTAATTCTACCACTTTGCATTCTCTGATCAATTTGAAAATTCGCATATATATTGATTGCTCCTAACAAATTATTAGTCAATTTGGAAGATTGTATAGTTATCTATTGTTTTTACCTACAATTCTCTGTATTGCATCTATGGTCTTGACTTACAAAATATGAGTCAATCAAAATATTAGCTAATTAGTGGTAATTTGATATATATAAAAGGGAAATACATTATACATTATTGAGTATCGATGGAGTTATTTCCCTTAGAAAAAAGTATTTTTTTACATATTGCTTGTTCATCGCCTCAATGGCGAGTACTGGAGTAAAGATCACAATCTAAAACGAGGATAGGGTCTAAACAGGAGCCTACAACTCATAATATTATAAGCCAGATAGTGTACTAGACACAACACCCAGAGATGAAACAGGTAATATAAGAAAAATATTTTTAAAATTCCATTCCTAATTTATGTTCAAATAGTATAGTAAACTAAGCATTCACATTATATTTATCATTTAAAAAGAAAAGAAAAAACTTAAAAAAAACAACAAATCTTATATTAAGGGTATTTGTATTAATTAGTTTGGATCAGTCATGTATTAACATTTGTACTAGATCTAGACTATCAATAACAAAGCATTCATAAAAATAAAAAAAGGGGGAGACGACTTCAATCCAAACTCATGGCTCAAGCCTTCTCGTGCTTCTCAAGCCAACACGGTAACCACTGTGCTAGTGGAGAGCTTATGAACATGGAAGATTGTATAGTGATCTATTGTTTTTATTTCATGTTATCTATTGCTTCTATAGTCTCGACTTATTTTTAAGGTTTGTGTTCACTAAGACTCAGACAACGACCTATAAAGGGGACTAATTCAGCTTATACTACCACTTCAGTCAATAACAATTTCTTCCCCTTGTTCGAGATACCAAACAAAAAAATTTATAACCAATAGTTAGTTAACTAATTGGATAATTTTGTTTAATTGATTCTTGTGTTGTCAGATAAAAGGGATAATTGTACGAAATTTCAGCTTGATGCGAGACTGGGTGTGGGAGAAATAACGTGTACAAACTTTTTACCAGACATAAAGACAGAATGAGTTGATGTAAGCTTTGTAAAAAAAGAAATGGCCAGTTTGGGATCAAACCGACGTCATTTGCCTTTCTTCTGCTACTCTCTATCAACTTGGCTAAAAATGTGTGAAATTTTAGCTTTAAAAAATTATACTATTTTTTACATGAGTTTTGAACTTGTGTGTTTCGACCATCTTTCTTCCAACTTTTTACATAGCTTATAACAACTCAGCCTGTCTGTCTGTCAGTCTGTCTGTCAGTCTGTCTGGTTAAAAGTTTGAAGTTTGAACACGTTATTTCTCCTACTTCCATTCTCGGATCCAGTTGAAACTTTGAACATTTTATTTATTAGCATAGACATGAAATGAATCAATTTAAAATATAACGAATTAATCAATTTTTAATTATTGGTAATTAATTTTTTGCTGATACCAACAAGGGAAATTAAACCTTCAGTATTCACAGATACAGCTTAATTACATAGTTTGTTTCCTTAGATAATTAAACAACTAGCAAAACATGAATCAATTACAAAATTAACCAATAAATCAATTAGTACAGTCCCCTTTCAGACCTTGCGATCTATAGGGCAGATGATGTTAAGGTCATCTGTTTGTGGTCCACGGTTAACGAGCAGGGTATCATGTGACCAGCACAACTACCAACCACCTTTACTTCCCCCAACTCAAGTGGGTGGACTTAATGTCGCTCAAAAAATCCTGAAATAAAAAAAGCCCAGTCTTCACCAGGATTCGAACCCTGGATGCCGGTCAATTAATTATTAGTAATTAATTATTTTGTTGGATATTAAATAAAGCAAACAACTAATACATTATTAAGTTATATAGTTATATAGTTCTTCCCGTTAGATAAGCTTTGTTTCTTTTTTTAAAGGATTTTAAAATTTTTACCTTATCTTATGACATTTGACTATGAAAAAGTGTGAGCTAACACTCTAGGAATAGAGTTTGTAACAAAGAAGGTCGAAGAAAGAAAAAGCTAAAAGTAAAAGATTATTTTGTGAAAGTTTTGGACCTGCTCACGGAATTCTCTAGGATAGCTGAAGACTAAGTTAGAGGCACTAAGTCGTAATAGAGTCATCAGTGAAACGTTATAGCACTCAACCCCTCAGTCATGGTCATGGCACAGTTCAGATGAAATCAATTTACATTGGTCGTCGACCCTTTAGACTGTCCGAATTAAATTCATCTCGTGATACTGACTAAAAAAAAACAACTTACGCAACAAAAAGGACGCCAGATGAGAGACCATCAGAAAGTACATCTTCAAGATTGATAGGATCAAAGGATTTGTAAAAAATTTGATTAAAAAACAACTTATCGGTCCTATTTTGAGACGAGGGATTAGTTCTAAACTCTCTATTAGTACATACCATCAAACAATATGGAGAATTGTCATGACTTTTTAAAAATCTAACAGTCAACACTTAAAGTATCCCTTTCAGACCTTGCGATCTATAGGCTAGAGATATAATATAAGAGTCTTGTGCTTCGACAGTTAACAAGGGTGTCATGTGGCCAGCATAATTACCAATATCATGTATCCATTAGAGTTCAGTGGACTCAGCGGCGTCCTAAAGATCCAATACAATTTAATGTCCAGGTCTTCACCGAGGCTTAAACCCGAGACTCTCGCTTTAGAAGCCAAGTGCTTTGTCACCGTACCGTACACACGTATTGGCCTAATTGAAAAAAATTATTGCATTGTAGTTTTCATGTACAAACAGTATAGTATTATATAGCTCATTCCTCAGAGCCTTTTTCTACATTTGTTCACATGACAAATGACAAACACAGTACCAAGGAATATAGATATTGTTATAAACCTGGTGGTGGCACAGATGGGGGTAGTGGTGTGTGTGTAGTCAGCCGACGCAAATCGCCCCAGGCCAGCGATAGACGAGCGGTCAACCGTGACGAGTTACGACGGTCAGCCGAGACGAGTGTCAACATGAAGGTTCGAGTAGGATCGACGACGTGAACAGAGCTCAGGAGCGTCACGAGGGATGTAGTCATATGACCACCCAGAATGGTCGAGCGACGTTCGGCCCCGTTCTAGAAGGCCAGCAGGGACCCTATATAAAGAGCGAAGGTATCAGAGACGAGTCAGTCACAACTTCCCGATCTACAATTCGTTACAACGGCTCAGTACAAGTCCGAGACGAGACAAAGAGACCAGTGCAAGAGTTGATACGGCGGAGAGATATTTGTACAGTCTTGTGTTACGTGCTGCCAAGTGTACAGTGTTGGCTGTTATTTATTGACATTAAACTATTACGTTATTTTGAAACCCAGAGTTGTCAAGTTCTTTAAGTTGGTGGTGTCGTTTGGTGCAATTTGCAGCGAGCCTGGATAGGGAGATTCCTAACAATATATTAGTTTTGAAAAACGCAAGAATATTGGTTATATTTTTTTTCAAACTGAAAAGTAATATAAAAGTCTATGGTTTAATTATTAAATGACAGCAATAATAATAAAGCTTGTCTTCGAGCCCGAAGATTAATGAGAAATGCAGTATTTCCCGTGGCTACGCAGCCCCAGCTGCGACCTACATATTTTGCCACATCCTGCGCAGGCATAACTATTGGCCGCTGGTGGTCGATTTAGAGTTTCTTAACGCAGCCTACGTCTGTCCTCGGCAGCGGATTGTCTTTTGGTCTCAAAAGTGTATCCCGCGGCCTTTGTAAGTGACCTCCAGTTGTCTCTGGAGCCGCCTGCAACCAAGCGCTCTCTTACTATGTCAGTTAAAGCAAGTTTGCACCTAAGCTGGTCTTTAAAGTGTTACCGTGGTGCCTCTCTGTTACGTCGACCACCTTTCATCTCACCAAAAAAACAAACTGCTTTTGGCATACGTTCGTCCTCCATAAAGAATATGCTTCCTGCCCAGCCTAACTATCGGACCGTAAGAGGTCCATAATTTAATTAATTCATATACTGTCTAATGTACCTATTTAAAGTTTAGGAAAGACTTCTTGTTTGAATAATTAAATAATTTAATTTAAAATATTATGTTTGTAGATCAGCAAATGTTACACACAAGAACTCCCCTTTGTCTTCATTAGGGACAACAAAGGTGAAATTCTAGTACTAAGCAAGATCGAGTGAATGGGGTGATAACTCTTTGTTAAAGTGGTTAAAACATTCCTAGTGAAAAGCCAAACAGAGTGCTCTTCCCCCTTGATGAAACACGTCGTCGCTGAGGTGGGGCAAGTGATGATTTAGTATTAAAATCTCACCTATAATAAACAAAATCAAAGCAAAAAATCAGTCACTTAATTCCGATCCCCCTCCTGCGGGGAATTTCATTGGGGGGGGGGGGTTGAACCCCAATCCTCCCGGCTACGCCCATGATTAAGACACATTTTTTTTTTTTTTACAATGAATCTAGTTCATCATGTTATAATTTTGTTGACAGTGACAATGAAAAAAAAAGTAAAATATAAAATACCGAGTGTTTTCTTCTGAAATAATATTGAAAAAAAGATGATGTCAATCGCGTGCGAAACTATTTTTAGACTCTTTCTCCTACACTCAGGGGAGATTAGCTTAGAAAAATATGATGTTCAATCAGGAAATTTGTACCGATGAGTACTTTTATTAATTTTTTTGTTGTTGACGACTCTCGTAAAGTGTATGTCTGCCCATCTGTCACGTAAAGTGTATGTCTGCCCATCTGTCACGTAAAGTATATGTCTGCCCATCTGTCACGTAAAGTGTATGTCTGCCCATCTGTCACCTAAAGTGTATGTCTGCCCATCGTCACGTAAAGTGTATGTCTGCCCATCTGTCATGTAAAGTGTACGTCTGCCCATCTGTCACCTAAAGTGTATGTCTGCCCATCGTCACGTAAAGTGTATGTCTGCCCATCGTCACGTAAAGTGTATGTCTGCCCATCTGTCACGTAAAGTGTATGTCTGCTCATCTGTCACGTACAGATTTCAACAACTCGAAAAAAAAATTGAAAGTATTTCTTTTCCATATCTACTATTTGTTATCTGAAAGTGGACATTTTTTTTAAAAAATTTGTAGTGCGGAACAGGCGGTCTAATTATAAAATTACGCCGCATGCAAAGCTATCCACACGACATTACATATAAAAAATTACTAAAAATAGTAACCGCAAAATGTAATACATAGCATGAAAATAACATTATTTAAAAACAAAACAGAGATATAAGATAAAAGAGGCTCTTTGTCATACCCTCTCTTCAAAGGTCATCCATAAACTAGATTTAACTAAAACTATTTTTTTGCATCATTGTCCAGTTGCCCTTGCCGTAGACGGGCCGAAGGCCGAATCCCACAATGGAGCCATTCGTATTCTCACAATGTATAGCTATTAACCGTAAGAGCGCCTCACAGCTTTTGGCATTTAATAGAACTCATATTTGTCAAAGCCCCAAAGTTTATCAATCCGCATATTAAACTGAGTGTTATTAGAGTATTTTAATTTTTTAAAATTACTTAACTTTAGCACGTTTTTCATGCTATAAGAAACTCAGAGCGCTCGGTCCAATTTTTGTGTGTGCACATGTGGGGATGAAGGGTACATAGGAGAAGGTTTTCCCCAGCTGGCTCTTTTTAGGAATCTCAGCTTACAAAACTTATTTTATTGGGGACACAAACTAGAGCTCCCTGCCGAGCGATATCTTATCACTCATTTCACCATAAATAATAATATTTTTTTAAAAGTAAAATTATACTGAGAGACCGATCATTAAGAAATAAGGTTGGTCATAACAAGTGATGGATCAAAGGATTTTGGTGTCTCAAACAAGGAAAGTAATTGTACTTGACTAATGTGGTGGTATAAGATGAATTAGCCCATGTTTATACTCTATAGATTGCCGCTTTAAAGTTTCAAGCTAACAATAGATAACTATAAAACCTTCTACTTTCATAAGGGATTCGCTGGCACAGTGGTTAGTAAGTTGGCTTGAGGAGAATTGAGCCATCGAGTTCAAATTCATGAAATTCAACTTTTTAATTTAAAAAAAAAATAAATGCATTTTTTACTATTTCATACTTCGGGATAGTTGGAAGTGAAATATTACAAACCACATAGGAAGGAACATTTCCAATATAATTTTACATGTGGTCCGATGAAATGATAGACCTAATAAATGTTCTTATGATGACCCACGGTCAGTCGTTAGGTTGTGGCTCCAAACAGCTAGTCCATCTAATCTCTAAATGACAAACCTGAACACAAATTGAACCAACTTCTTTTAAAAGAACAATTAACGTGAGTTTTCCTAAGAAAACCCCCCAGCTTTTAACTTCAATAATAATAATAATAAGGCTTTTTTCTTCGAGTCCGAACAGTACAGTATTTCACGTGGATACGTAGTCCCAGCTGCGACATCGCCCTGCGCTGACAATGTAGTTTGTAGGTGTATGTAAAAACTCAAGTGAAATAATGATACTCTAAACATAGTTCAAATCACTCCAAAACTACACGTCTTTCTGTTTCTCGCCTCCAGATTTTTCCCCCATTTTAACTTTCACTGCCCTATTTATAACCTCAACTACGACAGACTTCCTCGTGGTTACATCAGAATCTATTGAGCTAATAGCTACAAAGTATACACCATAGTTTTACACATGGTTACGTTAGAAACAAGCACGTACTCCATCATATCTTGTTAGTGCCGTATGCTGATGATTCTTTCATAAGCCCAAGGTAAAATTGTTACGCAAAGGCTTGCTTCCTATTTCCCAGAATGAGAGGCTCAAGAGAACCGCATATAAACGTACTAATCTAGTTTCGCCATTTACGGGAGATAACAAAGCTAGATATGAGTGACACAAATAACCAAAACGTTAAATGAAGCAAGACGAATAACAGAATAAGAAAAACCCAGGATGTCGTTCTGTTTGCCTTATTATATAATAAAGTTGTTCATATATGGCGGATAACTATAAATATAACTACAAATAACTCTATTCAATGCACAGATGAAAGAAAGTATTGACAAGCTATGTATTTTTAAAGATATGCGATAGACTTTGTGCAATTTTCAGCACTGTGAAATCAAATTTGCAAGTCCTTTCACTTAGAACGAAAACAAATGTATACCATAGTTGGCAACAATTTAATTTTCTATTGTAACGTCCTTGACATTGTTTAGAATCGAGGTTGTATGGTAAAAACCAACAATAGCACTAAATGTGTTTGACTCACGTTCATCATTTGCTTGAATGAGTTCACACTGACCCTGAATGACAAAGCTGACAATAGTTTTACCGTCTGCTATTTTTTAACCAACTGCGAATGGTTGTTTTGAGTTGATAGACACAAGAATTTGTCGTTTTTTCTTTCTTGCAATATTTTTACCTGCAGCCTGACATCTCAACATAGAAGACTGTCAAATTCAAACAATTCAGGTTTCCAGTAGGACATTATAATGCCAAAGAGTTTATTGTAATACAATGGAATCTATTTGGATGTGAAACTTGCGTCTGTTGTTCCTAGTCTTAAAATGTCACGTGATATGACACGCTTTGTTTAGAAATGTTTATTTCACATAATTTTCCTTCGTTGATAAAATGAATGAGATTTGCAGTTTGTTCGTAGCAATAAACAAGATAGAAAACTTAATCCTTTGACTGTGTAAAATATACACATAAGGACAAATAATCTTTCATTCTCCGAAAATGGATGTATCAGCCGAATAACGGATGAATTCTAAACAGTGTCAAAATCATATTTTAAATTTACTTGTTTTTTTCGTTGTCTTATTTATTTGCCACTTATTTATTTTACTGTGAACTTTTAACATCTACTTTAATAGAAATAAAATATTTGCAATCTAAATTTCAAGTTATTCAGCTTCAGAGCCTACTATTATTCGTGATCTGTGCTCTTCAGCCTTAATCAGTGCAGGCGTTTTGCTTCATCTTCTTCCTAAGCCTTTAATTGTCTAATTTTCTATTATTGCTCTGGACTTAGACATGGCCATACTAGAGTGGGTTCTGTGCCATGAAAAATTGGGAACTGAGATATCAACTCCTTTAGCTCCATAAGTTATATCCAGATTGCCAAGCATTTCAATAAGGTAGAAATTCTCGAGAGGCATATACAAGTTTACCACATTTGGACTTAGTTTTATGTTCTCTAACTTTATCAAGAGGCTCGGTGGCTAAGTGGTTAAGCGCTTGGCTTCCGAACCTTGGGTCCTGGGTTCAACTTTCAGTGAAGACTGGGATTTTGAATATCGGGATTTTTAGGGCGCTTTTGAGTCCATTCAACTCTAATTGGTACCTGACTTAAGTTGTGGGAAAGTAAAGGCGGTTGGTCGTTGTTGGCCAAAGAATCAGATGGCCTTAACATTATCGCATATAGATCGCAAGGTCTGAAAGGGAAACTAAGTTTATCAAGGAACAGTTGTTGAATAGGGTCGGAAGTCACAGCAGTAGCTCAAAATTACGCTAAGATGAGACAGTTAAAAGCGGCTCAACCTTTTGCAGAACTTGGCTCGGCATCTCGAGCTTATTGAAACTACACTGAGGTCCCGGGGAAAATATTTAACATGAAAAAAAGAAGTAAAAATTTATAAGCTAAATTAAGAACAATATATAATTAGTTAACTTACAAAGTATTGCTATTTACTATCATTTGTGATAGCCAAAACCAGTGGATTTGGAAAATACATTAAAAATGTATTATTTATATATAAATCTTTTGATAACAATTTCATTTTGCTTAATTAATATTCATCATGAATGTAAAAATAATTATCTTCGATCTGTCCTCTCTTTGTTAGTCCGAGTGAAGGAAATACTCACTTTGACTTTTTCTATTATTCTGATTCTACTGATCACTAACTGGAAATGAATTGGCTTAGGACTCCCCTACTCATTGTGTCCATGGTAGCAAGTCAACAAAAAATAATTTCTTAAAAAATTAAAACAAAAATCAAATCATTTTGTAAACGGAAGAGATTTGTTCTTTCTTGAGCAGACGTCAAATACCAAATAGGTATTTTAAAACATGTTGTATTTGGGAATTTTACGAAGGTAAAACGAAATGGAAAGGTGCGGGGGGGGGGTGTGAAGAAATGTCCCTAAAGGAATATGTTCAGGATACACAAGGAGGAAGAGATTTGGAAACAAGTAAACTTAACAATATTTAGGACGCCACATTGAAAGTTGACTGTTGCCATCTAATTAAAAAAGAGCTAACGCTACAAGCGAAAGAGATTGGAAATGAGAGAGAGAGAGAGAGAGAGAGAGAACGAAAGGCAGAGAAAGAAAGAGAGAGAGAGAGAGAGAGAGCGAGAAGGGGGATCCTGCCATTTTTTAAACATAAACAGATAATCGAACAAGAAGATCCGGGAGTCAGTCAAATTATTCAATATTTAAGAGGTAAATTATGAGATCTAGATTTTCGACAACTTTAACGGGAAAGACGTTATCTGACCCACACGAACTACAATTAACCCCCTTTTTTATCGTGACTTTGAGCATGATTATAAAAATAATAATGTCTATTCCCCTAATTGGTTTAATCATCGAGCAGTGACATTGGATTTTTTAAAATCAATACTAAATAATCATAGGTTTAAACTTCAATAGAGCCCTAAACAGCCCCGATACATTTTTCATTCCATCTAACTCATAATTAATCGGGTGTCTCGCTGAGTGGCAAATATTGTTGACTATATATATAAAATGCCAACGCGAATAAACTCAAGGCAGAACAGACATCTTCATTTCTCAAATACCACTTTCCTCCCACATGTCTACCAAAGGGATCGGACAAAATCGCATTGAACATGTGCCCTAACGTGTAAGAAGAAATAACAAAACAAAATACCACAACAGAAAAACGCTTGCTAAAAACAAAAAGGTCAACAGTAAATCTACAAGGTCGTTTCTTTCTAACGCCATGTTGGAATTATGTTATTATTATTTTTTTTTTTACACCCGCTTTCAGAGTGCAATAATTGCCAGCAGGAGTCAATGCATTGCTCGAGGGCTACATCAATAGCACTGTCAAAGTTTATTTGAAGTACTGAAGAGCTCTCAACACAACACACCAGGATTCAAAAACAAAACAACAAAAAAACTACAACTTTTTACGTTTCGAACACGAAACAAAACCAGATAATACTAAAACATTGACAGGTGGGATTCTTACAATCAGAAACTGGAAGTAAATCAGCGTGAGGTTGGGAGGAGGGTGGTGGTAAAAAAAAAGTGAATGTTAACAAAAGTGGCATTTGAGAAAACGAGGAAAATAAATGTTTGTTTCTTTTTTTTACTCCTTAAAACTCCGAGAGTCTTGCGAGGCTGTAATCTAAGTAAGTGATAGAACTACTTTTTAAAGAAACAACTAAGAAACAAAAACAAACAAACAAAAAACAAACAAAAAAAAAACAAACATTGCCAACGAAAACCTCCAGGCATTCAAGGTTAAAGCGATGTTGAGCCGTGGTATTTTACTGTCTCTTCTGTAAGGGCAGATTGTCCTCCAGTGGCGTACCGCCAGAGGACAATAGGTACTATAATTTTTTTTTAACTATAGAACTCTAAAAGGTATTACAATATTTTTAACATACACTTTTACCTTAGTACATTGAAGTGGGTAATATAATTTTTTTTATTCGTAATAAAAACGAGTAGACATAGATCAGTATATATTTAGACACCACTTAATTGTACCTCAAGCAAAAATGATTTCGAACTTCAGATGATTAAAGTAATCATTTTTTATAATTGGTTTATATAATCAGCATGAAGTTCGTACACTAGATCCCTAAGCGGTTTTTCGACACTCAGATACACCTCCCTCTTAACAATTGTAGCTATGAAAGTCAACCAATACAATGTAAATGTAGGCTAAAGACATCATCATCATCATCAAACTCAATTTGAGTGAGGGCTTGAAAGGCTCAAATACTCTTTTGCAAAATCCCTGGACAGAAACCCTGCTGTCTTGCGTAGTGCAGACACGTCACCATACAGGTCGAGAATTTTTGGTTTCTCAGACCTGTCGAGACGGAGATCAGCAAGTCTGGGGCAGTCAAACTGAATATGAGGCACGGTTTTCTCTTCTTACCCGCAGCGGGGGGCACCGTGAGTTAAAACATAAGATTGCTAAGGCATTGTGCTAATATTATATGACATTACGTCATTGTTTGTTGTTTACATTTTGTACAAAAGCAAAGGATCGGACGGAAAAAAAAAGTGAGTTCCATTAGTCTACCTTGATAAAGACATTCTCGTTATTATCATTATTAGTTATTACGTTTATTATTAATCGGTGACAACAGAACAGGCATGGTAATAAACAAAATGTTGATGATCACTTTTTACAAAGCTTATTTCACCTCACTCTGTCTGGTAAAAGTTTGTTTGTAGAATTTAAAAAAATGCAAATAACTATAAATGATTTTAAAATGCATTTTCATAAGCAGCTACCTAGCACAGTGGCAACAATATTAACTTGAGGAGGCAGAGGAGACCTTAGCTCTGAAGTTCGAATTCAGGTCGTCCACTTAAAAAAAAATTAACACATTTAAAAAGCGACGACCCAGATACCACCTTCTTTTCCCCTCTACTACATTCTAACTGATCCAGACTAGAGATAGAATCATAGAGTAGGGAGAAACCTAAAAGCATGAAATTACGCTAAACAAAAAACAATTGGTAAAAATATTTCTAATCGCTCAGATTTATTATTGTTAGTCTAGATCTATTACAAATTTAATTACATGACTGATCCAAACTAATTGATACAACTACACTTAATATAAACTTTGTTTTTTTATATAAAATTATTATTTTGTTTTTATTTTTCTTGTTACATTTTTTTTTACAATTTATGTCTATATAAAACAAACAAACTAGGCCTTGCATTTGAGTTCAAAGAAATTGTTTAATGTTTCACGTGACAACTTAGACCCCTTAGTGACATGCATATTCTTAACAGGTGACCTAGAGGGAGCCATTTATCATGGGGAGGTCATTTAAGGCTCTGTCGTCTGCACCCGTCTTTAATGTCAGCATTGATTCTTTAACGTAAGTATCACTGTATTTGTATAAGATCTTCAGCAGTCTCTCCATCTTTCTCTAGCTCTCTTTCTCTCTCTCTTTGGCTCCCTCTCTTGTAATGTAATGATGAGACATATTAATATTAGTTACATATAAATTTTAAATAAGTATTTGACTCTTCTAGCTTATGTGTAATTTTTAATTACTAAAAGAGAAATGGCCGCTGTAACTTTTGTGTAGTCTGTCCGTTCGTTCGTCCGTTGCTTTAAGATTGCCAAAACTAGAAAAATCTTGAGAATCCGATATCATGATATTTTAGATCTTTTAATTTTCCGATACTAATTTTTTCTATTCTAAAAACATCAAGTTTAATTATTAAGATTGTTTCCAGAAATACACCATTTTTACAACTATTAACTATTAATAGCTAAAACAGGGGAGACTATTTTAGTAAACGAGGTGGTTTCTCTGTATATTTTGAAAATGCTTATACTAAAGATTTTTTTAAAACTATAATAATGTTTTAAAATATTTGTATCACTAAATATTTGTGTTTTCTATTCTAAAAATTAATTTACACTTAAATAACAATTAGTATGCAGCCTTTAATATTATAGAAGTGGAGTGCAAAATACTTTCTATAGTTTCTTCGTTGAGGCCCTGAATGAGATATTGGCCTCTAACAAACCGATAGCGTCACATCCATTCAATAAATTTAGTTAGACCAGGTTTAGATTGAACCATATCAATAATAAGCATACACGAATATTAACAATGTAATACTAATACCATTAATAAACCTCCAAACTCTGTGGTATCATGTCACTTGGCCTAAAATCGATATCCACACAGTACCGGTCTCTTTTTTTTTGTTTTGGCGGACATGGAGTTGTGATTCCTGATAGTTTCTAGTTCATAGTTTCTGATATCCTTGACGAAAATATTGAAACATGCCTATTTACCTTTCTGAGTTGACAACTTCGGGGTCCGATTCTGAGTTTGTGCTTTTTGTATCAACAATTTTTCATGTACAATTGCGTGACTATGGTACAATCTTTTTTTTTTTGTTCAGACATTGAATCAGAAGGAGTTTCAGAGTGTACGCTCAAATTACAGACTCCTTTCGAACTTATCGACCATTCAATGTAAGATGTTTGATTTGATAAATATGTTGCTTTAAACTCTGAATACCAAATTGCATATAAGTATGGATCACTTCTTTAAAGATTACAATGTTTCTATAGACTTCAGAGATATATCCTTTATACCATTCGTCCTATTTGTGTTAAAACGATACGTGTAGCGTCCTTTGCAAAGTGTGTGTATTATTTCCAGATGAATTGGGCAACAAACAAGATAGAACTAACTAAATAACATTGCAAAGTGTCTCTAATTTTTTTTCTTCAGAAGACAGAGACCAGTATGTTATGGAACGACTTAAACGTTCGGATGAAGAGTGTCTGAAAGGGTATTAGACCGGACACTATTACTTTTATTCACATCACCACTAGATCGCCAACAGCGTGCCTAAAGATGACCGACAGAACACATGCGAGTGTCTTGGACACCATTAAGCAATGCAATAATAATAATATCAATAATAATAATAATCTTTATTGTCCATAAGGAAATTTGTCTTACAATTTGTGCATTACACCAAAAAAAACATTATAACTATAAAAAACAAAATGTACATTCACACCAGACTCACTCAGAATTTACATGTGAAAAGTTTATGTCAGATTGTTTCTATTTAATGATTTGATTGCCAGGGGTAAAGAGTGTTTGTGTCTTGTTGTCGTTGCTATCGGTGTCTTGTATCTCTTTTGTGATGGTAAAATCACAAAATCCTGACCCAAAGGGAGATTGCTTATTTCTAGATTCTTTTTAGCTTTTTTTTTATGGATGTTTGTCTTAAACAGCTGCCCAAATGGGTTGATTTTTTGCTAATGACTTTACAGGCAGCATTTAGGACTCTATGAAATTTATTTTTATTTCTAATGCTGAGATTCGCCATACCAGGCAGTGATGTTAAAACTTAAAATATTGCAGATGTGAGCGTGATAAAACATAGCCAAGGCCTTTTTGCTAACATTAAACAAGGAAATTTTTCTCAGTAATCGTAATCTTTGCTGCCCTTTTTTGCTGATATAATCAGTATTTGTAGAAAAATTTAGTTTTTTTGTCTAAAATAATACCAAGGTATTTAAAATTTTACACAATTTCAAAAGTCTCTCCAGCTACAAAAACAAGATCATGTTCCTTCTTGTCCCTACGGAAATCGATTATCATTTCTTTGTTGTTGTTTTTGACATTTAAAAATAAAAAAAAAAATTCCTTAAAATATTTTTCTCTGAAATACTCATTTACATCTAAGCTCTCTGAGAGCAGGGCAAGAAGAGCCGCATCATCAGCGAATTTTGTGAAGGAGCAAAAAGGACTATCGTATTGAAAATCATTGGTGTTCAAAATTTAAAGAGAAAAATCTATTTGGTATGCATATAAGTGGAACATGGTTTAAAACAACAATAAATAAGTAGTTTTTCATATTATCGCGTGAACTGTAAAGCAGAGCTACACATTTTGAATTTTTTTTTAAGGAATATTTTTTCATCTTTAGGCTTTGAATAAGAGATTGACCCTTTACATAACTACTAGATCAATTAGATATTCATTATAAGGCATCAGTTAGGCCAGGTTCACATCTACCTTCACATTCACTTTCACCTATCCCTTGGTCCGCTGGACCGTTGGGGCACCACACAATATCCGTCAGCCTTCTTTCTCTATTCTTCTCTGTCATTTGCCTTTCATAGAATTTCATTCTGATATTCTTTCTGAAAATATGGAAACCTGCCTTTTTACCTGCCTGGACGGACCACTTCGAGGGCCGATTTTGAGTTTGTGTTTCCATATAAACTGTCTTTGTAACCTTGTCTTAATTAGGAAAAATCATTCCATTGAAGTCCTATTTTCTTTCCTCCACTACATCCTTCGTTAACTCTTTCTCTCCTAACTCACGATACCAACGTTGATTCCAACACAACGTGTTAAATAATAACGGAGAGAAAGAGTTAATTGTGTCTTGATCTCTCATTGAATGTCCGATGCTAGTTCGTTTCATACACCGACGCTGTGAAATGAGGGCCGAGGGTCCATTTTGACTGGTTAGACTTAATGAAGAGAAATAATGCGAGTAACCTTGCCATGGGCGTGCTTCCCATTGGTATCGCAAAGGAGACGTCTTCGTTTGGAGTCTCGCACTTGATTGACCAGGTTAAGCACTAAACTAAATGTCAAATATAAGCTTAAAATTTTTGACGCTATGGCTGAGTGGTTAAGCTTGGCTTCCGAACCTGGTGTCCTGGGTTTGAATCTCGTTGAAGACTGGGATTTTAAATTTCGGGATTTTTAGGGTGCCCACGAGTCCACCCAACTATAATGGGTATTTGATTTTAGAAGGGAAAGTCAAGGCGGTTGGATGACCTTAAAATCTGCCCCATTGATCGCAATGGGGAAACTTTACTATAAGTTTGAAAAACTTGCTAGTGTTGAGAAGTAAAGTTTTCAATACGATTCACTGTCTGAATGTTTGGTCCCAATTAAAAAAGTATTTTTATATTTCCAGTCTTTTTTTTAATTACAAAGCTTATATCGACTCACTCTGTCAGTCTGTTTGGTCATCATCATCCTTATCATCATAATCACATTCCCTTTGAGTGAGGGCTTGAATGGCTCAAATCCTCTCTTACAAAAGCCCTGTACAGAAACCCTACTGTTTTGCTTAGTGCATACATGTCACCATGCAGGTCGAGAATTTCTGGTTTCCAAGACCTGTCGAGACGGAGATCAGCAAGTCTGGGGCAATTAAAAAAGAATATGAGACACGGTTTCCTCTTCTTCCCTGCAGCGGGGTCACTGTAAGTCAATAATTTGACATGGCAGTAAGAAATATAAGCCAACATGACATTGACCAGTCATGCACTGTGCTATTAAAGCGCTTAATGCACTCCCTAATTCCGAGGGCTTTTTAGGACTTGTCCCAACACTCAAATCACCTTTCCAATTTCTATTTTTTTAAATTATAGCCAGCGCATGATAAAAACTTACAGCCTGCTCGGTGGGTGGTGTTTTTCCTCTCTGGTGGGCCAAGGAGTCTGCAATGTAAAAAGTTTGTACACGTTATTTCTCCCACACCCGGTCACGGGTCATGCTGAAATTTAGCATAATTATTTCTTTTACGCAATAAAACAAGAATCAATAAAAAAAATTAACCACTTAAAAAGGAAGCTCAGAGAACATGCTAAGAAGTTTAGGTCATGAAGGAAGCTCAGAGAACATGCTAAGAAGTTTAGGTCATGAAGGAAGCTCAGAGAACATGCTAAGAAGTTTAGGTCATGAAGGAAGCTCAGAGAACATGCTAAGAAGTTTAGGTCATGAAGGAAGCTCAGAGAACATGCTAAGAAGTTTAGGTCATGAAGGAAGCTCAGAGAACATGCTGAGAAGTTTAGGTCAAGAAGGAAGCACAGAGAACATGCTGAGAAGTTTAGGTTAAGAATGAAGCAAATGATAACATTTCACCATCCATGAAGTTGTGATTGAAAATAGGTATTGTCAAAATGCATTCTGAATATGTACACCTTTTCTAGGACTTTTTCTATTCTCAAACATTTAGATATGCTTAAGGGTAGGGGAAACACTCAAAAATGATGGTTTGAGGGGAAAAAAATCGATTTTTTAGTTTTTACATGTTTCAAATAGTTCAACATGTTTTGCACGCATTTTACTTAATGATAACATTGAAAAATATTATTTATTATGCAAAAAATGCATTTAATAATGGTCACCTTGTCATAATAAGAGCTGAAAATGGCCAAAATACCCATTATTTTTACTTGATTTTCATAAACAATAATTAAAGGGAGCCCGCCATGTTTGACCTCATTGAAAAGCTCGTCCTTTTTTCTCTAAGGTTAGACTATAAAAAGACATCCAATGAAAAATAATTATTTAAGTTTGAACATTCTTCCCCCTTATATAAATGCGTTTTCTGACAATAAAAAGAACTGCTAAGACCTACATATTTCTGTTTACAAACACGAATAATACGATTGGTTCATAATGATCACATGTCTTTTTTTCTCTTATACGATTGGTTGTCAATGAACGCTTTACCACAGCTGAAATGAACACATGATCCCTCTGTAGATTAGATTCTATAACTTTGCTTAATTCTTTTTAAATTTTTAGATCTAATAATTTCTTAGACGAAATATTTTTTTAAAAGGAATCATGTGAATTTCGTAGATCTAGATATTAACATTGGTTTAAAATTGCCAAGGAAATGGCCAACTACAAACTACAGATCCTGGGAATGAGTGAAGTTCGATGGAACACATTCGGTGAAACAAGACTGCAATCAGGAGAAACCCTTCTCTTCTCTGGAAAGGAAAAAGAAGATGACTTACATGAAAATGGTGTAGCATTACTACTAAACAAGGAAGCTTTTAAAAGTCTTTTAGAATGGGAACCAGTTTCAGAACGAATAATTAGAGCCAAATTTTTGTCTAAGTTCAAAAATGTTCACATCATTATGTGCTATGCTCCCACCAACTTTGCAAGTGATACTGACATAAATACATTCTATGACCAACTGCAAAGTATAGTTGACAAAATACCTACAAAAGAAGTTTTGATCGTCATGGGAGACTTGAATGCCAAAGTGGGAAGTGACAACCGAGAGAGAGAGAGAGAGAAAAGTATGGGCATCCATGGACTTGGCACCATAAATGAAAATGGAGAAATGTTTGGAGACTTCTGCACATTTAATGAATTAGTGATAGGAGGCAGTTTTCCCCAACAAAAAAATGCCACAAAGTGACATGGGTTTCACCAGACAATAAAACAGAGAATCAAATCGACCACGTTACTATACGGCGGAACTGGAGAAGCACATTACTAGATGTACAGAAGAGGAGTAGATATTGGCTCAGACCACCACCTAGTTGTTGCCAAACTAAAAATGAAGCTGGCCAGCAATAAAACAGAAAGAGACAAAAGGAAAAGATTTGACCTAGACAAGCTCCACGACACCCAGATTAAAAAGGAATTCCAACTATCCCTTCAAAATAGATTTGCTGTGCTACAACTAGACGAGGCCGAACAAAGCATTGATAAATCTTGGCAAAATTTCAAAGAAAGTATTACTGAAACAAGCAATGAAGTACTAAGCCTTAACCCTAAGAAGAAAAAACAGTGGATTAGTGATGAGACATGGAAATTAATCGAAGAAAGGAAATGCGCTAAACAGGCAGTTAACCTATCAAAAACAAGAAACCACAAGCAACAATCAAAACAAGACTACCAAGCAGTTTCACAGAAAGTCACCAAAATGCTTAGACAAGACAAACGATCATTTTACAATAATCTGGCAGAACAAGGCAGAAGAAGCAGCAGGTAAAGGAAATATAAAACAACTATACAAAATCACCAAACTTCTCAGTACCAAAAAGGCTAATTGCAATGTTCCAGTCCGAGACAAATACGGAAAACTACTTTCTTCAATAAATGAACAACTTGAAAGATGGAAAGAATATTTTCAACAAGTGCTCAATAGACCTAAACCACGAAATCCACCAGATCTAAATGCAGGACCAACACTAGACATAAACATGGAAGAAATAACAAAAGAAGAAATAAGGAATGCACTCAAACAAAGGAAGGCAGGTAAAGCTGCTGGAAGTGACAACATACCACCCGAAGTCCTAAAAGAAGGAGGAAGTGAAATAGTTGACCAAATACACAAACTATTCAACAAAATTTGGTTAACAGAAACACCTCCGGGTGAGTGGAAAAAGGGCTTGCTAATAAAAATATCAAAGAGTGGAGATCTATCACAATGTGAGAAATGGCGAGGCATCACTTTGCTGTCAGTACCAAGCAAGATTTTCAGCAGAATCCTACTAAACAGAATAAAGGGAGCATGTGATGAACACCTAAGGGAAGAACAGGCCGGATTCAGAAAAGGGAGATCTTGTGCTGACCAAATAGCTACACTCAGAATAATTGTAGAACAATGTGTCGAATGGCAATCTTCTCTCTATGCAGCTTTTGTCGACTTTGAAAAAGTTTTGATAGTGTCGACAGAGAATCTGTCTGGACTGTAATGAGACATTATGGGATCCCCAATAAAATAATAACCATAAACAAGAACCTTTATGATGGTTTCACCTGCCAAGTAACCCACTGTGGCAAGCTGTCAGAGGAATTTCCAGTCACAACAGGAGACAAACAGGGATGTCTTCTTTCACCACTTCTGTTCCTTCTAGTATTGGATTGGATCACAAAAGAAGCCTACTCTAACGCAGAGAAAGGAATCCAATGGACTCTCACACAAAAGCTGAAAGATCTGGAATTTGCTGATGACATAGCCCTATTATCACACAGACTACAGGATATGCAAAAAAAGGTCACAGCTTTAAGCGAAGTAGGAAAAAGAGTAGGCCTCAAAATAAACCACCAAAAAAACTAAAGTACTTAAAGTAAACAATAAACAAATTGGAAACATAGTACTGGATTCCCAGACAATAGACCAAGTAGAAAATTGTATATACCTTGGGAGTGTAGTCAGTATATCAGGTTGAACAGATTAAGACATTAAACGCCGTATAAATCTAGCGCGCCAGACATTTACACAACTAAAACCAACCTGGAAATCTCCTCACATCTCAAACAAGACTAAACTAAGAATCTTCAACTCCAATGTCAAAGCTGTCCTTCTGTATGGTTCTGAAACATGAAGAACAACTGAAACCACAACAACAAAAATACAGACCTTCATCAACAGATGCCTGAGAAATATCCTAAAAATACACTGGTATGACAAAGTAGAAAACACCAAACTGTGGGAGATGAGTGGACAGAAAAATATAGAAGTGCAGATCTTAGAGAGGAAGTGGAGATGGATTGGTCACACCCTTAGAAAAGATACCAGCAACAGAGCTAGGCAGGCCTTAGAGTGGAACCCTCAGGGAACAAGACGCAGAGGAAGACCAAAAAAAGAACATGGCGACGCAGTGTACTTGAAGAAGCCGAGAGGACCGGGAAGAGCTGGGACACCATCAAAAAGCTAGCAAGAGACCGTGGAGAGTGGAGTGTTATTGCCGAGGCCCTATGTTCCATGAGGAACTCAAAGGAGTGACGATGATGATGATGTGAATTTCGTAGATCTAGATATTAACATTGGTTTAAACAAGGAAATTACTCTGGCAATAGATGCCGAAAGAGTCTCAATTTAAGTCTAGATCTACTAGATCTAACTCTAACAGAATCTAACTAATCTAAGCATTGGAAGATGCATGCAACAATCTATAGTAGACATATTATAGAGATCTCGAAGATCTAGATCTAGAACTTGACAATATGGATTTAGATCTACTTCATTAAGGAGTATACTAGGACTATACTGGGTATAGAATCTAGACCACTAAGACTAAGACGACTAGCATTTATTGTCTAGAGTCTAGAGACTCTTACTCGAGATATTCTACTTCTAGAATGTTTAGATCTAGTCTAGAACTAATGTAAATCTAGTTCGCAGTTGACATTTATAGATCTATATCTTAGACTCTAATTAAGTTAATATAACTAATCTAGTTCCAATGTAGATATAGATCTAAAAAGACTAAATAACTTAAATTAAGTTATTATTTAGATCAAATCAACAGTATATAAGTATATGCGGTGTCACGTACGCTTTGTTTATATTTAGCCCAAGGTCTGCCGGCTAGATCAGCCAGCTCGGGAATTTCCAGCATGCAACAAACTTTTGTTTTGGAGTGAATGTGATTGGTTAGAAATATTAATTATTATACGGTAATCTATATTTTATTGGTCAATTGATTAACCAAGCGACAAAGAGATAGTAGTCACATGGTAACGCCCAAAGGTCTAAGAAGAAGATTCTAGATATTACCTCCAGTCTCGTGTTGGAACTCAAAGAAAGATGACATAATCATATTATTGTGTAGATCATTTAATCTAGTAGAAATATATTTTGTTTTATTCAATCACATTATATCATTGCAACTATTGTGAATAGCTTTTTCAAGTTCTGAATTAAAGTATTTGTCGAAGAGAAGTTTCTTTATTGATTATAATAATAACATACTTAGATCGTCTTATCGAATAGCAAATTCTAGATGATCCTCTTATCAACTGGCAACTTCTAAATGATCATCCTATCAACTGACGATTTCTAAATCCTCGGCAACCACGATCATTGATTGTGATGTTTAGATCAAGATAATCTTCAACGTGACATCTAACATCATAAAAGATCGTGACATTGCCACATTGATGATCGTGACATACGGTTATACTACTATAATATCTATAGTATTTACTGTAGTTAAAAATATTTGCACTCTTGTTAAAAACACTTGTCTGTATAGACTGGGTAGGAAAAAAATTATAAAAAAAAAACAAATATTCAAAAATTTAAAAATATAATTTGACACTTCAATAGCAATTATATTTTCCTACATTCCTGCAAATTTTCAAAAGAAAATAATAAGAAATGCAAAAGCAGATAGCTTTTATATAAGATTATGTTTACAAAACAAAATGGCCGCCATTGCCATAGCAACAACATTTTCAAACTTTTTTTTCTAGATTTTTGATAGGGTACTCATACATAACATTCCTGTATAATATTATTAAATTTGAAGCTAAATAAAAAATTTATTCTCTAAGTGTTTCCCCTACCCTTAAAACAGCGGGCCTTTTTTCGGACCGTCATTCAGACCCTTAAAACTTCTGCCCACTGGCTCGGTTCTATCTGACTATACCACTTTTGACTTTTATGCGGCCAGACACATCTCAATGACCCTCACGATGAAACAAAAAGACACAGTACCCCTTATGGTTTAAACGATTTAGACAAATGTACTTCCAACTTGACAAAAGTTGGTTAAAGTAAGTACCAAGAATGTAGCATGAAAGAAAAAAGAGAGAGCCTAATTACAAGAAGGTAACTGCTTTGACTTACTTAAGAACTATGTTCTGATGTTCAACTCAACGGCTGTTCAACGGCTACTAATGTCAAGATCCCAGCTGTGTAAGCACTGAAGATACATAGATTCTTAACATTTGCCACCACTGGTTGTAACAGTAGGATGTACCAAAACTTTGCAGTGGTGTCTGAGATCGAAATGGAAGAGGGGTCGTCGTAAGTACATTTATAAAAAAATAAGGTCAAAGTTCAAGGTAGAACTCACATGGTATAGTGGTTGTCATGACTATTGCTAGTTTTAGGCATTTTAGCGACCTAACGACCTCCTTATCTACACCAGGCTTATTCCCCCTTTAGCTTGCGGCCCTACTGTCTCTGTATAAACACAATTAATAAATTACGTCTAATTGATTAACAAATTATTTTTTTTTAGTTCTTTGGACTATGTGTTCTCATTGACAATGAATAATAGTTCAACTCGTCTGAGAATGGGAAAAAAAAAGTTCCCCTTTCAGACCTTGCGGTCCCTTGGGCAGATGATGTTAAGGCCATCTGTATCTTTGGTCAAATTGTTAATGAGTAGGATGTTATGTGGCCAGTTCAACGACCAACCGCCTTTACTTTCCCCAACTAAAGTCAGGTACCCAGTAGAGTTAGGCGGACTCAGGGGCGCCCTAGAAATCCCTAAATTCAAAATCCCAGTCGTTATAGAGATTCAAAACCAGTACCCCAGGTTCGGAATCCAAGCGCTTAACTACTCAGCCACGGTGCCCCTCTCCGCCCGAGATTGGAAAGTGGGACTAAATAACTTATATGCATAAAACAGCGATGCCCAAATTTAGGGCCCCCGTACCAGACAGAATGAGTTTTTATATAGGCTTTGAAATAAAGAACTACTTTGGATAAGTTAAAAAGATTAAGATAGTTGTAAAGTTTAAATTACTTAATTTCTGTGAACACCCCCCCTTCCCTCTTTTTTTTAGTTGATTATAGGGCCACAACCATGGGCGTAAACAGAGGGGGGGGTTGGGGTTTAACCGTTCAATCCCCCCTCCCCCCAAAATGAAATGAAATGCAATTTTGTGATTTTTTGCTTTGATTTTTTTATTTATTTCAGTTAAGATTTTAATGTTAACTATCACTTGTCCCAGCGTACCAAGGGAATTTTGAGCAGCTTTCTTCATCTACCCCTATGTCATTCCAATATCCTCATCTTTCTTCATCTGCTCCCATGTCATTCCAATATCCTCATCTTTCTTCATCCGCTCCCATGTAATTCCAATAAACTCAGCTTCTTAATCTGCTCCCATGCCATTCCTATATCCTCAGCTTTCTCCATCTGCTCCCATGTAATTCCAGTATCCTCAGCTTCGCTGATGACGGATATTTTCCTGGTTTGTTTGGGCCTGTCCATTTTCCTTTTCCCTTGCGGACTTCAATCAAGTGTTTGCCTTGCAGCACTGGTTGTTATTTTCATATCGTGTGTTCTATCCAGCTGCTTTTTCTTTATATATATATATATATATATCTTGGACTATGGGTTTTGCTTCGTTCTCTCCAATAACTTAAAGGGAGATTATCTTCTGTTGTCCCTTGTGAGTGGCATATTATGTCTCGAGAGACGATCTTTTCCATTTGAAACTTTTTATGTGAATAGGTCAAACTTCATTCCCAATATTCGACGTAGGAAATTGCTTCGGGAATGTCTGTGGTTTTTTCATATTTTAGAGATAAACACTACATGTGTTACAATAAATGAAAAACTGTCATGGAATCCACATATTGATGAAATTATCAAAAAATCAAGCAAAGTATTAAGGTTTATTAAAAGAAATTTCTATAAATCAAATTAGAACATAAAGCTAAAATGTTATTTAACCTTGTTTAGGCCAATAATAGAATATGCATCCTCCGTTTGGGACCCCTCTACTCAAGAAAACATTTAGAAACTAGAACATACACAAAATAGAGCAGTGAGATTCATAACAAATGAATATTCACATTTGACTAGAGTAACACCCTTAGTAAAATCATTAAATTTAGAAAGCCTTCAGGACAGAAGACTCAAAAGTAAAGTAGCAATTATAATAAAACACTGAACCATAATCTTCAAATACATAAACACAATTTAATAAAATACTCTGAAAGACACAAAGATAAAGGCACATTCCTCGTCCCGTATGCTAGGACAAATTTGTACAAATACTCCTTCTTCCCTAGTGCTATTAGAGCATGGAATGGGTTGCCTGAGCTAGCCAGGAAAACCAGTGACTTGGCAGAATTTAGGTCATTGGTTAATTTGCATGACTAAATGCATGACGCGTAGGACGTAATCATCTTCTTTTTTGAAGTAACGTCTGTAATTTATAAGATAAGATAAGATATGTATCGGAACAGTACAATTTTAAAGTGTATATTTTGTTTATTTTACATTTTTCTATTTTCCCCAAACCAAAAAGTCTTGACCGGTATGGTGACATGTATGCACTACACAAAACAGCAGGGTTTTTGTCCAGGGCTTTGCAATAGAGGATTTGAGCCTCTTAAGCCCTCAAATGGAGTTTGACGATGATGATGATGATTTTCCCATTCTTCAACGATAAGCCAAAATCATAACTTTCTTTTTCAAACACACAAATTCTGTATCATAAATTCTTGCTGCCTGTAAGGATGAAATAGAGTTTCTCTCATCATCTCTGTTCAACAGCTGAGCACTTTACCTCACAGCGAAAATACATCCAAGTACTAAAAAAAAAAGAAAATAAATACACATAAACGTATTATTGAGTAGTAAATCAACGTGGACGCATCAATTTATATCTATTTATATCACCAATGAAGATTTATAAAAGTTAGAAGTGAAATAAATAATTAATAGCTGTAAGATTTCAAGCATTGATGGCGCTTTAAAAACTTTCAAAGACTTGTAATATTGTCACCAGGTAATGATAGAAAGACATATTGGAAGTAAAGGGGGCAGTTAATGAGAATCAGGACATCACAGGACTGAAAATAATCTTAAACTGTTTAGAGTTCACCATTGAACCAAAAATAACCCAAATACACACACATACACAGTGCTGAAGAGATTAATATTTGAAATGTTCATTTTTCAAACCTTTAGTTAGCCGCTCTCTCGCTCGATTTAACGCCCACTCTCTATCACCACTGTCTCTCTCTCTCTTTCTCTCTCTTTCTCTCATTCAGCCTCAAGAAGAAGGGATTTACAACCTAGGAATGACTTTATATTTCTTGTCTTTGACCTTGTCCTAAAAACGATTCTGCTAAGAACTCGTGTCTGAAAGATTTTATTTTTTGTTTTAAAACTGCTCGTATGGCGACTGGCATGTTCATTTTTGTGTAAATAGTCTCAAACAAATCTGGACAAAATGAAAAACTAAAGTAGGTCAAGGACCAAATAGTTATAAAAATATCATCTTTTTAGAAATACATTATAATAATGATAAAAATAATAAAAATAAAAAACGGTAGATTTCAATCGCCCGGATCTTCTGTTCGTAGATAAAAAAGAAAGAAAAACCGCTACCACAATCGACATCGCCGTACCACTGTCTCATAATTTAAGAAAAACTGAGATAGAAAAACAAAGAAAATATGGGAACCTAGGCTTGGAGATTAAGCGTCTATGGAATTTGCCTAAATTAACAATATACCCCATTGTTATATCAACCAAGGGGATTATAACAACTGATCTCACAGACACCTTCAAGGCCCTTAACATTCCTAGGAACATCCTCGTTGCCTGTCAGAGGGCGGTTCTGCTGCAGACCAGAAAATTCCTCAGTGGAAACTGTTAAAGGGACTACAATGAATTTTGTTTCTCTTTAGCGAAACTCGAACCTGGCAGCGCCAGAGAATGACTACTCGTTCTTTTCTAACATAATAATAATAATGCTGCTTATTATATAGCGTACAACTGTCTCATAAGAAAAATTGAAATGGAAAAACAGAGAATATATGGGAACCTAGGCTTGTAGATAAAGAGTTTATGGAAGTTATCTAAAATAACAATACCATATACCCATCAGCAGGAAGGGAAATGACTTCTGACCTCACAGATACAAATACCTTCAAGGCCCTTAACATTCCTAAGAAGACCCTAAACACTGACTTGCAACGTCACAACCTATGGGCAGTTGAGACCAATGGCTCGTTGCCATGTCACAGATCTGTACGACGGGGCGACGAGCTATTTGTCTCTAGTGCTTACAGGCTGTGACGTTGCAGGTCAGCGTTGAGGACTTCTATAACGATTGGTCTCCATATAAAGCCATCTCATACCAGGCTTGTATCTTTCTGAAGTACTCTCGAATGACCGTGGCCTGTCGAAATACACAGGTTATGCAAGGACCAGCACCCATTTAGGCACATGCACCAGCTCCTCAGTTTTTCCTTTCGCCGGTCGCAATGCATGAGGACTACTTCAGGAGGGTCGAATGCTCCCTCCACCTCAATCCCATTCTGTCCTTAGTCACATAAGTAGTGTGATTAGATAATATTCTGTTTCTGCAAAATTTGTAATAAATTTACTCAAAAGAGTTAAGTCGAGGACTTCTGAATTTCTAGACTAATGGACTCCAACTGAAGGTTGTTTGAACAATTGTACAGTCTGAGCTATTAGCAGATGTAAATATGTCACATCTCTATTACCATTTGTTTATATTCTAAGACTTTTGGGCAAGAGGCGAAGCCGAAGGTCAAGCACCTCCAGTTTTCTTCTCAGTACCACAGAAACCATGTGATTGTCCGCCATGAGAACGGTACCTTGGGAACGGTATTTCGATCCAGACATAGCTGTAAAGCCTTTTTCCATCCCTAAAAAGGCAATGGACAAAGTTATTAGTCACCCCAATGGATCGTGTTTTGCTTCCTTATTGGTCTAATCATCTCTAAGGACCATTTCCACCTGAGTGCCAAGTTTTGCAAAGCGTTGTCCGAGTCCGCCTCTGCCTACATCATGTCTAGCACAAACAGTTTAATGTGTCTGTCACGTTTTACATTTTTCAGTTATGCGCCAGACGTAACAACAAATATTTGAGTGTCTCCCCTCATCTAAATGTAATATTCATTCTAATACAAATGTAAAAACCCATTTACAATTTTCAAATATGTTCCAAGAAATGTTTCTCTGAATAAAAAAAAAAAATTCTTCTCGGCTCGAAATCTGAAGCATTTTTTTTGTACTCATGAAAACAAGCGCAAAGTGAGAGGCTAAAATTTGATTAAATCGGGAGAAACCACTTCATTTAGAAAGCTCTCAACTTCTAAAAACTTTATCATAAATGTCGGTGCTATATAATATTCATGAGACATTATATAAGTCTAGCTACAGACAAGACATATGTTCACGATTTAAAACAAGATTAAGCAGCAATAAAAACACAAGGAATAAAGGGAAACAAACAGGGACAGATAGAGACGCACGTGCAAAAAACAAAGACATGCAGACCAAACGATGAACAAGAAGAAACAGAAGTAAAATGATTCAACAGAAAGAAAGAGGGATGAATAGAAATGTTAGGAAACAAAAGGATAAACAGTGATAAACAGAAATAAATTATGTTTAAAAGAGAGAAACATTTATAAACAAAAGCATTCGCGTAGAAATGAATGAATAGACTTTCTTGACTTCAATCCCTAATTTTCCCGCTCCGTTCAGCGCATTGGGCGGCAAGCTGTCTCCACAAAGATCTGGCATTGGCACTGTCTAAAGGAGGCTTCAGCATGAATAGAAACAGTAATAAAAAAACAATATATTTATATGACTCGTATAGAGGTATTGTAAAAAAAAAAAAAAAGTAACAGACAAGGTATGTGTTATTACCAATGTTAGTATTTTAACATTAAGAACTATTTATCGATGAAACATATCAATGAATATTGATAAATGTTGTATTGGTATTAGGCCTAAGAGATGGGAGGGCAATACATCATGCTGAGATCGTTTATTTGTTAGCAATGAGTTCCTCTGACTATAACAAGAAACACTTAAAATGATCAGCGCCATCTGTTGAATGTATGCCGCTACCAAGGCTTGCCTAATAAAATAAACTGGAAATAAAATTAGCTTTTAGAAAAAAAAAAGATTTTCTCATCTGCCTTAAGAAACCCTAACCTTTAATACAAGTTAAGTAAAAAAAAAAGTCAGGGAAAGAACTTCCCATTTACAGCTATATGTCTCAATAATAATAAGGCTAGTCTTCGAGTCCAAAGATTAGCGATGAATGTAGTATTTCTCGAGGCTACGTCAGTCCCAGCTGTGACCTACATATTTTGCCACATCCAGGGCAAGCATAACCATTGTCAGCAGGTGGTCGATTTACATTTTCTTTTCGCCGTCTGCGTTTGTCCTCGGCAGCAGATTTTCTTTTGGTCTCAAATGTGTATCCCGCGGCCTTCGTGAGTGACCTTTAGCTGTCTCGTTCTGAGGCCGCATGCAACCAGGTGCTCTCTTCTATGTCAGCCAAGGAAAGTTGACGCCTAAGTTGGTCTTTGAAGCGTTTCCATGGGGCGCCTCTGTTACGTCGACCACCTTTTAGCTCACCAAAAAAGACTGCCTTTGGCATACGTTCGTCTCCTATACGGGAGACTCTACAATTTATTAACTAATTCTAATTATTTATTAAATAAAAGTATATTTTATAAATTGTTATTAGGGACAATGTATATTTGTGCAAAGTTTCAGCTTGATTCGAGAATAAGATGTGTGATTAATACTATGTGAGAAACGACGTGTACAATACATGTATTTGTAACAGACTGACAGAGGGTGAAAAAAACAAATAAACGCTCCTTTGAATGACTAAAAACTCCACTCTCTCTAATCACGTGACGTCAAAAATTTAAATAGTGCATGTGAAACGCATTCAAGAAATTATACTCCAGGTTCCACTTCCAATTATATCCACGCTACATTGTCAAATCTGTAAACGCCTACACAAAGAAAAAAAAACTATTCCTACCAAAGGCTTAAACATTACGTAATTTCTCGTGAATGTATCTCGTGAAAACCTGAGGCCCGGAGTTTTATAGGATTTTCAAGAAGCCCTGAGTTCTTCTCAAATTTCCGCCCTGATTAGGGGGACAGTTTCAATATCACATAAACAGCAGTAAAAAATGTGTATGCCAAAGTTTTCAATTGCATAATTTAATTACAAAGTACCAAGTTGCCGAGCCTCACTCGGTTAAATAATTTCTTAAGGAAGTCATTTGGGAAATATTTTTGTAACGAAAATGAACGATCGGGTAAAGACTATTAATCTGAAGAGTTGTTTTAGTGTTCTGTTAGTTCTAAATGTAATTGTATATGGCGATTAAATATAAAGTCTATTAAGTCCTCCTAGAGTCTAGACAAACCACAGCTCACGTCGTTGCATCTTTTGCGACAAACTATTGAACTATATTTGACTTGAAAGAAAGTCTTTGCTGTGTAACTTCTTAGATGATTACGTTCAGACATTTATTAATAATACAATTAGTATATTCATTATGGCTTTAGTACGAAACATCAAGTGACGTATATCTCTAAGTTATAGGGTAAAACAGGCACTTTGTGACAAAGTAAAATGTCGCATTTTTTCTAAATAGACATAAACCATTGCATTAGTTTTCTAAAGAAACTTTTCCGTGGGGCACCTCTGTTACGCGGATCACCTTGCTTTTGGCCTAATTTCGTCCCCCGTACAGGATACGTGCCCTGCCCAGCCTGACTGTCGGACTATAAGAAGCTCATACTGGCTTTTGCCATCCATCCATCCCAGTGGCGCTACAGCCCATGGAGGGATATGGCCTGCTTTAACACATCCCTCCATTCAGATCTCTTCTGGGCCTTTCGTCACCACGCCCTAACCCCAAGCTTTTTCCCGAGGTTTATAGTTAAATCATAAGAGGCTGCAGCGTATGCAAACTCGTCGACCTCGAGCTAGATATCATGTTCAATGTGAGCAAGTAAGGCGTAGAGAAGCTGTGCTATGACATTTCCTTGGTTTTGGAACGGGACAGAAGGCGTTGAAGCATGAACACGTGGTAATAATTCACCAGTAACAATATAATTATAATAATAATATTAATAATAAGGCTTCTCTTCGAGTCCGAAGATTAATGAGGTATTTAGATTTTAGGTATTAATATAGAAAATATAGAGGGGCCGAAATCAGGTACAAAAGCATCCAAATAGCAGAAGGGCCAAAAACAATATACTTGGCGGTAGAACAAAATACGCCAAGAAATAGAATGATAACCACGGGAACAAACTACAGGAGAGTGACAAAATAATAGAAATATTCATAAAGCACTTCTTCAACATGTACAATGAAGAACAAGCAGATATATTGACGCACAAAACATACTTCTAAAACACTGACAATATGATACCACCAACGGAAAAAAAAATGACAAATAGACCCTTTACATTAGAGAAGCTGAGGGCTGCTTTAGACACAACACAAAATAACAAATCCCCTGGCCCAGACGGTTTGACATATGAATTCTATAAAACTTCCCCCCCCCCCCCCAAATAGGACCCCTACTACTAAGACCATACAACGACATTCTAGAAGCAGGACAGACACCTAATGACTTTAATCTTGCATACATCACATTATTGCTAAAGAAACCCTAAAACAACACAACATCTAGTGAATTTAGACCAATTTCCCTTTTAAACAACCGTCTATAAACTGCTGCCCAAAATGATTTTTTAAAGTGTTAAACCCCTTATACCCCACCTACTCGGACAAGACCAGTACTGTAGCAACCCTGGAAAAAATATAGACGAACTGAATCACTTCTTACGAGACATCATATATTACTGTAGAGACAAAGACTTGAAACCAGCCCACATGTCCATTGACCAAGAAAAAGCTTTCGACAGAATCGACCATGATTACTTATTTAAAATACTAGACAAGACAAACATAGACAAGACTTTGATAAAGTACATAAAGCTGGTCTACACCGATGCCAGAAGTCAACTTATAATAAATCAAACTCTTAGCAGCAAGATTCCCATTAGAAGATCTGTTAGGAAAGGTTGCCCCCTTTTTATACACCCGTTGCCTAGAACCCTTGTTAGAGAACATTAGATCAGACAGGATGTCTGCCTGGTCGTGCGGTTTGTGAGCTGGACTGTGGTTCAGATTTATCGATGGTCCAGGGTTCAAACCCTGCCCGCTCCCATCCCCCGTCGTCCTGCGGGAGGTTTGGACTAGGAAGTAAACTATCTTCAACTCTGAAGGAACATCCGAAACATGTAAAACAAACAAACAAAGAAATTTTAGGAATAATAATCCCCGGTCCAACCCCCGTAGTCAAATTAAAGCTTACGCTGATGATTCCACACTTTTCCCCACCTCAGAAAAGGCAATTCAAAAGACAGTACGTAACCACGTGGGCCACACCTTGACCTTGTGACTTAGAGTTAGAGATTTGATCTACAAGGACGAGCCAGTTTGAAAGGAAGAAACGGAAAATCTTATTCGATGAAGCAAAAACTATATCGAAACGGAACATTAAGCCAGCAAGTCAAAGACGGAAACAAATGAAGAAATCAAGAAGCGGACACGTGAGAACCCAAGAAAAAGGCACGAAGAATAACCCATAACAAGAACAGAGACTTGTGTATTGTTTGTTTAGACACTTATTTCTTCGGTTGTTCATCAAACAGTTAATATTTATGTGCATTTTAAAAAAAATCTGTAAGTTATTGCTTTACGAACGTTTGCTACAATTATTCTCCACCATTAATGTCCATAGTGTACATGCTTGTGCAGTTTACAACAACAAAGGGATAACAACATTACAAAGACAGTTGGTGTGGAATCACAAACTGAAAATCGGCCCCCGAAGTGGTCCACCAAGGGAGGTTTCAATATGATCAGAATGAAATGCTATCAAAGATGAATGACAGAAAATAATGGAGAAAAAAAGGTTAACAAATCTCGTGTGGTGCCCCAGCAAACCAAAGGATAGGTGAAAGTAAATGTGAAGCTAGATGTGAACCTGGCCTAATTGATGCCTTATAATGAATATCTAATTGTTTTGTACAGGGCCAATATATTATTCCTCAGGAGTAAAACATTTCGTAAAAAAAATTAAAATAAAAACAAACAATGTTGTTTTTTTTTTTTTGTTTGTGTGCAATTTTGATTCTCTATCTTGAATCTCGCGCGATAATACGAATAACTGCTTAATAATTTTTAAAAATTATGTCTGACTTATTTGCATACTTAATTTTTTTTTCTTTTTAAAAAATTAATAAACATTTTTTTAAATGTAAATATAGTATTTATTATAACAGACATAACTTAACAATACAAATATATAAAAAAATGTTTAACAAAATCTACAACCGTTTGCATAAACGTGTTAAAAATATGGTATATAGTTATCTCCCCTAATAAAGAGCCTCAAGTGTTTGTTACTATTAATAGTGAATAGTTGTAAAAATGGTTTATTGTTATGAAAAAAAACTTCTTGCATACGTGCTTTAAAAAATTAGATTTTTCGCTTTCAGAAAAGAAAAAGTAGCCGTTGCATCAGATCTTTGAATTGTCTAAAATATTGTGATATCGGATTTTCTAGATTACGAGATCTAAACGGGACGGACGACAGTCGAACGGACATGGACAGACAGGCCACACAAAACTAAAAGTGTCTTTTCCCTTTTTGGGGGCCGCTAAAAAAAGGAAAATACAAAGAAAGAGGAGAAGAAGAAAAAAATAGAAAAGCAAGGGGAAGGAGAAAAGAGAAAGGAAAAGAGGGGAAACAGTTCTGTCCGACTCTAATAGACCCATGGGATTAAAAGACAGTCACAGAGAAATGGTCACAAAGCAGTAATTTCCAATATACTGACTCTAGCAGACATGATTCCCACCTTGATGATGAGGAAATAAAAAATTGTCATATAAAAAGAAAAAAAAAAGAAACAATATAAATATATAAACCCCTAAGCAATGGAGAAGCAGTCAAAGAAAGACTAAGATACTTGTCCAAAACACAAACACTGCAGCTCAAGCAAGCATTAATGGCCAACCACTAGAAATTGTTGATCACTTTTGTTACCTTGGCTCCATCATATCCAACAACAGTCTACTGGATAAAGGCATAAATAACAGGATAGCCAAGGCAATGGCCACCATGTCACGGTTGCAGAAAAGAGTCTGGGACAACATATTGCTGACTAACAGTACTAATGCCCTAGTCTACCGGACCTGTGTGTTGCTGTACAGAAGTGAACAATGGTCAACCTACTCATGGCAGGAAAGAAAGCTGAATGTCTTCCACCTCCGATGCCTAAGGCGGATCTTTAAAATAAGGTGGCAAGATAAGATAACCAATGAGGAAGTGCTACGAAGAACAGGGTGCCTGGACATCCGCTCTGTTATCAGCAACAGGCGCCTTGGCTGGCTTGAACACGTTCGTAGAATGCCAGTAGGTCGACTTCCACAGGACAATCTGTGTGGCGATCTAATAAAAGGCAGGAGAGCCGCTGGTCGCCCACTTTTACGTTATACGGTTGTATGCAAACGCGACATGAAGCTCTTCAAAATTGACACTAGCAGCTGGGAAGGGACGGCACTGGATAGATCCACATGGAGAGAGAGCATAAAGGAAGGGTCACGGATTACAGATGTCATACACAACAGAAGCAGAAAGAAGGGTCAAAATGCAACGGCACCTGGTGATTATATATGCCCAACCTGCGATCGCAGCTGTGTATCAAGGATTGGCCTCTTTAGTCACACAAGAAGTTGCAAAGGGAAAGGATCGTCTCTCGTGACGTAAAAATGCTCCAGAAGCACTGGAGATAAAGGAAAAGCCACAAATATGTGACTAAGATTTTAAAATGTTTCAATATTAAAAATCTACTACTTTTACTTTTCTATTGTTCTATTCAATTATCTATCGTTAACATTTTCACGGTATATATATTTTAAGTACTTTATTTAAAAAATCTATTTTGTGCTATTATGTATATAAAAAAAGGTCGTATGATGAATAACCTGTACAAAGTTACTTATAACCATTAAATGTTATGACAACCTTAATGTAATTATTTCCATTTCAATGTTTGCAATCAATATGTTTTAAAATGTAACTATTTAATTTGTAACCATGCTAAAAAAAATACATGTATTGAAAAAAAAAAATAAAAAAAAAGCCCAATAAAGTGGCCAATGGCCAAAAAAAAGAGGCAGAGCCCAAAAAAGAGGCAAAGAAAAGAGGCAAAAGCCCAAGGATTCTGTCAGGACTATTTATTATATTAATTACTGAATTATTATTAAATATTAATGTGTCTATGTATTACAGTAATTTTGAATTACAAATGTGTGCTTTATATTATTTTATAAGTTGTAATATTTTAGGCCCAAGTTCAGCCCGACAGCAATAGACAGAGAAGAATGGAGAAAGAAGGTTGACGAGGGGATAGTGAACGTGAAGGTGAAGTTAGATGTGAACCTGGCTGTCTTATAAAGATTATCTAATTGATCTAATTGATCCTATTTCTCTGCAAAGTATAAGGGGGACTAATTTAGCTTATATCACCACACCAGTCAAGTACAATTTACTTCCTTTGTTTGTTACAAAAGAAAAATAATTTAACAATAGTTAATTAACTAATTAATATATATATATATATATATATATATATATATATATATATATATATATATATATATATATATATAGATATTTATATATATATATATATATATATTTATATTTAAAATTCTTATTTGTAATATAAGAAATATTTATTCTAAATTTCAAGTTGATCAGTGAATGGGTGCAGGAGAAATAAAATGTTTAAACTTTTTACTAAACAGTTTATACACAGAGTAGAAATAAGCTTTATAAAAATAAAACCATCAAAGCAAAGAAGTTTAGTGGTCTATTATAAAATTTCAGAGCAAAAAAAAAAAAAAAAAAAAAAAAAAGATACTTAAGTTTCGTAATATTAGCTAGGGAGGTTAGCACAGTTATGCTACAAGATCCAAATGAGGCTCTTAAGGTATAAGTATGGTGTGTGACACCCTGCTCCCGCTTTAGATCTTTATTACGACTTGGTTAAGTTCAGTATTTTTATGATGTTAATGAGGTAATTTTTGTTTCCATGAAAAACGTAACTGTGACAAAATAATTGTTTCTATTTTTTTTAAAAATACCAGTGGAAAATTGTGTAGCATGTATTGGGGCAGCATGAATGGTTGGAGCCTGTAAAGGTTTCACATGTTATATTAAAAGAAAAATTCACAATTATTTATAATTAACTACGTGATTTACATTCATTATCTTAAAATCTCATTAAAAAAACTGTAAATAAATACGCGAGGTTCGCTAGCTTTCAAAAGAGATCGTACATATTTTCTTGTGCTCTGATATACAATTTCGGGATTTTGAAGAACCAGGAAGATTCATGTTGGCAATGAGTGATTTAAAGAAAGTTAAAAAAGATTTGTTTTAGGCCAACCCGGAAGGAATCTAATGCAAATAAATGAAATGAACCAGCCACGGAAAAGACAGAAATTAACCTTTATTGAGTCAAAGCGAATAATTATTTGTTTGTTTTTTATTGAGGCATTAAATCTCTTTTGTCATAATGCTTTAAAAAAAAAGAGTTTTACAATCTCCCAGAACGTCTTTGTTCATGAATGAATTACTGTCTGAGCCCCAAGGACATCGATGTTTACGCTACTCACCTAACAATGCTCAATGAAGAAATGACAACTCGATTCTAGGATGTAATAAATTAAAATAAATTGAAACAGGGATGTTGATATTTGTTTCAATATTTGTTTTACTGATGCTGAGATACAAGAAAAGAAAGCGGAGAAGCAATATTATGTTACCAGTAAAATGAAGTTTAACTGGAGGAGGTACAACAGAACTATGGCGCTGTTATGTTCCTGTTAATACCAAAACTGTGGCTGAAAAGGGAATTTTTATTTTTAGCATTTCCCTCAAAATAAATGACTGAAACTGAATTTAGTGCGATAACAAACTTAAAGGGTACGCAACGAAATATTCGACCGGAGCCGGAGCTCCCCTAATACACACACATATATGTGTGTGTGTGTGTGCTAAGAATACTTTTCAGTTTATTATTAATATAAATAAAAAAGTCATGCTGGGTATAGCTGGATGACTTCCTGGTCATGTGGTATGTGCTCTGAACAAGAGCCATGATAGTAACTTGTTAACAAAAAAAGATATTGTCAAGTTGAGAAAAGTTAAAAATGTATATATGAAATGTTTTTAATAAAACAATAAAATACGTTTATGAAGCACATTCTAAGCTTTACTTTGATATATTATTTTCAACTGTAGGAATAAAATTACTGAAATGATTATCATTTTTATTTCTTTTCCAGGAATATTAGATGACAACGTTGAAGCTATTACTGTAATCTATAAATCATTGGAAAGCTCATTAGAAGTGCTATAATAATAAACTATAAAAAGAAAAAAAAGTAACCGAAAAAAAACACAATATATATTACTAAAAAATGTCACGCTTAGTAAGGTTAAAAATGCAAATAAATGCATGCACAAAAATTATTTGTAGAAAACAATAGGATACTATATATGAAGCACATGTTAAGTTTTAAAAATATTTTGTTTCAACTGAAGATAAAAATTTAGCGAAATGACATGTTTTCGTTCTTTTCTCAGAAACCCTCTTCAACTTTTGAGTGGCCCCCGTAATGGAAAAAGCCGTAATTAAGTTTGTGCAAAATGTCCTTCTGTCCGTCTGCCCTTATGTCCGTCTGTCACACTCAGATCTCAAAAACTAGAAGAGAAATGAAAAATATTATTTCGTCATGCGATGCGGCTTGAAAAGTTTAGGTGCACTGCTACTTTTTGTTTTCTAAAAGCAAATTATACAATTAATTATACAAGCGATTTTTTCATAAAAATACACCAATTCTAAAACAATACATAAATGTAAGGGAGATAATGTTACAATATGTTAACATGAAAGACACTATTTTTTTTTGTATTTTTAGTATCGCCAAGTTAAATATATTTATAAAAGAAATGTTCCCAACAAATATAAATATTAGTTAAAGGTGTTTTTTCTGGTCAACTAGCTGCTAAAATTTAAAGTTTTAGCGTCGCTAAACACTTTGCGTAATATATTTAACTAACAAAACTAATCTACTCTCTAAACTAGTGCATATTTATTGTTACTTAAAAAGGCTACGAATGGACGCAATATGTAAATATCAAACACATTTTTTAATGGACTTTTTCGTGCATATAATATATAATATATATATATATAATATATAATAAAGGGTTGTTTCCTCCATGACACTAATGGTAGTTGTTTGCTTATAGCTGACTGTGAACCTAGATCTTAATTAACATGGTAGCATCGATGTATTAACGATCAGAGATAATCATTAATCGGTAGATAAAGGTTTATTGTTTGTAATAATAAATTGACAACAATTACAGGACTTAGCCAGACAATGATGTCTAGACATTTCCTGTACCCGAGCCACTCAAGGTAGAAGGTAACTTGGCCGCTAATTGGCAAAAGTTTCACCGGAGCTGGCAAAAACTATTTAAGTTAGCCACTAAATTGGTGGAGGAATCAGAAGAGGTCAGAGTGGCCACCTTTCTAGCAATTATAGGAACAAAAGCGATGGACATATATGAAGGTCTTGAAATTGAAAAGGGAAAAGAAAGAAAGATGGAAGAAATATTGATCAAATGTGAAAGTTTTTGCATTGGAAAAACGAATGAAACTTATGAGCGCAATGTTTTCAATACTCGTGAACAGCAAGAAGATGAGAAGATTGAAGAGTACATTACAAATCTGAGAAGACTAGCTAAAAACGGGTAAATTTGAACGCCTGGAAAATAGCTTAATTAGAGACAGAGTATTTCTTGGTGTTAGGCATGAATGCTTTAAAATGAAATTATTACAAGATATTAATTTAACATTGGAAAGGTGCAGAGACATTTGCAGAGCCTACGAGACAGCCAATAAACAGTTGAGACAAATACATTTACATCTCCAATCATTTAGAAAGTATAAAACCCTCAAGAACAAACATTCGGAAAGGTAAATGCAGGTATTGTGGAAGAAATGTAAAACGTGCCTAGCGTGTAGGGGAGACATCATTTTGCCGTGATGTGCAAAAAGAAAATTCAGCAAGTATCAGAGGATATGTCTGACGATGAAAGACAGCTGCATTTGGACACAATAGATGAATTCATGATGGTAGAAAATAAATGGTTCATGTTCTTAGAGAACCGCAAAACGAAAAGGATGACAGCAGTTATGACAGTGAATGGTCACAGTGTAAAGTTTCAAATGGACAGTGGAGCTGATGTAAATACCATACAGGAGAGATACGTCAAAAGGAATCAGATAGAAAAGACAACGCAAAGACTACTAATGTGGAAAAAGACTGAAATGAACCCATAGGGAAAGTTATTCTAACGGCGAGAAACGAGAAAACTAACGAAACATTGAAGATAGAATAGCAGCATTAAGCCCAAGGTTTTGCCGTGTAGAAAGATTCCTATTGCTTTACAAGAAAGAGTTAACGAGGAGTTAAAGACCTTAGTTCAGAGAGGAATCATAGAACCAGTGATAGAACCTACAGAGTGGGTGAGTCAGATGGCGATAGTGAAAAAAGCTAATGGAAAAATTAGGATTTACATAGATCCACATGCCCTGAATAAGTAGATTACCAGATGTTCACGAACAAGGAGTAGGATTTCTTGTACACAGGAACTACAACAACTGCGTTGTGAATTGTTACCCTATATCCAGTCGACTTATCTTCATACGTTTAAAGGCATCACCCTTTAATATCACCATCATTCAAGCCTACGCTCCTACATCAACATATGACGATGAGGAAGTAGAAGAGTTTTATGATCAATGACAGGAAGTGATCAATAAGGTCCCGAAAAAAGACATCCTTGTTGTACAAGGAGACTGGAATGCCAAAGTAGGAAGTGACTCCTACCAAACCTGGAAAGGCACTTGTGGTAAATACAGTAACCTCTCAACCAATGAACGAGGTCAAAGACTATTAGAATTTGCGAAATACAACAATCTCTTACTGGCTAACACATAGGATGCCACAAAAAATCGCGTATAACCACATGGCACAGTCCGAACGGAGAGCACCACAACCAGATCGACTATATCATGGTGCAACAGCGTTTTAAGACAAGCATCCATACGGCTAAAACAAATAAAGTTTTCCTGGAGCTGACATTAGAAGCGACCATGACCTTGTTATGATGACCCTTAATATCTTGGACTCCAATGACCAGGATATCGATACGCAAGTCAATATGCTAAACACAGCAGTCACAGATACAGCCCTGGAAATATTAGGGAAGCTCCGCCCGCCCAAAAAACCCTGGGTAACAGAGGATATACTCCAACTCTGTGACAAGCGACGGGAGCTTAAAGGGAAAAAGCTGTCCGACCCAAAATATGTCCACGAATACAAAAGAAGCGAAGAAAAAGTGGATAGAGAATAAGTGTCAAGAAATTGAACAGGGACTTAACAGGAACAACAGCAAAAAAGCGTATCAATGAGTAAAGGACCTCACTGCCTCAAAGCATGGAAGAACCAACACAATACAAGACAAAAACAACAAATGTTTCACCGAGGACAAAGATGTGTTGAAAAGTTGGACGGAATACTGCTCAGAGTTGTAGAACTTTGAAATCTCAGGAGATCCAGAGATACTAAATGTCCCGGCAGTCTCCAACATTAAAGACTATCCGATTCTTCGCTCGGAAGTAACAGCAGCAGTAAAAGCCCCGAAAAGGGGAAAATCGGCCGGGGTTGACAACTGTCCTGGTAAACTTCTTCAGGCGGGGGGAGAAACTATGATAAACGCACTCTTTATGATTTGCAACAAGATCTGGCAATCAGGAGAATGGCCCAAACCCCGACCCAATCACTCATAATAACTCTTCCAAAGAAAGGCAACTTACAACTCTGTCAAAACTATCTCACCATCAGCCTCATAAGTCACCCCAGCAAAGTACTGTTAAAAATCATATTAAACCGGCTAAAACCATTAGCAGACAACATCATATCAGAAGAACAAGCAGGTTTTAGTCAAGGTCGCAGCACAACAGAACAAGTCCTAAACCTCGGAATACTCTGTGAGAAATATCTCCAACACCAAGAGAATCTTTTCCATGTCTCTATTGATTTCAAGAAAGCTTTCGATCGAGTATGGCACGGAGCACTCTGGGCGACAATGGAGAAGTACAACATTAATAAAAACATAATCAAAGTTATCCAGAACCTCTACAAGGATGCCACCAGTGCGGTGTACTTCAATAATAATATTGGGGACTGGTTCAAAACCACATTTGGAGTAAGACAAGGCTGCCTACTGTCACCAACACTTTTCAATATCTTCCTTGAAAGGATAATGGAAGATGCCCTCGAGGGCTACGAAGGTACTGTTAGCATTGGAGGAAGAAGAATTACTAACTTGCGCTTCGCAGATGACATTGACGGCCTAGCAGGGACAGAAGAAGAACTAGCTGACCTGGTGATGCGCATTGACAAGACTTCCGCAGCATATGGCATGCAAATAAATGCCGAAAAAACTCAAATTATAATCAATAGCCATCAGGGCTTTAAAAGAGGCATCATTATTGGAGGTGAAAAGCTAACTAGTGTTAACAGCTTTAAATACCTCGGAGCTATTGTCTCAGATAAAGGAACAAAAACAGAACTACTGGCCGGAATAGCAGTCCACAGCAGCCCTTTCAAAACTTAAAATAATATGGAAAGAAAAGGGCTTAGCCCTCTGCACCAAAATCAGACTGATGCGCTCTCTGGTCATGGCCACATTTTTATATGCTTGCGAGTCGTGGACGTTGAATGCAGAGCTTGAGAAGAGGATCCGCGCAGATAAATGAAAGGACGCCAAGGTGGTGGACCAAGTCTAGCCTGAAGAGGCAAAGGTTGGGCGGGTGAAGAAATTGGGGATAGAGCGGAGAAATAATTAAAATAAAGTAAATAAATAATAGTAAATAATGATTAATTCTGTGATAAATTTGAGTGACTTGAGATTTTGACTTGTCACAAGTGTTTTAATAGTTAATGTTTTAATATCCATATATTTTTTTTATACTTTGAGCAAAAAGTATCACATCCCTTAAAATTAATTCTCTCAGAATGTGTACAACTTTACATGATAGGAGCTTCATCAAGAGTTCGCCACTTGGTTACTGTATTATTAGCGTAACAGATGAAACTACTTTGTTACGGACTAGGGTAAATACCAACAAAGAAAACTGGGTTGAGGTTCAGGACAAATCAGGTCACTGTGTCACATTAGTGCTAAAGAAGACGTCCTTCATGTCCAGCTGTTGTATGCTACACCCTGTGGCGTGTTCACTCGTCGTCGGTAGATAGTAGCAATCTACCATACACTGAAGAGTCGGTCATTGCTTTAAGTGTGCGTGCTGAGAACAGAAAGTTTGTCTCCAGCTAATTCGATTTATTTCTTTTGGGAAGGAGGGGGGGGGGGAAGAGAGTGAAATTGTTTTTTTTTTAAATAAATAAATGTCATAGGGCTTTATTAAAATACACATGTGGTCATCCATGGTAGTCGGTAAGTAGCGAATGCTAACTTCGAAACTGTCACTCTGGTTTTCTCTAAGTAGTTGTTTTTTTTTCCTTTATTCGCCAGTGTCGCTAAGACTGAATATAGTTTTAAAGTAACGTGTGGCTTAAAAGCAGTGTCAGGGCTGACCCTAGGCATAGACCAAATAGGGCCTCCGATTGGTTAGTTGCCTCGCATACGACTCAAAAATGTTTTTACAGAAAAAATTGTGAAATATCGATCAAATTTGAAACATAGCAAAACACAATGGCTCTGTATCTACAAAAACTAAGAAATAATTAAATAAAAATAAATAAACTAATACTCAATAATCTAATAAATAAAAATAAATAAATAAAATGAATTAACAAACAAAAAATAAGTAAATATAAATAAATTAGGAAATTATAATAATTAGCAAATAAATATATAGAGATCAATGAATAAAAAAAATAAAAAAATAAATAGAAATGAATAAATACATAAAAAATAAGTAATTAAAATAGATAAAAAAATAATAAATAGATAAATAAATAAAAACAAATAAATAAAAAGAAGCAATAAAAAAATAAATAAACAAAATAATGTAAATAAATACATATTGTGAGTTTTGTGAGTTTAAGTCATAGACTATATATATACAAGACTGCCAACTGTACGCACCACGCCTATATTATTCAATGAAATAAATCCCGTACACCGAGGCGTCCTTGGTTGCAGTGTAGTGTTAGAAGAATGACTTCCGGTGGATTAGTTTACTATATAAAGAAACCATCACTAAAAATATTTAAAAAATTATTTCTTAGTCATAATTTTGGTAACAGTGCTATAGACATAGCCAGATTTTTATAAGAACAAAATCTGATTTACCAACTTAAAAAAAGAGCATTTACATAGATAGTGTTCTAACTATATATATATAGTTAAAAACCAATAAAGCCATTTTTTTCCAAAAACAAATTATAGTAGTGTGTTTGGTCGTATATGTAGATATAGTTCATAGCCATAGGTCACTAAGTCTGGATCAAAGTTTACATGTTTACTACAATTAATTTTTTATTGAAGTAGGAACAATGATTCTAGAATTCTATTAGGAGAAGACAAATTTGGAATAATCCATTTTTTTAAAGGCTTTTAGAATAATTCGAAATTTCTTAGGATTTAATTAGTTTAAAAAATTAGTCATAAATACACTATTGTTTGTAACTTTTTATGGCTTCATTCTCCATTAATATATATATATATATATATTAATAGTATACAATGTAAAAAGAAATTGTCATATGTGATGAAAAGAAAAATATATTATATTATCCAAGCTGGCATTATCATTCGAACATCGTGAATGTCATAAAATAAGTTTATACCGGAAGTACCTCATATCACATTTTGGAGTTGAACGAAACTTATGCTTAGTTAGCCTTAGTGTTGGCAGTCCTGTATATATATATAGTCTATGGTTTAAGTCTCTTTTTTAGTGGCACAGTTAATGAGCTGAAGTCAGCTTTTACGAAAACTCAAAACCCCCTTGGCTGACTCATAACATTTTGAGTGCATAATTTGCTTTTTTTTTTCATATTGAAGTGGGGGTTTATCGTAAATTTGTAGGAGGGTTTTAAACTCAAAATCTTCCTTAACTGTGCTCTTGGAATTAGGGGATTGTCGTTTGCATTTTTTTGTTTTGTTTTATAGAAGAGGGGGATTTAACTGCAAAATCCCCTGGTAGGTGGGTTTAAACTCAAAACCCCCTGTTAGTGGGTTTTAAACTCAAAACCCCCTGGTAGGGGTTTTAAACTCAAAACCCCCTTGGCTGCGCTGGGACGAGTGATGGTTTAGTATTAAAATCTCACCTAAAATGAACAAAATAAAAGCAACCCCCCCTAGTTACGCCCATGGGTAGAACGTAACATTCAGTCTAACAGACAAAATGTTGTTGGCAGAGTCAAACAGGCAGGAAAGAATAGTATTTCTTCTGCCTATTATTATTTATTAATATCATCAATGTATCATCAGTAAATCTAATAGTGTTTCAATCCCGATACAGATTACAACATAGATCATTACAATAACATTACTGGCCAAAGTGGCCAGTCAAAACAAAATATTTTACTATCATAGTTCCTGACAGCCCAGTGCCTGGGAGTGACAGCTCGTTGAGTCAATGAGGCGCAATAACATTACTGGTTAGTCAAAACAAGCTGATTGACTATCCCAGCTACTGACGGCACAGTGCCTGGAGTCACACAACTCACTCCTTTTCTCTCTATTAAGGCCACAGTAAAATCAGCCAGTCACTTTTCCTATATTAATTTTGTCGTTTTAGCAAAGAGTCATCCCTCAAACCTGACGGAACAAATCCCAGCAAAAGCAAAACACCAAGCACTTCTAGCTTTAAAATATCGTTTCAATGGAGCTTCACAAAAAGAACAAACAATTGAAAATGCCAATCTACCCAGAAAAAAATTTTGAAAATAATAAGAGTGTAGAATAAATGAGAATTGGACCAGCTCATATCCCAGGTACAAGAAAAAGGACGTTTCTTATAAGTTATCTCGACATGACCGACGCATAATTTTTCGACTCAGAACCGGACACAACAGAATGAGACAAAATATGTTCCGGAAGCTTAAAGTCGGGACGAACGAAACCTGCCCTTGTGGAGCATCCCCAGAGAATGCTGACCATATCCTTCAAAGCTGCATGCTATATCAAGAGGCCCGAACAAGATTCTGGCCCCAAAACCCTCCTATAGAAGAAAAACTATACGGAGAACTGCCTGATATGGAAACCGCTATGCGGATTACTGATCTAGTCCCTCCTACAAAAAAAAAAATGAGATCGAAGAAGGAGCTTGACAGTATTTATCGGTAAATAAATAAACAATCTAAACCCGATAACCAAGTCAGTCTCGAGACCTTATTTTGTCGAAAACAATGCATACCCTAGTTCCGGCCCTTTGCCACTAGTGAACTTATTTATTCAGGTGCACTTACATTTTAGCACTTGTCATTTTATCTGCAGTCTCAGAAGCTATGTTAAACTATTGTCAGGAATCCATTACGCCCACTTGTTTACTTTTATACGAATACCTAATAATATTTTTAGTTTTACTAAGAAAAAATCTTGGTGTACATAGAATGTCAAGTCAAAGAAATGATTCACAGACTATGAAGATCTGGGACTCGGACTGACAAAGGAGAGTTAGAGATGACCAAGTGTGCATCATTCAGAATTATCTAAGTAGCCGCTAATGGACCATGATGGACAGGTAGCAAGCTACAGGGCAATGAAGACGTCACAGAGAGAGAGAGAGAGAGAGAGAGAGAGACAGAGAGACAGAGAGAGAGAGAGAGACTTGCGTGATTCTAAACTAAGATTTGATTAGAAATGATTTATTCTACATTAGTGGTTGTCTAGTGAAGATAAAGGGAAAAATATATTGACTTTTGACGTCATGGAAAAAAATATAGTGAACTCGTGTCGATGCATTTAGAGCGGAAGTACATAATGGCTAATGAAATCACAAGGCTGAACTTGATTGGCATTGAACTTGATTTGTTTTTGAGTAGCGAATGAAAAAATTCATTTGTACTTTTTCAGTTCAATTTGGGTCTGTGAAATATTTTTTTTGAGGGGGTGGGATGATTTATCAATACAAGTGTTTGAAATATTATTTCTGGATTTCTTTGCTGTTTCAAGTAAGATGGTTTGTATAAAGACACTAAATCGTCGAAATGAACCTTTTCAACTGAAATGCAATCAATACTAATAATTAAATAGCATGAAATCCCCCCCCCCCCCCAAAAAAAAGACTAAGTGATTCTAAATTACTGATTCTGAAACAATAATTATGAGTTTGAGATTCTTAATTAGTGGTTTCAATTTAAGTAATTCCGGATAAGTAAGTCTTGATTGAAGTTATTCTGAGCTAAGGATTCTGAATTACTCAATCACTCGATGTTTCTAGGAGTATTTCTTATCAATGTCATCACAAATGATTATTGTGTGTGTAGCTAAAAAAAATTAACATAACATTCGGTATAGATATTGTTGCATAAGCCACTTGGCTATCTATCGGGGGGAGGGCTTGAGTTTGAGTCCCGACACATGCTGAGCTGGTTGTCTATTGAGCGTCTCTAGGCATCACGGAAACGTCCTCCCCCTCCCTTCCCCATAAAGGTTCTCAAAAGAGATTGAACCCAATCATCATAGAAGGCCTGAACACTGACCAGTCCCGTGGCAACCTTTCGTCCGTGGAGACCAATAGCTCGTTGCCACGTCACAGGCCTGATATGACGACTGGTCTCAATTAAACAATAGCGCACTTAAAAAAAAACAACAAACAACACAAAAATCTTGGCAACTACAATATAATTCGTTTTGTAATAAGACAATGATATATTATTTAAATATAATTTTAGTCTATTTCTAAATATTCTAAAATGTAAAATGTTAAAACAAATTCACAAGTTAACACATATTTTACTAGAGAGTCTCATTACTGTCGGAAAAACGTTTTGTTGTATCCGTTGCACAGGATTAAGAAAGTAGTGAGAAGCTGTTGTTGTTTTTTTTTAAAAGATATTTAGATAAAATTTGTGCCTTTTTTAATTTTTCTGAATCAAATTTTATTACTTATTCTTCCAGGTATAGCACCAAATACTTGCAATAGTGATTTTTATTTCAACCAAATATTAGACTTTTACTCTAGGATTCATAACATAGTTATACAAATGGACAACTAAATAACCGTAATAATACTAATTTGGAGGTTTGATTCGAAGACCAATTGCCACGCATGCAGATATTGTCAAATTTCTGCTCAATTGTTTTTTTTTCAGTTGGCAACAGTCAAGGTCAATCTAGCGTCCTTGACATTGTTTAGGTCTTCAATTACTTTTTTTTTAAATATCATCGCTACAATTTTTCTTTCACTTTTACGAAACTGTCTTTTGACCATCGAACTGGAATTTTCCGTTTGATCCAACCGCCTGAACTCGTGTATTCAATAGACTAACTCTATTATCTAGAAGCAAAGAAAAGGAAGATGAATAGAACTCTCCTCTCTTTGAGAGTAATAAAAGGGCTTCAGATTTCTTAATTGCTATTCCAGTTCTCAATTTTTAATGTGTGCATGAAATGTTACTAGAGTAGCGTACCTTTCATTTTTCAACATTCTGCATCTCTGATGTTAGCAACAAAAAAACAAAAACTTTCAGTAAGGAACTGTTGTGACGTGTTTTGCAGTTTACATGTAAATATTGGATTATACATTCGAAGTATTAAAATCGTGACTCATTGAAGTAATGTATCTATATACTCGTGATTCAACGATGTAGTGTGTCCGAAGATTAATCAGGAATGCAGTATTTCCTGTGGAAACGCAGCCCCAGCTATGACCTACATATTTTTGCCACACCCAGGGCAAGCATAAACATTTTTCTTATGTGGTCGATTTATATTGTCTTTTAACCATCTGCGTCTGTCCTCGGCAGCGACTACGGATTTTCTTTTGGTCTCAAATGTGTATTTCGCGGCCTTTGTTAGTGACCTCCAGCTGTCTCGTCCTGTGGCCGCATGCTAGCAGGTGCTCTCTTCTATGTCAGCTAAGGAAAGTTGACGCCTATGCTAGTCTTCAAAGCGTTTCCGTGGGGCACCTCTGTTACGTCGACCACCTTTTAGCTCACCAAAAAAGACTGCCTTTGGCATATATATCTCCCATACGGGATACGTGCCCTGCCCAGCGTAACTGACGGAACATATAAGTCCATCCATACTGGCGTTCGCAAGGTAATCGCTGTTTTTAGTGCAGTCCTGCCACCGTATGTCCATGATGGAGCGAAAACATCTTTGGTGAAAGCGCTCAAGTAGTCTTAGTTGCTTTCTGTATAATACCCATGTCTCAGATCCGTATAGAAAGGTTTAGATAACCACCGCTTGGTAGACACTGATTTTTGTTGGTAGGCGGAGCGATTTATTCCGCCAAACTCTCTCCTAAAGGCTTCCAACAGCGCTACTGGCCCTGGCCAGACGGTTATTAACTTCCCTTTTAAGCTAAGCGTCATTTGATACTGTATTTACTAGATATGTGAAGTGGTCTATTTACGTTGATCTTTGGGGCTGAGTTGGTTTTATTGGCAGACTGGAACATGACTTCTGTTTTCCTGAGGTTTATAGTTAAACCGAAAGAGGCGGCAGCGTATGCAAATTCGTAGACCGCATTTTGGAACACACACAAACACACACACACACACACATATATATATATATATATATATATATATATATATATGTGATTATAAATAGGGGACGAAAGTTAAAGTAAGAGAGACGAGTGACAGAAAGGGAGTAGAAAGACATGTTTTTTTTTTAAAGAGCGAGTTATATTTTGTTGACATTGTTTTATTATGATGGTTATTTCGCTTGTGTTTGTACACACATTTACACTGACGGGAAAAAAACTGAAAATATTATCATTATTATTGTTTAAAAGAACAAGTTTGGCATTGAGAGATTAATACGCTTACTAAGCTTAATTAGTTAGACCGGAATTACGTTCCAATAATATTATATTGGTAGCTTATCAAAATAGTTTAGAATAGTTAGTTTTGTCTAAGGACAGCGTTACAGAACGTTAGTCTCAAGGAGAGAGAGAGATGGACAGACATTATGGACGGATTATTTGTTAACACAGAAATAATTGGTTAATAAATAAAGACAATAAAAACCATTCGAAAACGTTCGATAACTGCGTTTAAGTTAGATCAACTTTTTCTATATTAATCACATGAACATAAAACAAACTTATATAATGACAAGCATCAATAACACAAAAATATTGACTCCATTTTTTGTTTAATACCTACAATGTGTACGTGTAGAATTTAGAGGAATAACTGTGGAGTACTAACAAGTATTAAAGTCAAGGCCAGATGGGCTAAATCTAGAGGTAATTATTCGGTAAAGCTTAGAAAAAAAAACTTGGCCTTGCGTGATTCCTCGCAACCGTCATAAAGGTCAAATTAACAACAACACCTGGGGGATTTCCTTTGATTCGATAAACGAAATCACGCATAATTTTCAAGAATTACATTAATATCTAATTGAAAAGTAACAGGGCCACCATTCATTCTTGCAGCGGTTTTCAACCTTTTTAGTGCCGCGAACCTCAAATACGATTCACCACTTGGCAGAGACCCCCAACATTAATTTTGTTTTGCCTAATAGGCATAGGTAATTAGAAATTTGCTAATGTTATAAAGTCGTTAACATACTGTATATATCTGATTTATGGCAAATGCATTTTCATTGTAAGAATTTGAAAACAGCAAAAGCTTTATGCAGGCCTAATTTTAATTAGTGTAAAATAAATGTGTTTTTTAATTAAATTGCTAACAAAAATTTTATTTTTATGACCTGCATTTATTAAATTTTCTATTGCGTATTCACCATTTCTTTGTACATAGTTGTGTGACAATTTGAACAGCGTAGCGAAATATGGAGGATGATATTAAATGATGTAAACTACATTGCTACACATTTGTAAATAAGCCAACGTTAGTGCGAAGGTTGGATCCTTGTGGGAGTCTTTGTAAGAGCACAATGAATGTCATCTTCAGCATCAAGGCTACTTACTATTTAGACTTGATAACTAACAGGCTGGAAAACCCTGCTTCGCAAAGATATAAATGGAGGAACAGGGCGAAACACAATCTTAAAATGGCTGCAAACACGTCATCTAGAATTGTGAAGCGGACATTGAAAAGCCGATAATTTTTAGCTGCATCCCTTTTGATGAGCTCAATAAACTCTTTCTGTCTCCGGAACATCTTGTACATTGACATTTAGGAAGTGTTAACAAGATGTCATGTAGATTTCGAAATTTGCACGCTTGTGCAAATATTTTTTGACATAAATTACCATTGTAGTCGGTCTTTTAGATTCAATGTCCTTTTTCCTCATAGAAAGCATATAAAGTTGACAAGATATGTTTTAATTTTATCCAGTTTTATTTGCCAAAGTTGAAGTTTTAATTGGACGAACGAATATTTTCAAACAAAGCGAGGCATATTGTATTTGATACTTATATTGAAACATGGTTGACTATTTTCTACATATAAAAAAATATAAACTTATCGAAGATTAAAAAAAAAAAAAAGACTTTTTAGAACTTTGCCTTTCAACAACTATACTATTTAGTGTTTGTAAAATGTTTGTTTGTAAAATGTTTTACATGTTTCGGATGTTCCTTCAGAGTTGAAGATAGTTTACTTCCTAGTCCAAACCTCCCGCAGGACGAAGGGGGATGGTAGCGGGCTGAGTTTGATAAATTTTTTATTAAAAAAATCGCTTTCAAAAATGACAAGTAATCTTGTCTCTATTTATGCAAGCAAAAAAAAAAGTACTTTTATTAAAAAGCAAAGCTTTTATTAAGTGTAGATGTATCAATTAATTTGGATCAGTCATGTCATTAAATCTGTAATAGAACTACACTAACAACAATAAATCTGTGCGATTAGAAATATCTTTCAATTTCTTGCTTGTAGTTTTCTCAATACTGCTATGATCCTATCACTTATCTGGATCAGTTGGGAAAATTGGGGGGGGGGGGGGGGGGGGGGAGAAAGGTGGATTTTACCACAATCGTTGTTTTAAAGCATTTATAAAAATAAAATGGGGAACCACCTGAATTCGAACTTATGACTCAAGCCTCTTTAAGCCAACATTCTAATAACTCTGGTAGTGAGATGTTTATGAAAATAGAAGATTGTATAATTATCCATCGTTTGTTTCAAACTTCCTTTTTTTATACCACAACTTCAGTCAAGTACAATTTGTTTCCCTTGTTCGAGATACTAAACTAAATAATTAATTACCAATAGTTAATTAACCAATTTACTTATTTGTTGTTGTTTTTTTTATTGTGGTGTTGTCAGGTAAAAGAAATTTCATCTTGATCCGAGTTTGGGAGCAATAACGTGTAGACACTTTTTACCAGTGAGACACATAGTGAGTTAATATTTGTTTTTTAAAGTCAGTCTTGACGAGGGCACGAACCACGGCACAACAGTACCACAAGATCATAGAGTTTCCCCAGAGATAATCTGATCAGTTTGTCAGCCTGCACTTCACGATCACATTACCGACCAAGTCCTGCCAGAAATACCCAGCTCTACCTAGAATCTTACAAAGCCGACATCAATAGCCTTGAGGCATACATTAGACAGACAATGGCTCCATTTTAACTGTAAATTTCTCAATCCTGCTACTGAAAAACGTAACTACACTTCTCCTAAAAGCTCCAGTGAGTAGGTAGCAATGAACCTATTTGCTATATTTGTAATATGTATATATAAAAAAAAAAGGTTCCTTGCAAAGGTTCTTTGCACTCAATACACCTAGGCCAGTGTTCTGTCCGCTAGATCATTCTGCTCTTTTGTTAGATTTATCAATATGTGCTTTCCAATATTTCCCCGGGCGAGCTTTTCTTTTTTCAGCAATAGAAGCTTGCATCACTTCTCCATCATCTAAATCAGTGTTTCCTAAACTTTTTCCTTAACGGAACAATTCGCACATTCTGAGTATTTAGCGGAACAATTGCTTAATTTTTTTAGAGAGATTAATTAATTATTCCAGTAGTTCGTGGAAGTTTGTATCAGATAGACAGACGGACAGACAGACAGAATGAGCTAATATAAGCTTTGTAAAAAGTATGTGCTTGTGATCTACTTACTTGCTAAGAATACATTTTCTAACGAAATGATCAAAAAGGTATCCCTTTCAGACCTTACACTCTATGGGGCAGATGATTTAAAATTCATGTTTCCTTGGCTTACGCTCCACGAGGGTGTCCTAAGAACAGCACAACGACCAACCGCCTTTGCCTCCCAAACTAGTGACAAATGCTCATTAGAGTTGGGCGGATTCAGGGGCGTCCTAAAAATTTCCAGAATTTTAAAATCCCAGCTTTGACTGAGATTTGGCTTGCACTAAACACTAAACGCTTTACAACTCAGCCACCACGATATACTTTTTTTTATATAAAAAAGGAATGATTCGGTTGTAAATGGTAATCTCCTTTACAACAGCAATGTAATGTGTGTGATCATAGAACTTTCTAATACAGTCAACAGTCCGCAACGACATTAACGAATCTTTAAGTCCAATGGAACACAAACCTTCGCATGGTGGGTAGAAGTTTCGAGGAACAAACCATGGGCCGAATATTACCCGTGGTCCCTAGTTACTGCGTCACTGAAGCAATTAATTTTACTTTTCTTGTGACAAATTTAAAGTTCCTTTTTTTCTTGAAAAAGAAGCTTTTGAAATGAACTCAAAATTTATGTTTTTCACCTGTAGTCTATTCGACTATTCGGACGCCACACATGATCTCTCGACCGTCTCTCCATTCCTGTCTTCTTTCTCGCCTCTCAGACCCTCCCATTGCCTGATCTTGTTTCCTATCGTCTGCTTTTCCTCTGCTTCTTTTGCCTGGTACTGTTCCCTGTAGAAATTACACGTAGTTTTGAGCCCTCAGGATATCGCGTTTTAGCCGTACCGTCTTAGCTTTCGCTTATAGATAATTATCAGAAGGTCGTCACGGGGCCCAATAGCCTTTGAAATCCTGTTTCGGTTTTCCTCGCTTGTGATGCTGTCTTTGTATTCTTTAATAACATCCTATGGAGACGCGATCGCTGAGTGATAAAGCGATTGGCTTCCAAACCGGTTCCAATTCTGGTGAAGCCTGAGATTTTTAATTTCGGGATCCTTAGGTCGGCTTTGAGTCCACCCAGCTCTAATGTAGTCCTTGACATTAGTTGGGGATAAGTGAGGCACTCGGTCGTTATGATAACCACTTGTGACACTCGTTAACCGTGATCCTTTATTCCATTAGATAAAAATATAAACATGCTTGTTAAATCTAAGACTCAGAAACAAAGATTTACTGCTGCAGGAGTGAACGACTGTATAGAAAATACAGAGTAGGGTATATGCGGCCTTTGTCAAGACGACAAGGACTTTCACTGAAAAAGCCACTGAAGTGATAGAGTTTTTCTTGCGTCTTTCTCAAGCTATTTTAGACAAATCCTTATCGCCAGGGGAAAATCTAAAAAGAGAACAAGCTTTTAAGAAGAAAAAAAACAACGAAATCTGACCATTGTTGGCCATGTAAGCGACGTAATTGTGAGACCTGAAAACACACGCTAGCCACCCCCCTCCCCACACCATCACATGTCCTAAAAAAAACATCAAGATCAGTGACAAATTTAACTGTAATAGTAGAGGAGTCATATATGCTATAATATTCTCAAGGTGTCATATGATCTATATTGGATATACAGGCAGGACCTTAAAACACGACTCCAAGAACACCCCGTCTGCAGATCGAAAACAAACTTATTTACATGTCAGGCACCCTCCAAACTCATTGGATCAACAGCCAGCACACTTTTATTTAATACGCGATGGACACTAACACTATGGTACCCCCCTTTTCCCATTCATCTTTGCCTGACACCCCCCCCCCCCCTTTTCCGATTTTCCGCGCTTTTACACCAGCGTAGCTCATTTCTTTTCTGCCTCGATACAGAACAACATTCGACAGGTAAGTTCACTCAAGCCTATCTTGTGTTAATTGTTTGTCATTTTTTTGTTTGTTTTGTAGCTGATGAAAGCCTCATTGCCTAAAAGTCCTTTGTTTTACTTGGTCCGGCAATGTTACATATATGCGCATGTTTATCATATTTTCTATATAGTTAAATCTAAGAGCACTAAATATCTAATCAACCTTGCAAAACCCGATGTTAAATAGGAGCACAAATCCTTAGCTCTTATTTGATTATTATCATCACTAAAAATTATTCTAAATAACTAGTATTCCAGTAGAAAATTGTAGATCTAGTTCAAATTCAAGCATGTAACTAGCCAACTGTTTTAGGAACCTAAACTTTATCTGTAGAGATTAACCCTAAATCTTTTACTGAAGTCCTGTTTTCTTCAACCCTAAATTTCCAATGCTATAGAAGCCGAAGAGTTAGCTGTAAAACAAAATCGTTCGGTAACGATTGACGCTATCAATTAGGGAAACAAAATCAATAAGAACCCTTGACACAAACTGATCAAAAGATAAAGACTTGACTAGGCGGTGCACAAAGTTCAAGGTGGTACTCACGGTTCAAGGTGGTTCTCCAAGTTTAGGAAATACATCCGCGAGTTAAGGGTCTTTGCCCCTTGTCTGGCGAATCAAATGACTCTAGATAGCGCAGCGCTCAAGACCGCTGGAATCTGTGACCTGGTCTTTGGGAAAAGTTTCGAAGCAAAAAAATGTGAATTGAAAAAATATTTTAGGAAGTTATTCCGAGGGGTCATTGTACTGGCCACACTGAGTTATCTCTTTATAAAGCCTTCGTCAACTTCGGGATTATAAAATAAACGTTAATCTTATTTTTTTCCCATCGAGAATGAAAAAAAAAAAGGAAAGATAACTAAAGATTGACCTGTTATTGATTACTTGCCCTTAGTTAACGAAGCCAGATGTTTTCTGTACAGTATAGGGTTGATCAGTGATTACCTCCTCCTTCTCCTCCTCTCTCTCTCCCCCTCCCCCACCTCCTTTCAATTTTAAATATCTATTACTTATTTCTTTTCTTGTTTGTGATCGATCATTTTAATTAATTCTATTTTTTTAAAGCCTCTTTATAGCATTGTCTACAACTGTGGTTCATAGTCCGTCTGCTCTTTCATTGTATTCAGTAGGCCTATTTGTTCAGATTTACTTTGTATTACGATACCAATTTCGATATATAAAAATGAGAGAGAGAGATAGAGAGAACCCTTTCTAAAAGAGAACATCTTCAATGTATTTCCTTGAGTGGAATATGAAACGCTAAGATTTACTGAAACACGAAGCCCGCACAGCGGCGTCTTTTTGAGACGAGACAACTTTGAAGACAATTGTTGCTAGGCTTCTTCTAGTATTTATTTATTTTTTCGAAATCTGGTTCATTTCAGCAAAATTCATGACCTCCAAGCAAACAATAGGCTCTATATAAAAGTAGTAAAAAAGGTGGAGAGAGAAATGGGTCAGAATTAGTGAGAAAAAAAAATTCGTCTTTGCATTTTGTTCATTGTTTATTATGTAAAAAAATCAGGATCAAATTACCTTTACAAGTCTTGCGTGTAGCGAAGTCATACAGTATATCCTAAAACTTCTGTTTCCTACATAGATCACGCTCAAAAGCAAGAATTGCCAAATCGTTCGTGAAGTGTTGGCCTCAAGTAATTGAAGGACATCTTAATGTTTTTTTTTTCTATTTTTCATGAGCTTTTGTGCGTCTTCTGGAGAATTTAATATATTCAGGAGACGTCCATTAGCTCCTGGAGAAATCAGGACGCCTCTGGAACCCTGTTATGAGTTATAATGGTTTAATGAAATAATTTACACCTAGAATTTGCTCGGGGCCTATGAAAGTGCGGGGCCCTTTGACTCATCAGACAGTTTGACTCTATCAAATACAATTTGGCATGTGTCATTTTGTAAATGATAACAAAATAATTCTCTAGAATCTTTCTCCCACCAGAATGACGTTTTTTTTTTGTTTTTCTATGTCTCTCTATGTTTATATTTAGTCTCGGATATTTCCGGATGTAACCTTGAACAATACTGATTATCACTGTGCCTTGGGCGATGTGTTTTTAATTCGACTCTGACCTTAACTTTGAGAACGATGCAAAGTTCTTTCAGTACCTGACAGCCGCTGGGTGTTGGGGCAATGCGCTGATCAGGAAACAAGATTTAATGAGACTTTTAGGCAAATGTTTTTTTAAACTAAATTAGTATTTTCCATGTAATCCGTCTGTCTGCCTGTGTATCCTGACGGATTAAATAATTTAAGAAATTACTTTGATGCCCTGACGGATTGTATAGTTTAAAAATTACCAATAGTGCTCCAACGGTTTCAACGCATACATTGCTGAAAAGTTTAACAGATTTCGTTGCTGCCCCGACAGTTAATAGTTTAATTAATTACTTTGATGTCCTGACAATGAATAGTTACATAGATTACTTTGATGCCCTGACAATGAATAGTTATATAGATTACTTTGATGCCCTTACACAGTTAATGTTTTTACCAATTATTCTGATATTGAATAGTTTTAACAATTACTTTACGGTATAAATAGTTTGATAGATTTTTTTATGCCCCGACTGCGTAAATAGTTTGACAGATTATTTTAATGCCCCGACGGTGTAAATAGTTTAATAGATTATTTTAATGCCCCTACGGAGTAAATAGAGTAATGAAATCTTTTGATGCCCTGATAGTGAATAGTTTAACAGATAAATCTGATGCTCTGAAGGAGTGAATAGTTGGAGTGAAGAGTTTAACAGATAACTGTAATGCCTTGACAAAATGAATAGTTTGCTTATCAATTCCTAGTAGTCCCTGACGGCTTGATTAATTACTTTGATGCCCTTTCAGTGAATAGTTCAACAATTACTTATTATGCCCACATGGTGTGAATAATTTAACAGAATCTTTGATGCCTCGACAGTATGAATAGATTAACAGATTACTTTGATGCCTCGACGGTATGAATAGATTAACAGCTTACTTTGATACCTCGACGGTATGAATAGATTAACAGATTACTTTAATGCCTCGACGGTATGAATAGATTAACAGATTACTTTGATGCCTCGACGGTATGAATAGATTAACAGCTTACTTTGATGCCTTGACGGTATTAATAGATTAACAGATTACTTTGATGCCTGACAAAGGGAATACTTTAACACACTAATTTGATTCCAAGATAAAGTTAAAAATTACTTTGATGTCACCACCGTAGTGATTGGTTTAACAATTACTTTGTTGCCCTGACAAGTCTGTTGTTAAACAGATTACTTTGGTGCCCTAAAAGTGAGCAGTTTAACAGTATACTTTGATACCACGACGGATTGAATGGTTTAACAGTATAATTTTAAGCCCAACATTTGAAGAACAAGAAAGTTCTGTTAAATGGCCTGAAAACACTTCTGTCGTTTAGATTGGCGTGTCGAAAAAGCAGATGTAGCCTCACTTAGCTTAGTACAGTTTCAGAGATTTTTTAATTGGAAATGAGGGTCAGGACCTTTGACCCAGACAGAAGATCATCGGGTACAAGAAATGCTTATCTAGTCGAATTTAGCCAGCGCTTAATTTAAATTTTAACAATACTTACGAGGTTCTATTTTCGCCACTCAGACGAAACCGTAATATCCACTTATTAACGGTGATTGTAATAAGTTACTTCAGATCAGACAGTTATATCGAGAAATGATATCTTATTAGATTTTGACGTTTCTTGTAAAATGAAGATTAAATTGCCCTTATCTAAACGTCCAGAAAGAAGGGGGTGGGGGTGGGCATGGTTTGAATTCGGGATATTGTGACTATAGCCCGAAGCGCGTACCACTCAACCAAGTAAATTTCTATCCCTGTGATATATGCCTCCTTCTGTCTCGGAAGATACTGGAAGCGCCCAAATGAGTCGCTGGCTTTGGTTTCGTCTTGAGAAGAGGCAGAATCTGGAGTGACTGATCAAGCCAATTCTGGAGTGGCAGAGTTTGCCACAGTTCGTGTACGTATTTGCATCTGTCCTAGGTCTAGCTGACAGGGCAGCTTTTGTTTTTCTTTCTCTTGGCTGATGCAGCTTCAGTCTATCTTAAGCTGTCCGATCTTGGGCTATCTCCTCTCACATACTCTCGATGACTTCTGTGGTTCTCATGTCTAGCTTGCAGACATCTCTGTAGGTTAGTCTTAGGCGGCCATTGGGTCTGACTTCCTCCGCAAGCTTAGCGTATAGGATGTCTTTAGGTATTCTTACATCTGGCATGCGGATGACATGTCCGAGCTAGCGTAGTCTTCTCTTTGTCAGAAGAGCATAGATTCTGTGCATATTGGCCAGTTTCAAAACGTCCTAGTTGGAGACATGATCCCTCAAGGAGATGCACGATTTGCGTCACTGTGACAGTCAGGAAAGAAATATTATTTAAGGGAATGGAGTTGTAAGAAAAATAAATTCATCGCATGAAAGAAAGCAAGCCCTGACCAAAAGCTTGCTGTATTTTCTTCATCATAACTTTTATATAGCGCAAATTTAATGCTTATAGCATACTTCGGGCGGTATGTTCCGATTGGTGGAGGTATTCCGTGTTGCCTTTAGGTGCTAATTATACACAACTCTGCTTGAGTCGGGTGTAGAATCTTGAGCCCCCTTAATAGGTAGCCAAGCGTACTGAGCCTCTTAGCTACATATCTCACATCCTAGTTCCAATCATTGCGGAACATACAAAGTTATTTTGTATACTACATTTATTCGTTCTAATTTCTTTGCATACCAATCGTATAGACTCTGTTCTCTATCATTTCCTCTTTATGTCTTAGTGTTGTTTCTTCGACATCACCCCCCTCAGTCTAGTCTTCACACTATCATTAGCATGACGCCTTAGCTTCCACCGCTTTTCTCTGCCCGTTATTCTGGTAATCCGATAGAGTGCTACCAGTGTAATGGTAGCTATTATCTTTTTTTTTTTTTTTTTGCTGCCGTTCTTTTAAACTTTGGGTGTTGTGACACGGTTACTGTGTGGTCAACCGTGACACACGGTCAAGTGTTGGGTATCGAGAGTTAGAGGACTTGGGGGAAGTGACGAGTGTGTAAACAAGAGAGAGAGAGAGAAGTCAGCGAGTGAAGTAGGAGGTCTGTATATAACGTTGCCGTGTATATATGTTTTGTTAAAATGTTCGACAATTAAAAGACACTTTCAACGTAAAAGGACTTGTTTCTTCACAACTGGCAACCACGACGAGATACGACGAGGCACAAGTAAGTGGAAATGTCGATGTACAAAATATTTAGAGAAGCGGGCAAGGAAAATGGCCTGCAAGGCGAAGAACTTGAAAAGTTCATTACACTAAAAATAACACAGGATGAAGAAAGGGAAGAAAGGAGATTTCATGGGGATGAAGCCAAAAAGAAAGAAGAAGATAGTAGAAGGAAGGAAATCTTACAACTAGAACTAAAACTTAAAGAAAAGAAAGACAAAGAACAGCAAAATGAAAAGGAGGAACACTTTGACAAATACAAACAATTAGACAGAATGTTTCCATTTGACGAGAGCCAGAATGAGTGCATCGACTCATATCTTCTGAGATTTGAGGATATAGCAACATCATGCAATCTCCCACAGACAGAATGGGCAAGAAGCCTCATGGGGCGCTTAAAAGGTAGAGCCATCAACATCTGTCTTCAAATGAGAGATGAAGAAAGAAAAGAGTACGTGGCCGTGAAGGAGGCGTTGCTGAGACAGTTTGGCTCCACAAGTTACGAATACAGAAGGAGATTGAAAGAGTCGACACCTCTAGCGAACGACGATCCACAAATATTCGTCACCAACATGTCGATATACTTCGATCGATGGGTAGACCTGTCAAAAGTGGAGCACAAATATGAAACCCTCAGAGAACACATCATAATGGACGCTGTGATGGAAGCTTACAATAATAATGTGAAAACATACGTCACGGAGCGAGAGCCAAAGACCATCAGCAGCCTGATAGCACAACTAAGGCAGTATAAGGCCGCACACCCAAGGGAAGTGTTAGCAAGAGAGAACCCAACTGCGGCATCAGCTTTTATGGTGAACAACGCTGCAAGAATGCGGACTCCAAGCCCTTTATATAGAAGAGAGAAAGATGAAGGAATGAGTCCAACATATAGATCTCGAAGAGAGAAAGATGAAGGAATGAGCCCAACATATAGATCTCAAAGAGAGAAAGATGAAGGAATGAGCCCAACATATAGATCTCAAAGAGAGAAAGATGAAGAAATGAGCCCGACCTATAGATATCGAAGAGACAAAGATGAAGTAAGGAGCTCAACATATACTTACAAGAATAGAGCATATCAACGTAATCAGCAAAGAGTTCGTTTCCAATGTCAAATTTGTGGTAGAACAAACCACACAACAGAGACTTGCTTCTACAACCGACGCAATAAAGATTGGAACGACAGACCAAGAGATCGAGCATTTGCTGCCAAACACACTAATAAACTGCAGGTATACCCAGGGTTTGTGGGAGAACAAATGACCAACGTACTGTACGATACAGGTGCAACTGCAATTTTAGTCGCAAAAGAATACGTCAACCCACAAGAGTACACCGGAAGAAGACAAGACTGTGTTGGTTACACTGGTCAAGTAACTACACATCTGGTAGCACGTATCAACATACACACACCGTTCATCAGTGGTTGGCATGAAGCTTTAGTACTAGACAATAAGTCTGACAACATTGGCCTTATCATTGGCTGTATCAAAGGCTCTAAACCTTGCACAGCAGAAGAATTGAACAAGTGGAAAGAAAACTACACACAGAAATGTTCCATGGTTACTACAAGAGCTCAGAAGAAAGCAGAAGAAGTGCTAAATACAAACGATAACATACAAGTTCCTTATAACAATGAAAATGAAAATACAGAAACAGAAAATAGTGATATGAGAAGCCATAATCAAGAAAACAACCCGAATGAAATCTCCACAGAAAGTCAAGATCCACTAAAGATTAAAATAGAAAAATTTGTCAGTGAACAGAAAAATGATCCAGATCTAATAAAACTCATAGAAAGTGAAGCTCCACCAAGACGAGGGTTAATCAAGATAGGCGAAGATGGTGTTTATGTGAGAGAAATTCACCTGAAAGCAGGCAAGACACAACAATTGCTTGTTCCAAAGAAATATAAAGAAACAATTTTAAAGCTTGCACATGACACCCCGTTTGCCGGACATATGGGAGTAAAGAGAACATTGAATAGAATCTTGAATGAATTTTTTTGGCCTAGAATTACGCAAGAAGTCAAGGCATACATAAAATCTTGCCATATTTGTCAAATACATGGAGCAAAGGGAACATATATGCAAGCTCCAATACAAACAACAGCCTTAAGTGAAATGCCATTTGAAAAGATAGCTGTAGATATTATTAGACCAATGCCAGTAAGTAATATCCAGAAGAGGCCATCGCTACATATTGACTGTTGTAGACATGTGCACACGGTTTCCAGAAGCAATACCATTGAAAAGAATTTCTTCCGAAGATGTCGGAGACGCTATTACAGCAATATTTGCAAGAACAGGTTACCCTCGCATAATACTGAGTGATCAAGGCACCCAGTTTAAATCAAATGAATTCTCACAGTTTTGCAAAACTCTGAATATTAAACAACAATTTGCTGCCCGTTTTCACCCCCAAGCAAATGGGATGTGCGAACGCCTGAATTCAACGCTGAAAACAATGCTGAACAAAGTAGCACAGGACAACCCAACGGACTGGGACAAGCTGATCAACCCCATACTATTCGCCTACAGAGAAGTAACACACACAACAACGGGATTCTCACCATTCGAGATGCTCTATGACTCACCTGTTAGGGGACCCATGTCACTATACAGAGACTTTCTAGTAAATAGGAACATAGAAAATGACGTACTTACAGGATACGATCTTGTCATCAAAACAAGACAAAATATAATCAAAGCATGCGAAACTGTCCAAAAACAAACAAACAGAGAGAAACCAGAACTATTGAGAAAGCTAAAAAAGGGTCGAAAGTTGAGAACACTACAAGTTGGTGATAATGTCATGGTTCTGCTGCCTGACAAAAATAACCAGCTATTTATAAAATGGCAGGTACCATTCCAAATCACAAAGGTGATTTCGAAGGTCGACTACAGTATAAACATCAGAGGTCGAGACAAAGTATTTCACATCAATATGCTGAAGCTGTACATGCCTAGACCATTTACCCTTTCAGCGAACGCTAAGCAAGACACGCAAGACAGTCAGAGAGTCATGAAGATAGAAGCAATAGAGGAACCAGATGAATTACCATGTCCAGTTATTGAAAGCTGTGAAACTGTGAAAGATATAGACACATCACACCTCCAGTATCCAGTTAAACAAGATATAGATAAACTGCTAGCTCAATGGGCGCCAATATTCACAGACAAACCGGGTAGAAAAACTACCATAAAACACACTATCCAACTGACTGATACGAAGCCCACAAAATCCAAACCATATCCATTTTCCTTACACCATGAAGAGATACTGAAAAAGGAAATTGAAACGCTGCTAAAAATGGGAATAATTGATGCTTCCACATCCCCATACTCAGCTCCAGCAGTCCTAGTGAAACAAAAGGAAACAACCGGAAAGATGCGGCTATGTGTAGACTACCGGAAACTAAACGCCATCACAGTGAAAGATACATACCCAATGCCTAACATAGAGAACATTATACCTAAACTTAGAGGTGCAAAATATTTCACTACTCTTGACTTAGCCAGAGGTTATTGGCCAATTCCACTAGACGAAGATGCTAAGCCACTTACAGCATTCACTACTCCATTTGGTTGTTACCAATGGAATTACATTGAGTTTCGGGATTAGTAACGCACCTGCGACTTTCAACAGAATGATGGCAAAATTAATAGGGAAAAGACCAGATGTCATTTTCTATCTTGTTGACATATGTGTCTTCCACAACACATTAGAAGAACACGTTGCTGGTCTGCAACAAGTATTCCAGATACTACAAGACAATGGGCTTACAATAAAACCTAGCAAGGTTAAAATCGCCAGAACAGACATTGAATTTCTTGGGCACAGAATACAACAAAATACGATCAGACCATTACAAGACAATATAAGCAAGATACTCAACAATACCTACAACAAAAGGACAAGTCCGAAGCATCTTAGGTTTATGTAATTACTCTAGACGGTTCCTGGCAAATTTCACAAGTATTACACAACCTCTAATTGAACTGACAAAAAAAGGCATGACAAACAAGATCACATGGAACTCCAGACTACAGGAATGCCAGCAAAGCATTAAAAATGTCTTCTCTGACGACATAGTACTCCAGCTTCCAGACATCAGAAACCCTTTCTACTTGGCAACAGATGCATCCTCCACAGCAGTGGGAGGCACTTTAATGCAGAAGTGTGATGCAACGCTAAGACCAGTTTACTACATTATCAGAAAGCTGAACGCAACAGAACAGAAATATTCCACGATAGAGCGTGAAGCTCTAGCTATTGTGTTCTGCATAACGAAACTATCCCGTTACTTGCTTGGGAAATCATTCATCTTGTTAACAGATCACGCCCCACTAGCTTATATCAATACAAATAAGATAGCCAACCAGAGGATCACTAGATGGGCTTTAAAACTTCAAGACTTCAGCTTTACAGTTCAAGCTATTCGGGACAAATCAACGTGATAGCTGACGTGTTGACAAGATGTGTCTAGGGACCGCTGGACTTATGCTCATTCATTAATCACATAATGAGAAAAGTAACAAATACCTTGTAAGATAACTTTACAAGAACTTTACAACTTTACAAGTCTTGTCAAGATTGAATTAACATTACGCTCCAGAATTTTTTTATTTTCATTCAGTGATGGTAAATTTGTACTACAATTGAGTTTTTTATGTTTGTTGATTTGATTGTAGTCATAGATAATAGATGTTGATTTGATTGTAGTCATAGATGATAGATGTCCATTTAGGAACTGGTATGAAAGAAACACATAGTAAACAATTCCCTTAATTTGGAAGATGTTTTGATGTAACATAAAGTATTAACTAATTGTGCATTTTTCACCTGACAATGTTGGCATTCAATTGGAAATGTCATTGCAATAACATACTATTGAAGATTTATTTGTCGTCATAGACATTATCAGTTCTCTCATAATAGAAGATGCCATTGTATTACATGTCATTGTTTTTTCTTGTCGATGTAAAACATTATTGATGTACACCCAAACTATTGGGTTCATAAAATTTTGATACGATCAAAATTTTTCTCTGCCCTGGGAGGACTGTTGTGACACGGTTACTGTGTGGTCAACCGTGACACACGGTCAAGTGTTGGGTATCGAGAGTTAGAGGACTTGGGGGAAGAGTGACGAGTGTGTAAACAAGAGAGAGAGAGAGAGAGAAGTCAGCGAGTGAAGTAGGAGGTCTGTATATAACGTTGCCGTGTATATATGTTTTGTTAAAATGTTCGACAATTAAAAGACACTATCAACATAAAAGGACTTGTTTCTTCACACTCTCCTACTGCTGACTCAATGGCTCTTCTTCCATTTCTTCTCTCTTTTATTTAGAGCCACCTTTGTATTCGGATTTGATGTCTGTATCCAAACATTAGTCAACTATTCAAGACTTGTCAACTATTCAAGACTAGTCAACTATTCAAGACTAGTCAACTATTTAAGAGTAGCCAACTATTTAAGACTAGTCAACTATTCAAGACTAGTCAGCTATTTAAGACTAGTCAACTATTCTAGACTAGTCAGTTATTTAAAGGGAAACTCCGATGGTTATGACAATTTTTGATATAGTATGTGTTTTGATCTACAGATAATGAATGTTATTATTTTGTTTTTATTTGCAATATTAATTGATATTTTTCTGACGTAATTTTCCTGCGCATCCAAAACGGTCAGACTTTCACCGGGTTTCTAAGTGACATCACACATACCTATTAATTAATTAATTTTGTCTATGCAGTTAGATCTAGATCTTGTAAGCAAAGAAAAAAATGCGTGTCAAAGGAGATTTACATGCTTGACTAACCACGGCAGTGTGTATCTTCTCGCCTGACCACTCAACACACAACAAACACTATCGCTTGATTGTCTTGTCATGACCGACTACACGTAGTCTAGACTAGCCTTACACCGACCAGTTTGTTCGAATCAGTCAGACCTGCGATCTTTTTACTTCTTGGGACATGGAAGGGCTTAGACGAAAATGATACTTTTTTTCTCAAGTTGGTTGTCCTAATGCTTTTAAATCTATCTGTCTATATATAACTGTACCATAGTTCTGGACTAGGCCGTCACTAAACCTAACAGCTACTGTAAGAAAGAAGCGATACGATTGGTCAAATCAAGTTTCCCTTTCATTATTGTTGACGTATGCCTAACCTAAAAACAAAATATCAAAGAACCCCGTTTTTTTTTAGATGTCAAGAATGTACAGACTAATTTATTAAATAGAAACGTTTCTAAGCATTGAAATAAAAAATGGTACAATGTTTACTATTACAACTTTTTACTTAGAATTTAAATATGTCAATAGCTCAAATTTTGAAAAAACCATTAAAGTTTCCCTTTAAGACTAGTCAACTATTCGAGAAGTCAGCCCTTGAGAAGGCGAACAATGTATATATATTTCATTATCCATCAAAATCAAAAGCCCTATTAGACTATGCACTTATTTTAGCTAATTTACTTGCGATAGTGAAATTATACTTTTAATAGCGCGTTTAGATTTTGAGATCTAAACGTTTCAGAGAAAAAAACATATGGGCGGACAGACAGACTGACTGCACTGTACCAATATCGGTATTTCCCAACCGGGAGGCTACGACAATCAAGGTTTAGCTAATGTGAGAAATTTTTTTTTTTTAAACAAAAACGAGAAAACAAAAATCTAATTTAAAACTAATTTAAATTCCCGTTTAAATCAAAAGCTTTTAAATTACATAAGGGTTAAAGAGAAAGAAAACAAATGCTTGCATAGAAACTGCCAAGGTTACCAAGGTCATCACTTCAATTTGATGGCATTGTACTCTCTGACTTTTGGCGCTACCAGGTCTCACCTCTTCGCCCGGTCAACTGATAATCACAGTAGCATGCCAGTGTCGAAGTTGTTTTTCAGCTGTCCAAATCAGTCTGCGTGCTTTAACAATCGCTTTTACAAATCTCATAGGCTTTCTCGTAGTGTCTCTTATAGGGTGTTTTACAATGACACAAGCAATATATCTTCCCATGAGTCTCAAAAAATGTCTCGCTCTCAGTGAATATCTCTTAGTGTATCCACAAGAGTGTCCTAGCAGATCTTAGAATGTGTCTCATTGGATCACGATGTATCTCATATTGTGTCAGACAATGTGTTTCTGATGTGATGTCTCGTGATATCATAATGTATCAGCTGTCTGTCTTGAAACGTGTCTCATACTGTATATGTCTCGCGGTATATCTCACAATGTGTCTCGCAGTATTTCTCACAGTGTCTGATTCAGATGTCCAAATGGTTCGAGGCAAGCACGCCCCTTTTATGAACCATGTGACCCGAGAAAGGCTTTTATCTCGTGGCCAGGATTAGTAATTGGCTCTTCACCGATCTCTCTGTCAGGAGGCCCCCGTCGACTAAGTGATCATTTATTCACACCCGTCTTGGCATGTTGCACATTTTTCCGAATCCCTACCTGAATTCCTCCTTTCATGTGTGGCCGCAGGCTCAAGCCCCACGTGGGAGCCATCCTTATGCCTATGATGTCCCATCGTACCCGTGGGGGGTGGACCCTCACCACACGTATGGGCCCCTTTGGGAAACGGGCTGATGGGGGTTTCGGACTGGTTTAGTGAGCCTTGTTTACACCACGTGTAATGTACCCTCGCTAGAAGATACGTGTGGTAGCCCACTGAGAGCTATGTGTGCTACCGTTCTTGGCCTATCCACTTTCCCGGGCGGACGTTTCCACGGAGGCGCCACGCTGAGGTGACGGTAGCTAAAATATCCTCACGTGTGTCTCACGGTGTCTAAATGTGTCTCGCAATTAGTCTGGCAGTACCTCACACTATGTCTTAGCTTGTCTCATTCTGTCTGGTTGTAACTATAACAATGTGTCTCACTGTGTGTCTTAAAGTGCTTCTCAAAGTGTGTCTTAACTATGCATGTATCACAATTTAGGCCGCGGTATAAATCAGTGCATCTCATAATGTCTACCAAAATATATTTCAAAATATGTCTTAAGGTAAATATCAATGTGCCTTGTAGTGTATCTCTCAATGTATCATATTTTGCTCTTAAAATGTGTTTAACGCTGTATCTTACAGCGTATCCCTAAGTATGTGTCTAAGTGTGTCTCAAAAAATTGTCTCTGAGTGTCTATTACTGTGTGTCTCACAGTTTGTGTCGCAGTATATATGACAGTGTATCTTGCAGTGCGTCTCGGTGTGTCTCACAACTTGACTCAGCCTTTCCGTCACAATTTATCATAGTGTGTCTCATTGTGTCTCGAAGTGTGTCTCGTATTTTATGTCACACTGTGTCTTAAATTGTCTATCACATTGTGTTTCAAAGAGTACAGTCTCAGAACGTGTCTCAGTATTTCTGCCCCACAATGTGTGTAGCTGTGTCTATCATAGTGTGTCTCAGGACGTATTTCACATTGTCTGTAATGGTGTGTCTTACAGTGTCTTGTGTCCTAGCATTAGTCTCTAGACAACATTGAGAGACTCCTCCTGTTTGACTACTACACTTTGTTTGTAACCTCGAGAAAAGAGACATTCGCTTCCGGTAAAAATGTTTCTGTAAACAGGTTATTAAAAGAACATTTCTAAATGAAGCAGAAAGTTGCAAAGTATTTTGCACTTATTTCATTCTATTTTTTTAAATACCCAAATGTAATCCAACGCAATACAAAATTATAAATAGTCTGTTCATGTCTTGTCAATTAATTTATTTTCCACAAGGAAGCCATTCATTAACTTTTCTCTAAAGATAAGCTGCTTTTCTAACAATAATTTAACGTGAATAATTACACTTAAAACCAATATAATTCTAGTTAAAGTTCTCACACTTAATTATATTAATTACCAGTCCCACCCACGACCAGAGTCCGAGACGTGACTATTGTAGGTCTTTAGCTTTAAAAAAAATGTATTCAAGGAATCTTCCTGATTGGTCCTACCTTTGTCCCTACAATAAACCGGAAATAGTTCTTGATACGTCCGTTTCTTGACTTCACCTTGTCCATAGATATAATAAAATTTAATTAAATTTATGGTGCAATGCTCCTGACCTAGTCTGGAAAGTAGGTAAACTAGGAAGCAGTATTTTGTTTAGTATCTTGTACTTTACTTATTAATAAACAATGATATTTTGGTGTCACCAGAAATCTTGGATCGGAAATAAAACAGTCCTTGGTATCAGAAACCATTGTGGAAATTACTGTGCTAATCAAAGCATAAAAATAATTCAATACGTAGAATAAAACCTGGGAACAAGAAAGAATGTATAATATAACGAAGAAATTTTACTATAAGTTTTTTTTCCGCTAAGCTTAACAGAATTGTTAGAAGTGATACATGCGTTAGAAAAAGTATTTAAAAAAGTGGCTACATAAAAGAAAATGGCTGCGCAGAAAAGAAGACTACATACAAGAAAAAGGCTATGCAAACAAAAAAGGTTACATTAAAGAGGAAGGCTACTGTCTCCATTGTGTTTGAAGAGAGCGCTCTGTTGTGTTGTCTCCACAATCATCTGACATTTGCGTATTCGTAGGTGCCGTTGATATTGTTCAATCACTATTAGAACACAATGGATTGACATAGTGGTTGAGATAACTTTCTTGAGTTTGATACATTTAAACACTCAAACATGAAAAGTGAAGATACAATGTGGATACAATTTAGATACAGCAACAATAATAGTCAGTCTGATCCAAGACCAACAAACCGCGTTAAATAAGTAGCGACCGACTTTCTCTCAAACTCTCCACGTTCCTTTAATATCATTGTACCAAGAAAATTCGAGACCCTCTTTTGTCATCTCTACTTTACCAACCTGTGGCGCAGCTAGGGAGGGGGAGGAAATTTGAAAATCTCCCGGGTCCCCATTTGAGGGGGGGGGGGGGCTAAATGAGTGTACATTATATATTAAACCAATGCCATTTTATCTTGCTATTCATGTTGTTATGTAAATTAATGGTCATGTTGCATGTTTTCCACACATATATATTTATTAAGTATTTTATCTCATGATATAATGTCGAATGCCGAAAAGCGGGACCCCAAACACTGGCGTAGCTAGGAATTCGCCATCATTTGGGGGCCCGGGGGGGCTTGACCTCATTAGGGGCCTCTTCATTTTGACATTCGACATCATGACATGAGATAATGGGGTAATATTTCATATTAATTAAAAAAGAAAATTCGAACACTCATTTGGGAGAACCCCCCCCCCCCCCCCACCAACCATAGCTACGCCACTGCTCTAAAAGAGGCCAGGTCTCCTTCTCCAAAATCCCTTGCTACACCATTGCTACCAACCTTTACCTTAAACTATACTTATGTATAGATGCAAATAACTGCTTTTCTGCCAGAGTCTGTCATTTTTCCCTCCTTTTTTTTTCTTTCGCTTACTTTGTGACCGGATATTACGTACAGTTATTCCTTCCACTGGTCAGTCGATTGTGCTCAGTTAAGTGTGAGAGCATCCCGATCGCTCTCTCTTAGTTTACACACTCGACTGTAGCACCATATTTAAAGAAGAACGCTATATTTAAGAAAAAAAAAAGATACACAAAAGAAAGATCATTGAATGTACAGTAAAATTTTTATTTTTTTCTAAAAAGGGGAAAAAAAACAAAAAAAAACTAAAGTTGTGCTCAAAACATCGAAAGTTTGTGTTTGACTTACATAGCTTTCTATTTCATCGATCAAGTCCGGACTAAACGCTAGTAACGCAGTACTGCACACTTTTCATAAAGTGCACTGCTCTTAAAAACTGGTCTTAATTTTTATTTTGAGCAAGGATCCTCCTACTTAAAGTTTCATCAGTGTTTTTGAAGCTCATTGTAGCATCGAAATGCTGGTAGACAACGAAACAGCTGTCGGCTTATTATATCCTAACTTGTACATCACTTGAATAACTTCTTTGTGAACAATTATATACACACACACACACATACTGAAATACACACATTGAATAGAATGCATGTCAAATGATAATGTGTCACGCTCCATTTTTCTACATACACCATGCAAGGCATGTAGGCCTAACAAGACAAAAAGTATTGTTGTAAATCCAAGGCAAGCACTCAACGAAAGAAAGGAGGTATCAAAAGACGATGTATTTAGTTACAGCTAGCAACAAATAGACTTGGACTTCAGCTATCAAGTCCCAGGGAGTAATTTCTTTAATTCTACAAATACTTTTCTACCTAAACACTAGTACAGACCATCGACACACTTTCAAGTGTCGCCCCAGGTCCGCTACACAGTTCACTGGATTCATACTGGACCGGAACTTAGCCCCAGACAGCTCAGGCTCCCATTACCTGCAGATTCCTTCAGCCGGATCTACAACAGTCCTTCCTGTAGAATCAACATGTCTTCTCCTACTGGTGTTGAACGCTGCTTCGACGCGCACCATCAGTGCTATGGCAGGAGCGAAGTCACAACAATATGTTACAACAATATGTTACAACAATATGTTACAACAATATGTTACAACAATATGTTACAACAATTTGTTACAACAATTTGTTACAACAATATGTTACAACAATATGTTACAAAAATAAAATAAAAAAAAACACCTCTTTTATTTTGTTCTTAATAACTAATAAATGTTAGATTTAAAACTAAAATTATCCCGTTCCCCCCAGGAGAAAATAAAATCCTGGTTAAGCAAATGTATAGATCTACTATAGGCCTACTTTATAAAATTCTAATGATAAATTTTTACATTTAGACTTAGAAGACGATGCGCTAAATGTCCCTAAACATTAATTTAGTAAACACAAACACGTAGATCAAGATAAATATTTTCTTTAACGATCAGCCAACGCGCCTCCTACTTAAAGAGCTTACACGTGACAAGTTTCCTACTATTATTTTGAACTATCAGAAATACATGGAGCTGCCCTTAGTGGTGAAGGGGGGGGGGGGTGTCTTCTAACAAAAACTACAGCCTCCGCCCTGATCTAAAGACTATTTATGCCAAGATACACAAAACTTGGTCAAACAGTGTTGATTTTATAAAGAACATACATCACCCTTCACCCTGTCTTATACAATATAAAGTTTGAGAATCTGAGGTCAACTGATTTTCACTTATCAGTTTCAAACAGGAAATGGATTTAGGAAATTATTTTCTCTACAGTAGTAGTAACTGAGATTGATTGTTGGGCCGCACGGGCAACAGAAGTGTTGTTCTATTTTTAGTGGAAATTAATTATTGGTGGGATTAAAATTAAATACGTAATTTACGTTGACCTGTACCATTTTTTACTGAGCAGATAACAAGTCATTCCGTCTGTCTGTCTGTCTGGTAAAAATGTGTACATTTTTTTTATACCAATAACCATTCTCAGATCAATTTGAAATTTTGCACAATTATTCATTGTCTAGGCCAGCACATAAAATCAATACAAATTGCCCAATTAGTTCATTAATTAGACGTAATTAGCTAATTCAGTTATATTTGGAAAATGTATCTAAATCGGTTGCGGTCGAGAATACAATACAATAATTACACACAATTTCACCCCGACAATTGAGTCGTTCGTTTGCATTTTTAAACTAACTCTAGGCCAGTGGTTCCCAGACTTTTTTGTCCCGTAGACCCCTTGCCATGTTTTTAAGTTTTCGGTAGACCCCCCAGCATTTTTTTTGAAAATTCATTTACTTCAGATGTCTTTTCTCACTGATTACTATGCGATATCTATTTATTGAGGACATTCAAAGCAAAATAAAATTTAATATGCATCACAAGCAGTAACTAAACAACAACAACAACAACAAAACGCCTATTGGTGGGCAGCTTTGATAATAAAATGTCAATCCTGGGCTTCAATGTAGTTCGGGTTAACATTCTATCTTCTCGAGTAGATGATGTCTGACTGATTTAAATTTGGAAAGTAAGAAAATGTATCGTTGTCATTGTATGCTTCATTAATTGAATCCTCACATGAAACACTGAGATTATGCCTGCGTGTTGATCAAATTTAGGTTATCACATTGTAGCTGCAAGTTAACCTCATTCAATTTATGAAACAAGTTTGTGAAATAGACTTTGTCCGATTCCCGTTTAATTTCTGTGTTTTAAAATAGGATCTTAGCAACCAAGAACTCAGAAAAAAAGTGTCAAAGATAAGCCTTTCGAAAACTATCATACTTCAGTGTGAATGAGCAATTGATCAAAATTTCAGGCAAAAAGCAATTCTTTATGAATTTCTTGATTCATAACAAAAATATCATAATAATAAATTATTATACATTATCAGGCAAGGTTAACTAGTCCAGCTTTTTAAAAAAGTAAATCGTAATAACACGATAACCATTCATTGTCCAAAACTCATTTCACCATTACACCTTTGAACTGTATTGTTGCTTAGAGGAATTTTTAATGATATCAGATATAGTATTGTGTAAAACAGATTGTAAAACCTCTTCAATGGTTGGCAAAGTCAATATTTTGCTTATAGTGTGCAGTTTTTTAAAGTTTGATATAAGCCTAAGTAAATATATTGTAAGACGCTCACAAACCTGTTCTCTTCTATGATGTTGAATCAACATTTTTCTACTTGTGGCTTAATGCTGAATTAAAAAGTTTTCAAAAGTATTTCAAATCTTAATCTATTTTATTTCATGTTGACTTTTCTCGATGTTCCAGCTTTGATGGTTTCATAGCGACATAGCTTCAAACTTTGTTACATAACATTTAAGAACAAATGCAATAGTTGTTCAACAAAGAAAGAATGAAGCCAAATTTTTAATAACCAACAATTTACGGTCAACATTTTATTTTATAGACTCGGCCATGTCAATTATTACTTTCATGTAGACACAATTAAGGTATTTAAAATAATACGTTAAAATCTTTAAATAAAAAAAAATCATTCCACTAACAGGGTTGAAATTCAAAGGATTAACTAAGGTACAAATCATGTGTGAACGAGTCAATTTCATGAATGGTCATGCTTCAATGAGATCCGCCTTCGTAGACCCCCATTAACAGGCCATAGACCTCCAATTTATTTTTTCCCTTCCGTAGACCTCTTGGAAGTCCTCGTAGACCCCTGGGGGTCTATATAGACCACTTTGGGAATCAATATTCTTGGCTAATAAATCTATTTTTAGAATTTCTCGAGTAGCTCAATGGCAAAACATGTCAGCCTTCTATCATAGAAGCTCAAGTTCACATTCAGACTGGAGCATCTTCAAATACATCTATTCACGCCAGAACTTCGTGGAACCTGAACATGAAACCTGGAACAAGAAACCTGGAACGCTGATCTCAAAATTGATTATTAAGATTTTCCTATAAATTTTACAGTTGATTTATAGTTTGACCTTTATATTTTTCAAAGTAAAAAAAAAAAAAAAAATGTACATTAGGCTTGATAGAGAACTTGATATAGATCCAACATCGCTTTTGAAAGGCTATCGCGTTCTTGAGGGAATTTATTGTAACTAGAGTTTAATAAACTAATGTACAGGAAAATGTTGCACATCTTCTTATCTTATCTTATTTAATACAGACGTTACTTCAAAAAGAAGATGATTACGTCCTACGCGTCATGCATTTAGTCATGCATATTAACCAATGACTTAAATTCTGCCAAGTCACTGGTCTTTCTAGATCATTGGGATATTATAGTCTACTTAATAGATCTATACATTTTCTAAACCAGGACTCTTTCTCGGGGGGGGGGGGGGGGGGGAGGAGTGGGAATAAAAAAGACTAAAAATGTTCCATTGTTTTTTAAAATAAAATTTATTAGTTATTGAGAGAAAAACAAAAATAAATATAATAATAAAAACACGTCCGTAGTCAGCCGTAGTGTACCCATTACTAAACTGTTTATTAAGTTTAAAGTTGCTTAAAGTTTAATGATAAGCTTTGTTATTTTTAGCGGCCCCCGTAAGGGGAAAGCTAGCTATAAGGTTAGTGCAAAATGTCCGTCTGTCAGTATGTCACACTCAGATCTCAAAAATTAGAAGAGAAATGAAAAAAATATTTTTTCACCATGCGATGCGGCTTGAAAAGTTTAGGTGCAACGGCGACTTTTGGTTTTTTAAAAGCAAACTATTTAGTTTATGAAATTAATTATACAAGCGATTTTTTCATAAAATTCCACCAATTCTAAAACAATTACATAAATGTAAGGGAGATAATGTTACATTATGTTAACAAAGATAGATTATCTGTTGTGTATTTTCAGTATCACTTATTCAAATATATTTATAAAATCTACTAGAAATGTTCACAACAAATACAAATATTAGTTAACTTTGTTTTTTTCTGGTCAACTAGCTGCTTAAATAAAAAAAAAAACATTTATATTTGTTTATAAAGGCTAAGAATGCACTTTGTATGTAAATATCACGCACATTTTTTAAAATAGACTTTTTATGCATCTACTTTCTAGCAGTAGCGAAGCAGGCCCAGTCCGGCCGATGAAGAGCCACCACTAGTAAATAAAACAAATCATCTTCTTCTCATTAACGAAAATCACGGTTGTTCCTGATTTTTTATGAAAACATTTTAACTCTATTTATTTAAAATCTCACTTCCATCTTACACATTTAATTTTCTAGCTAAAACGTTACAAAATGTAATTTTATCTTAATTATTATGTTCCGGAATTTGAAGGAGAAGAGCTTCCTAACACCAAAGTATGGTACGATAATCTTTGCACAAGGCTATAGGACATCTAATTTTCACACTAGATTATCCCAAAAATTTAATTAAAGGTATTGGATTTATCTGAGATTCTATTTCTCTCTCTCTCTCTGTATATATATATATATACAGAGAGAGAGAGAGAGACATCCGGAACAATCTATTATAGGTACTTAAAACTATTTCGATGTTTCGGAAGGAAAATGAAAGGTTAACAAGATTTTAATAGCTTTTAGTCTTCTTTTGTTCGATATCAACATGACGGACAGCCAAACTGACAGACAAAACGCACAAAAAAAAAGAAGAATGCGCTTTTATCCTGATATATATATGTGTGTGTGTGTGTGTGTGTGTATTGGTCTTATATCTTTAAATGCAATGCTATAAGAACTCAGTTTCCCCCAGTATACGAAAGAAAAATTAAAAGTTTACCAGATTTCAATAACTTTTAGTTTTCTTTTTTTTCTAAAGTAACATTACGGACAGACAAACTGACAGACAAAATGCAAAAAATGCCCTTTTATCTTAATATATATATATATATATATATATATTGTTCCTCCCTGACTGACCATCTTTTGTTTCCACGTGCAATGTAGGGGGATTTTTGTTTATGCTGTTGGGCGTAAATGACCTTGACTATGGTAAAATGTGTTAAGAGTTTAGTTATGATCGAGGATTTTTTTCAATGAAGGAGTTTTTTTTTCTTGAATCGGTTTTTGTGAATAGTTGTATGTACAGTTGATTAAGAGAACTGTGAAATTATTTCGATTACTTGGATTATTGACTGTTCGTAGTGGATTGTGCTTTTACAACCAGAAGGAAATCGGCGACCTGACAATCGGGGAGTTAACTTTCTTAAGTCTACTCCAAAGTCGTAACAACTGGTATCGAAGCGGGATAACGCCTACTCTACTTACCAACATGTCTACTTCTAAACGCCTACATGAGCTCCAGATTAATGAAATCCGTAAGGAGTTATAGAGGCGGGACATCGCAGCGTCATGAAACTAAGAAGCCATCGTTAGCCGTCTGAGATATGCTTTGAAAGAAGACGGGTTCGACCCGGACACTTACGAGTTTGAAATGAAGGCTGATCTCAGCAGAATGTTGAGTGAAATAAAAGAGGAACTTCTAGGGTCAATGCGAGCAATGGCGACTGGTCTGAAAACAGATCTGGAGGAATTCAGAAGTAAGTTAAGGGAGGAAATCGCCGCTGTGAAGTCACACCTTACAGCAGAGATGGAGCAAAAGATCAAAGCCCTTAACGACGAGGTCCAGGCAGTCAAGGTCGAGCTGGGCAAGGTTCAATGCATAAAAACAATTCAGGATCGAGCGAAGCAACTTGGAAAGTAAAGCCACCTATTTTTGACGGTACAGTCTCGTGGACAGTCTATAAAAGACAATCTGAGGCGGCTGATGAAGTAAACAAATGGAGTACGAAGGAGGAAAAAGCAACTGGATTAATGTTAGCCTTGCGAGGAAAAGCCTCTGAATTGCTACAGATAGTTAAAGACCAGCAAGATTACGAGGCACTTGTTACAACAATGGAGTTGCGATTTGGGGACGAACTCATGAAGGAGGTTTATAGGGTGCTATTGAAGACTCGGCAGCAAAAACCAGGTGAGACACTACAGGAGTTGATGGCAGATATCGAACGACTGGCACGCCTGGCTTATCTAACCTTGACCCAGGATATCTTAGAAGTTCTCATAACAGACGCGTTTATTGATGGTGTTCGTGACCCCGAATTGAAGAAGGCTATCAGATTAAGTGGAAAAAGAGAGGCAAGCGATGCGTTGGTATACGCCTTATCTTTTGAGGCAGCTAAAGACGCATCAAAAACGACCCATTTCAGTCGGGGGTTTCATGTTCAGGAGGAGGACCTCACGATATCATCAGACAAGTAGTGGAAACTATAGATGACCGACGGTCTCAGCAAATGCCCAGACCAAATAGACCGGTCGTTCACTGTTGGAATTGCAATGCTCCTGGCCACATTCAGAGAAATTGTACTCGAGGATATGCAGGCCCACCAAGAGAGAGACAGGGATTGGGCAGTCACCAGGGCAGTATCCAATCTCAGAACCAGGAAAACTAGATTCTGCCGGTCTCGTGGGACGGAGACAGGCAGCGAGATTCACAGGAAGCCCTAGGCTTATCATGCCAGTAGCTGTGCTAGGAAAAAATAGAAGTCTGAGAGTGCAAGGGAAAATAGGAGTTCGTTTTTGCAGATTTCTATTAGATACGGGCGCATCGAGATCGATAATTTATCCTAGTCTTATTGAGAATAACGTAATACATGAAATAAGTGGCTATCCTATAAAAACAGCCAGTGGAGAACTTTTGCCAGTTTTAGGACAGATCACTGTAAACATTGAGATAGCAAATCAACATTTTAGTCATGAATTCTTGGTCGCCAATATCATGGATGAGTGCATTCTGGGACTAGACTTCATGCAGTTATTTGGGCTCTCCTTGAACATTGGGGGTGGCACAGTGCAATATGGAAATCTTGAAATTCCGTTACGACATGGAAGAAGAACAGATAAAGAGGGTCTTGATAACGAAAGGTACTAGTATACCCGCACAGTCTGAAGCCATTATATGTGACACAATAGACGGTAATGATCCTGTGTATATCGCAAGCCTTATGGAGCAGTCAAAGGAAGCACGCAGTAGACTGCCTGTGGGGAGAATACTGGCTGTTAATAGAAACGACCGAAGGGTACTTGGTCGGGTTATGAAGTTTGACACTCAAGCTTACAACCTTCAGAAGAAGAAGTCGTAACAATATATAATAATTTTATTTATAAAGCGCTGTTAACAAACAAACTGTAGGCTCAAGGCGCTGTAATAACATTATAAACACAAGCACGACAATAGAAATCAAAAACTAATCTAAAAAAGTTTTAAACAAGTAGGTCTTAATGTTCTTCTTAAAAGTGGTGTAGCATGTTGTCTGTCTGAGATCCATGGGGAGTGAGTTCCAAACCTTTGGTCCGTGCACTGAAAAAGCCCGCAGACCGTAGCTTTTGAGGAAGAAACGTGGCACCACTAAAAGCGTTAAGTCTATTGAGCGCAGGGCTCTCTGGGGGACATACGGAGTAACCAGTTCGCTAAGGTACAAGGGCATCTCATTGCTATATAAACACTGATGACAAAGTGTGGCGACCTTGTAATCGATTCTCGCTTTCACGGGAAGCCAATGGAGCGTGCGCAAGAGCGTAGTAGCAGAATCTTGTCTTGTTTTTCTAAGTACTATTAGTGCGGCGTTACAGTTTGGCTATTTTGCCATCAGGTATACCTGCCAGCACGGCGTTACAGTAGTCAAGGCGGGAGAGTATGAATGCCGCAGCTAGCGTTTTTGTTGACTCCGTTGTTAAATATGGTCGGATCTGGCCTAATCTATGCATCTGCAGATAAGGACCCTTGCAGAGCTGACTTATGTATTGGTCGAAAGATAGTGCTGAGTCGAAGAAAACTCCAAGATTCCGCACTACATGGACATGAGGAAGCTGGCAGTTCGTGATAAAAAGAGAATCTGTGCTTTCAACTTTTGAGACGTTGTTCCGAGTGCCAATATTAATTATTTCTATCTTATCTTCGTTCATCTTGAGCTTATTTTCAACCACCCAATTGCTCACCCTTGCAACGGTACTACTGATTTTCTCTGCCAGATGCGACACCTCTGAAGGTACTGAGGAATCGTATAACTGTGAGTCATCGGCAAAGAAATGGTATAGGATGCCGATTGGCCGTATGACACCGCTGAACAGTGAACAGTACTGGACCTAGAGCTGATCCCTGGGGTACTCCGTACTTCAAGAGTAAGCTTGTTGATTCTGTTCCGTTAACAACGACACTTTGGGTGCGTTCAGTCTGGTAGGATCCAAGCCATTTTAGGACGATTCCCGCTAAACCAAAAGTGGCAGAGAACCTGGCCATCATAATTTCATGGTCTAGCGCAGAGGTTCCCAGCCTTTAAAGCTCGGTGACCCTTTGTTACAATCCCCCACTCTGCCGCGACCCATCCCCCCACACACCAATACGGCAATAGAAGAGTAGACAATAACAATCCATATTTTCGATTGTCTTAGGCGACCCCTGGCAAATGGTTAATCGACCCCCAAGGGGGTCGCGACCCACAAGTTGAGAACCCCTGGTCTAGCGTATCAAAGGCTGCGGACAAGTCCAGCATTGAAATAATTGATATGTGACCTATGTCAGAATTGTGAAGTAAGTCGTTTAGTACCTTGACCACTGCTGTCTCTGTGCTTCGGCGCTTCCTATATGCAGATTGAAATTCTTCCAAGAGACAGTACTGTTCAAGATGAGAAAGAATTTGCGCTAACAAGATGCGCTCCAGAAGCTTTGACAGGAAGGGAAGATTTGATACAGGGCGATAGTTTTTTAGACATTCCGGGTCAAGACTGGATTTTTTAAATAAGGGCCTGACAAGTGCATGCTTAAATTGCTGTGGTACAATTCCTGAAGCCAGTGAAGAGTTCACAATGCTAGTAATTATGGGTACAAGCTCATCTAAACATTCAAGGAGCAAGGAAGTTGGAATGGGATCACATGACTTATTTGGCATCTTTAAAATAGTACTTTTGACATAATCTTCAGATACAAGCTGAAACTCGCAAAAAGGAGAATTTTGAAAGATTGGAGAGTGGTCAAGCTGTGATGAGAGGGATGGCATGTCATTTCTAATCTGCTCAATCTTGCCAATGAAGAATCTATTGAAGGAATCGGGGAGTTCAGATACTGGAAGAGATGACAGCAAACGTTCGTTATTAGCTCCCCCTAACATTTTAGCGGTGATCCTGAATTGCTCCTTTGAAGAATTAGAAGTTTCGATTTTTGTCGAATATGACTAGCTTTTGCGTCTCTAATCATACGGTTAAACTTGTTTTTTTTCTAGGATATATATTTGTCGATGTATCGTCAGACCTGTCTTTTGGAATGTACGTTCGGCACGTTGGCGAATAAGTTTGGCAGTCTTTATGTCTTCCGTCATCCAGGGTGCAGATGGCCTAACTGAGACTGTACGAGTGACAAGAGGTGCATGGCTGTCCAGCAACTTTTTCAAGCAAGAACTGTAATTGCTGAGAACGTCTGTGTTGCTCTATTGCAACAGCAAAGAGATCAAGTCCATTTTGAAGGAAGCAATGTCTATGACTTTAAGTTTACGGGAAGTCACGTTTTTCTTTGGCATTTTTGCTTTTGATTGGCGCATTTCAAAGTGTACGAGAAAATGATCTGACAAGCCACGGTCTAAGACATTGAGTTCGGCTATAAGCTCACTTACATTTGTAACAGTCCAGTCAAGAGTATGGCCTTTGACATGTGTCGGAACATTTATCAGGTGGTCTAAGTTGCGATCCTTTAGCGCATTTTTTTAGCGACACCACGTATGTCTCATTTTCACTGTCAAAATGCAAGTTCACATCGCCTATAACAAATAGATCTTTTGTTGCTATGTGACTGTCAAGGAGGTCTTGAAATTCTTCAATGAAAACTTTTGATATCAATTTATTTCTCTTGCTTGGTGGTGGGCGGTACAAGAAAATAAAAGTCAGTGTTCTACTGTGGTGGGAGAGGCGAAACTCGCACATCTCAAAGGTGGTGTATGGTGAGCTGTCAGGTTTTATTGTTACATACTTGGCTAGACTGTCTCTGTACAGTATTGCTAAACCTCCTCCGCTGCCTGTTTTTCGAGGTAGACTCTTTAAAAAAAAGCCTGGTCGCGTTAGCTCAATGGTTCTTGGCTCATCACCTACTTCTTTAAACCATGTCTCACTAAGGAAAACGATGTCGTAGCTATCATCAGTGATGGTGTCTGCAAGCTCAAGAGCTTTGTTACTGCATGACCGGGCGTTCAGGTGCATTATTTTAAGAAGACTGGAGGATGTAGTCACCAGAGGCGTAGCACGTGTTGAAGACACAGGAGGAGTAATATCACGAATTATAGGTTTTTGATGGGGACATATGACCACTATCGTGTGAGGAGTAGTAGGGGTGGGGTGGTTGACAAAATAGTTTTGTAGGTAACTGCTGAACTCTGTCGTAGAAGAAATAAATATATAAATATAAATATATATATATTAGAATATATGTGTGTGTGGCTGTTTGTGTGTATAAGTCTTATATCTTTATATGAAATACTATAACAACTCTCAGCTCTCTCGTGTTAAGAAAGACATTTTTAGTCTAACTAGGCCGTGTGACGTCATGGACTTTTTTTCTTTTGACGTCATATGGAATTAATTATTAAAATGGAATGTAATAAGAACTTGGTGCACTATTGTTCTTTTAAACCTTGCCAGCCTTCTCGTATTGATAAAGACATTTTTAGTCTAACTAGGCCGTGTGACGTAAAGGTTTTTTTTTTCCTTTGACGTCATATGGAATGAATTCTTTAAAGGAAATGCTACTAGAATTCGTAAATCTAGCCAAGTTTCGTATTAAAAAAAGACATACTAGCTAGATTTAGATCTAATCTAGATTTTTTACACTACATCTAGATTTTTTACACTACATCTAGATTTATATTCTAATTAAAATCATTGTAGATTGTAGTTTAGACTTACATGGACTAGAGATCAAGATCTAGAATTTCAATTTCTAGATCTAAATATAGACTTAACGTGTAGATTTTGATTTCCAAATGTCTAGATCTATATGGCAATGCTATAAAATATTAAAACTAATCCACTATTTTTAAAGTTAATGTTGCTTTTGCTAGATTTTCTATTTTGTTTTATGATAATCTTATCTAAATTACATCCAAATTATTCCAAATTTAGATCTTAGATCTAGATCGAGGAAGTATATATCTTAAGAGTGCTAAAGCAGAAGTTTAGTTTAGGTAGATCTACATCCATATTCTAGTTTCATTTAAATGAAAATGCCAGTAACTTTGTTAGTAACTTGCAGGGAAATAGAGCAGACGTTGTCGAAGTACAAGCTCGTTACCTGTTCTTTTCTATTTCTTTAATTGCATAACAATGCCAAAAGATTATCTAAAATCGCTCGTCTTACATATTGTACATTTCGATAGTTGTCATTCAAAAATGTGTAATATTTCTCTTTATCAATAATATGCTATTAGTTTTTTATTTAGTTAATAGCAATGGCTGGTCGTGCGGTTAGCGTACTGGCCTGATTATCTCAACGGTGCCAGGTTCATAGCTGCTCGCTGCCATCCCCGTCGTCCAGCGGGAGGTTTGGACTAGGATTTATATTATCTTTAACCTAGAAGGAACATCCGAAACATGTATAATATTTTATAGAAAAAAAAACATCTTTCCAACGCCAAATGAGTCTTTAAACATAATTCCTTTTGATGATCATAACAAAATCACGTCTTGAATATTCCTTGCTAATAGGGATCCGACAAGGGCCGCCTCTGAGTTTGTGTGAAATATCCCATTGAAGTAGCTAAATTTATTTGTCATTTATACATTGCTCGCTGGCTTAACGATTGGACCGTAGCGCACTGAGCATCCTTTAAGTGTGCCTTATGAAAAATGCACTAAATTAGCGGAGGGTAATAATCCTGCATCATTTCACCCCGACAAACAAGAATAGTGTTCTCATTTAACACTCACAAAGAAAAGGTTCATCGTCAAATGTAACAGATTAATCTATATGGTATTAAATGCTTGCATGTATAAATCTAACAGTTTTTATGTGAGTGAACTAGAAGAATTGATCTAGAGATACTGATGGTGTGTTTGTTTAGAATTCTATTCTTCAGCTCTACATAAGAGTTGTTTGTCCCCTCACTACCCCTCCCCCCCCCCCCACACACACTTTAGTTTAGGTCTAGTGTGAACATATGAAGACGATAAAGGTAAGTGAACACTAAAACGTTTTACAAACACTTGAAATAATTGGCAACAAAAATCATTCTTTCTGTTCTGCTGCCAGAGATACATCTCTCTCTCTCTCTCTCTCTTACTCTCTTCTCTTTCTTTTTCTATCACGTTTTTTCCTATTAACATGTCTCTCGTTTCAACCCCACCCCCCACTCCCACTCTGTCTCACTCTGTAATTTTCCAGCTGTTGTCTGGCGCGCACGTTGGAAGCCATTGTCTGGTCACATTGCGACGCTCTGATTGGTCATCTAGCTGATGGAATATGTTTTGTTTCATTGAGTGCATGCTACTTTAAAAAAAATGTTACCACACGCCTTTAATTTGACTTGTACATTAATTGCTGTAGAGAGTTGTACCATATAGCAGTCCAAGTCCAATGTGTTAAGTTATAAGGAATGTCTTGAGTTCAACTTGACATCAAATACAAATTCTTCATATGTCACTTACATTTTGGTTCTGTGCATTTGTGTTGTTTTCTTGTTTCTAGGAATGATAATTTTTACCCCAAAATGTGTTTCTTGAGCTATTTGATGGGACATAAACATACAAGTGCTCATGAATGTGGCTTTCTATCTAGAACGAGGATACCCGGTCTTGTCATCAGCATCGAAAAATTATTATTTTAATTAAGCTTTTAAATTGCCACCTGCAAACCTGTAAGTCTTAATAAGCTATTTGGTGTTAATTAAAAAGTACGTAATTTAATCATTAAGAGATAACATCATCATAAATCGTTAATCTTTACATCTTGAAACATAGCATAATAAGGCATAAATAACATCATGAATCATTGCATCATAACATCGTAAATCCTTACATCATTTATAATATCATAAATCATTAAAGCAAAAATAATTACATTACAAATAATTATAACCTTAATTATAACATATTAAATCAATACATCATATATTATAACACCATTTTTTTAAATAAATCACAGAATCATTATCATTACATCACAAATCATTACATCATAACATAAATCCTTACATCATAAATCCTTACATCATAAATCATTACATCATAAATCATTACATCATAAATCATTACATCATAAATCATTACATCATAAATCCTTACATCATAAATCATTACATCATAAATCATTACATCATAAATCATTACATCATAAATCATTACATCATATATCCTTACATCATAAATCATTACATCATAAATCATTACATCATAAATCATTACATCATAAATCATTACATCATAAATCATTAAAGCAAAGCAAAAAACAAAAACAACAATATTAATACACATCATTAATATATTTGGATATTTTTATTATTAACATTGACGTCCATTTGTTTTGCACCAAATACAAATTTATTATACATTAAAAAAAAAAAGGTTACAAAGACAGTTTGTGTGTAAACACAAACTCAGAATCGGCCCCCGAAGTGGTCCACCCAGGCAGATAAATAGGCAGGTATCAATATTTTCAGAAAGAACATAAGACTCGATTAAAGACAAATACAGAGAAGAATGGAGAAAAAAGGTTGACAGATCCTGCGTGGTGCCCTAACGGTCCAGAAGACCAAGGGATAGGTGAGATTGAATGTGTGGTTAGATGTAAGCCTGGCCTAACTGATGTCTTTTAATAAATGTCTAATTGATCTAATTGTTTTGTAAAGGGTCAATCTCTTATTCAAAGCCTTAAGAAAAAAACATTTCCTTACAATGTGATATGATGATGCTAGTGTCCTGCAGTTCACGTGATAATATGAAAAATTACTTACTAATTGTTGTTTTAAATTATGTCTAGCTTATATGATTACTAAATAGATATTTTCTCTTAAAAAAAAAGTAAACATTTTTTTTGTGTAAATGTTTTTAGTTAGTATGATAGAACTTACTTAACTTGGCAATAAAAATGTAAAAAAAAGTTTTTTAAAAATTGACAAAAATCAAAAACCGTTTGCATGAATGTGTTAAAAATATGGCTAATGGTCACCTCCCCTGCTAAAGAGCCTCCAACGTTTGTTACTATTAATAGTGAATAGTTTTAAAAGTTGACTATTTTTATGGAAAAAACTGCGTGCATAAGTGATTTTAAACAAATAGATTTTACGCCTTTAGAAAAGAAAAAAGTAGCTGTTGCGTCAGAACTTTGAATGGACTAAAATATTTTGATTTCGGATTTTCACTATCTTTTTTAGTTTACGAGATCTAAACGGGACGGACGGACGGACAGGCTTTTCACACAAAACTAATAGTGTATATTCCCCTTTCGGGGGCCGCTAAAACATTCGTGCCAACTATAACTTCCATAAAAATCTTGACGTTCTAAAATGCCAGAAAGATAGAGCAAGGCTCGTTAATAATGTATAAATAGTTACTTTTCTCAAGGGGGACTACATGTGCTACTATTATTCGTAGTTTCTCTAGCCTTTTAGAGTGAATGAAAGAGGTAACAGGCTCCCAGCAAGATTTGATACAGTTTATTGTAAAACAAAGAGTGGGATATGTAATAAAAATGCCACTGAGTGACAGCGAAATCCCTAGAAGTCCATTTGTCGTGTCTTTGTGGGTACCACCACTGTCTGTTCCACAACTTAAAGCCATTCCTTCAGTCATCTGACGTACATTGAAAATCTGTAATGGTTAAGCCTCTCAAATCCCTGATGTCAACTTCTTTCTTTTCTCGGTATGTTCACTTGATACTTTGCTAGTGAGATAGTATTGTATTTTTAGAAGCTAGACTATCCAGATATTTTGATACGATGATAGTATAGTGTTTGTTAGAAATTTTACAATTTAGCTACTTTGGTAGCAAAATAGTCTAGTAGACCTATTTGTTAAAAGTTTAGTACGTTGGCGTATCTAAATACTTTGCTTGTAAGACAACGGTGTCATGTGGACAGCACAACGACCAACCCCTTTACTTTTTCCTAAGCTAATGTCATGTACCCGTTAGAACTGGGTGGTCTCAGAGGCTCCATAAAGATCCCGAAATAAAAAATCGCAAGCTGTCACCAGGATTCGAATCGGCAGCAAGCGCTTTACCGCGCAGCCACCGCGCCACTGAGCCTATCATTGGGGATGGGATTCTGGTGAAGGCAGAAAATGGAGGAGAATGGAATGCATTCATGTTTGGTGCCTCAAGAGGCTGAGAGACAGGAGAGGGTGGAGAAGCTTGCCTCAACCTCGTGATGGAATGACACTTGGTTTTCAGTACATTTATCTGTTTCACCACGTTGAAGAGCTTATTTAAAACATTAAGTTTATTAAATTCATTCCCTCCAAGGTGTAATATATTAAGTGGGAAGCGTGGTCGAGAGGCTAAGTGCGCTTGAACTTGGCTTATCTTGGCTACCTAGAAGGGGGCTCGAGGTTCGACACCCGACTCGGGCAGAGTTGCGTTTATTGAGCGCCTAAAGGCAGCACGGAAAACCAACTCCTTGATACCCCCCCCCCCCCCCGGTCCACAAATGAGAATGGACCAAAGCGCTCTGAGCATGCTATAAGCATGAAAGTAGCACTATATAAAAGGTATAATAAAAAAAGTGGCCGCCACCGCCACAGACCCCGCGCCTAAATGTTTCTGAATTATCAGTTACGTTGAATAAAGGCCACTAAATCAAAATTAGAGGATTAAGAACAAAATCTTACTTGCAAAACAATTACAATATGGTGTAGTTGTCAGGTTTAGGATTTATTTGGGTTGTTAACTAGCTGTATACTATTAAGGTCCCGGGGTTCAACCTGACAAGAACATCACTCACACACAGTTGTACATACAGTAACCAACTAGGTGAATAGTTTAAATAACAAAATAAATGAATTTAATTGTGTGAAACTGATATATGTGTATGTACAATGAGGATGATAAAATAGACAATATATATATTGGATATATATATATATATATAATAGGTATATATAAAGATATTATTCACTAATTAATTTAAGCACCTTTGCTTTTGTCACCCTAGTTACATAGTCCACCAGACTCTGACCGACTGGCTTCACAAAAACTGCCAACCTCGGTAATAGTAAAGTTAGACCTCAGATGATCGCCAATTTGACAATGACACTGAAAAAAACTGAGACGGCCAGCGATGCCCACAACTCCAACACTGGCACCCTATAAACGAAATAAACAATACTCTCAACTTCTACACTAAAAAAATAGAAATAGTGACAACCTCATACAACATACAATAATAGATATCACAAACGAATAACTCACCCTAAACAGGGGTCCCAAAAATCCTACTGAATAATAAGTCCGAGAAACTAGTACAGACAAAGAACGTTTTACGGGCCAACACACAGTCCGTTTCAACCAAAGAGGGTGAACTGCCTCATGACAAAAGAATGACCAATAGATGTCACCGGACTTTGTGACGTAGCAAAACAATTCAAAACAAAAAAATACAAGACACTCTCGCCCCGTACAAGTACTACGACTAGAGGAAATAATAAAAAAAAAACAGTTAGGAGAAAGAAAAAGACACTTGTCTATACTACGCGACATCCCCCCTCCTCGACGAACTGGAAATTTCGAAAGAAATTCCAGTAATCAAAAATCCTTTCGAAGACAAAACTTTGTAGAAAGAACAAGGAAGAACAAAAAGATTATAAGTGCATCTATGTCACATTTCGAAATGCAAAAATGGAAGAACAAAAAATGATGGGGAGTCACCCAATAGTGAACCAAGGAGACACAATACACGTCACGACAAAAATCCAATAACAATGAAAAGTTGGTTGACTTTTAAGGTGACCCATATCAACTTGGACCAAGAACCAAGTATTTACAAATACAACATTAATATAATATACCAAATAATAATCATGGTAAAAAAAATATACATTATATTCTTGAAATTCGAATCATTTGCATAATATAAAACACAAGTTCAAATGTTATAATACATAGAAACATAATATAAATGGCGGATGAAAGTCTATATCAATCTTGAACAAAGATCAGCCAGCAGATTGTTCTCTCCCTTTACGTGGGCAACGTCAAAGGAGTAGTCTTGTAGCATCAATGCCCATCTTGTGATGCGTGCGTTTGTAAAGTTTGTGCTCCTTAGATACGATAAGGCCTTGTGATCAGTCAGCAGGTGAAATCTTTTACCTGCTAAATACCTGTCCAGTTTCTTAACAGAATATACTATGGCTAATCCTTCCCGTTCAATAATAGAGTACTTCTGCTCCCGAGGCAACAACTTACGGCTTACGTACTTTATGGGATGTAACACACCTTTGATACACTGACAGAGAATACCAGAAATTCCTTTATCTGAAGCATCGGTCTGAAGAAAAAAAGACAGAGAAGGGTCAGGTAAACGAAGAATAGGATACTTACTCAGACAAGTCTGCACTCTATTCAATGCCTCCGCACACTCATAGTTCCAGTCCACTCTTATAGACTTGCCCCGACGTAGTAACTCTGTAAAGGGGAATACTAAATCCGCGTAACTCGGAATAAATTTGTTGTAATAATTTATCAGACCAATCAAACTACGTATTTCTTTCTTTGTTGTGGGTGTTTTAAATTCCATGATCTTTTTTACATTGCTAGGATCAGGTTTGATAACTCCATGTCCTACATTATGACTCAGAAATTTAACACTAGTGTAGCCAAACTCAAGTTTATCTGGTTTTAGTGTAAAGCCGTTCTCTCTTAGAGCGCAAAAAACATTTCTGACACTTTTCAAGTGTGATTCCCAGTCTTCACTGAAAATACAAATGTCGTCGAAGTAGACCAATACATTTTCTACTCCCCTTAGCATACTCTTAACAACCTTATTAAAATGACTTGGAGCACCGCTCAACCCAAAGGGTAAGTAGTGGAACATATAATGCTCCCCAAGGACTCTAAACGCTGTAAAAGGTTTGCTCGTTTCACTGATCGGAATTTGCCAGTAACCCTTTGTTAGGTCCACCAATGTAAAGTACTTGGCTTTATACAGCATGTTAAACAAATCTTCTTGTTCAGGAATTACCTCAGCAGGTATTTCAGTAATATTTAATTTTCTAAAATCTATACAAGGGCGGAGTGTGCCATCTTTCTTCTTAATTATAACAACTGGCGCTGCATAAGGGGAGTCCGTTGGCCCTATAATTCCCAATTCTAACATGTTGTCGATTTCTTGCTTCACTTTCTCTTTCATATGAATGGGCACCGCATATGGTTTCAGAGCTATAGGCTTCTTATCAATCAATTTAATTTTAAACTTTTCGACAGTGGCCCTGCCAGAAACATTGGATATAATGTCTCTATACTCTGTTAAAATTTCATTTACTTGCATCTTTTGCATATGGTTCAAATTGGGGTTAATTTTGACCTGTGTGAAGACATCCTCGTGAATCTTCTCTTTCTGCGTACTTTCTAGCGTTGGAATGTTAGGTAACATATCATCATTATATTCATCCTGCTCAGCAAGGTCTTCCTCCCCTACAACTGAAACCATATTAGCTGACAAAAGTTCATTTCTATTTTCATCTGCAACAATTAGGTTATCTCCCTTCTTTACCCTACAATGGTATTTCATAAGTCTGTTTATATGATATATCTTTGTCTTATTCTCTTTCTGGATAACATAATTAAATTTTGAAATCTTGTTTAGAACCTTATACGGGCCCTGCCAAAACACGGACAGCTTACTGTCTCTGTGTGGTTTGAGGACTAAAACACAGTCCCCCACATTTATATCACACCTCGATGAGTATTTGTCATAGTGTTTCTTGTAATTATTTCTGTTTGCCTTACTGTTGAAATTAGCCATAGCAGTCACCTCAGATAATCTGGTCTTCAAATCCAGTAAATAACTGAACACATTCTTGTACCCATTTTCCTCTTCTTTATTTATGAATACTTGCTTTAAGATAGCCAAAGGGCCCCTCATTTGTCTTCCGTAGACAAGCTCAAATGGTGATACACCCGTTGTTTCGTTAGGAACCTCTCGGTAGGCGAACAGTGCTGCATTGACTTTCCGGTCCCAATCACAAGGGCTATCCTGACACACTTTCCTTAGAAAGGATTTTAAAGAAGAATTAAGTCGTTCAACCATCCCATTAGAGCTCGGGTGGTAAATGGTAGAATGCACTGGTTTGACAGAGAAAAAATTACAGACCTGATTGTACAATTCCGAAGTAAACTGTGGGCCTTGATCACTTAAAATTTCAGTCGGTAACCCAATTCTACAAAAAATACTAGTTAGTGCTTCGATAACTGTTTCTGTGTTTATATTTTTCAGAGGTATTGCTTCTGGCCATCTCGTAGCAACATCTACTACTGTTAAAATATACCTATTCTTATTGTCAGTTACCTCCAAAGGCCCAATATCTGTTGCAACTTTATAAAACGGAGTGGTAACAACATTCATTCGACCAAGTTCCACTGTCACAACGACGTGGCATCCTAGCTTTCTGACAAATATCACACGACCTCACAAACTCTTTTATGTCTCGATCTAAACCTTGCCAGAAAAAATATTTGTAGATTTTACTTTTAGTCTTTCTTAATGACAAATGCCCTGCCAACATACTCTCATGAGCAGTTTTCAACACAATTTCTCTCTTAGCTGAAGGTACAACTAACTGTCTTTCTTCCTCACCAATCTTTCCCCTAAACACTCTGTACAATAGTCTATCAAACACTTTATATTCCACACTTCCATTCTTTTTATTATCTACACAATTGTCCACATGTCGCTCCCATAGATCTTTTAAAGACGGGTCACTCAACTGTTCACATAAAAATTCTTCGCTTGTACCTAACACATCTCGACATTCTTCCAATACTCCACAATCACTAACAGTGCCGCCATCAATCTCATTATTTGTCATTGACCTAGTTACTGCTGAGCAATTAAACTCACAACTCACATTACTGTCAACATTCCCAAGAATTAAATCTGCAACCGGATCTTTAAAGCAAGCTACGACATATTTACCGACAATGTAATCCGACTCAATACTCACACAAGTCAATGGATAATCCCTCACTGTCCCATCAACAAGTTTTAATTTATGAGTACCAGGAATCATATCTTTCTCACCAACTAATGAACTTCTAATTCCTATAACACTCGAACCAGAATCTTTCAGAACAGACACACTCATCCCATTTACTCTCCCCTTTTCAAACTTCAGCTTACCCACAGACTTATCACGTAATGTCTTATCCACATATGAAAATGTTTTTCTCTTACAGGGGGAAAAATACTCATCTCCTTTCCCTAAAGTACAATTTCCACAATTTTGAATATTGTGAGGACCACTCAGTCATCTATAAGCACCTCCTGGGCCTTCATCTCTGTTCTGGTATGCCCCAGTACCACCCGTTCTACTGTGCCTGTTATTGTAAGAATTCTCGTATGTAGCATAACTTTGTCTCCCAGCACTATTGCCGCGGATTCTTCGACCATTACCATCAAACTGCCTTTGGTAGCGACCTTGTGATGCATTTCTACTGGGCCTTTGTGTGTTAGTGGAGATTGTGGGTGCGTTCCTATATCTACCATCAGAAGCAGGACTAGAGTTAAGTTGCGAACGTTGATGGCATTCTGACGCTTTGTGGCCTCCCCTCTTGCACTTAAAACAAATAATTAAGTTACTCTCAATCCCTGGATTTCTATTTCTCACAGGCTCACGACATGCTGCCGTACATGCACACTTTCTTCCTTACAAATGGACACATCTGACCCCGACTCACTACATGCTGCTGCAACATATACACTTTCTTCCTTACAAATGGACACATCAGAACCAGCTACCTTAAATCCTTCTATAACTTCTAGCATATTATCTACTGTTCTGTGCTTGCTCAAAACTAGTTGCCTGTATACGTCACTCGAAACACTTTCTAAGATCCTATCTTTGATCAACAGATCTTTTAACTCCCCCACTGTTTTACCGACTTCGGCCATCTTGCACCAATTGTCTAATGCTGTTCTCAATTCTGTTACATATCTCCTAAAGTCGTTTTGGCTTGGTCTCACGAGATGGAATCTTTTGCGGCAGGTTTCCGCGTTGATATCTGCATGGCGAAGAAGTGCAGTCTTGACTTCTTCATAATTCTCGCTAAGGAACAGACTGTCCCTTAGCATGAAGTTTCTGAGTGCGGTGGTCAGTTTATATGATAAAAGCAAGGACCATTCTTTTCTCTCTATTTTGCACCTTGCTGCAACGGCCTCGAAGTGTGTTAGGTAAGCTAGGAGGTCGTCGTCATCTTTCATTCCCTGGAAACTCTTGTCAAGCCTGTCTAAGATATTCTTGTATCGCACATCCCCTGACTGTCCTGCCGCCCCGCCTGCCTCTGGCGCAGACTTTTCTTTCAGCCTAGCCAGTTCCAACTCCTCTTTCCTCTTGATCGTCTCCTTGGCATCTCTTTCCTTCCATCTTTCGTGCTCCTCGCGTTTGGCCTTCTCATCACGTTCAAATCTCGCTTGTTCCTCTTTCTTCCTAGCCTCTTCTTCTGCCTTCGCCTCTTTCTTTAACTTCTCCTGCCGCTCAAACCTAGCCTCTTCCTCTACCTTCGCTTCTTCCCTATCTCTATCATATTCATCTTTGCGTTCCTTCACATATTTCTCTAACCTTTCCCCTTCGTAGCCCATAGCACGGCCATCACTAATAAACTGTGACCTTACCGTTAACCTGGTTTCCATGGTCTAAGTGCCTTACTGTGTTCAGCTAAATCAACTAATACTATTATTATTATTAATATGATATACTATAATATACAGACATAAGATGTAAACTACAACTTAGAGTGTGTCGTATAGCAAAGAAAGAGAAAACCTATCTGAGCAGTATCCAACGTCGGAGAGAAGACGCCTCACTCCAGGCCGATGCGTAGAAAGATAGCTGCTACAGTCTTCCAACACAACAATACAGGAAGGATGGCCTCTAACACCGGTATCAACGGTCAATCGCCACACACTTGTCTGTTGTCGGGAGCGAGAAGACACTCGTCACTCGGTCATAAGTGAAGCACAAAATTACATGAAAGATAAAAATTACATAAATGAATATAAATCACAATATCAACACCTAGAGTCATATGATGAGTTCAAAATCATAAATGATGAATTTAGCATTGGTACAATCCTCAATATCAACAATCAACACATATACTAATATAGTGGTGAATTCGAATAACAATGTTTCAAAACAATTATGAGAAGTACACAAACAATTTTTTTTTCTTCAGCAATTTGTACCCAGAAACATCAAATATAAATGAAATAAAGGGGTATTAGGCCATATATATATTTTTTTGTATTATTTTATAAGATAACAAGACGAGATCAGAAATTAATCTATGACCTAGTAGTCACAGCCGGACTCCGAGCCCCCATTTGTCAGGTTTAGGATTTATTTGGGTTGTTAACTAGCTGTATACTATTAAGGTCCCGGGGTTCAACCTGACAAGAACATCACTCACACACAGTCGTACATACAGTAACCAACTAGGTGAATAGTTTAAATAACAACAAAATAAATGAATTTAATTGTGTGAAACTGATATATGTGTATGTACAATGAGGATGATAAAATAGACAATATATATATTGGATATATATATATATATATAATAGGTATATATAAAGATATTATTCACTAATTAATTTAAGCACCTTTGCTTTTGTCACCCTAGTTACATAGTCCACCAGACTCTGACCGACTGGCTTCACAAAAACTGCCAACCTCGGTAATAGTAAAGTTAGACCTCAGATGATCGCCAATTTGACAATGACACTGAAAAAAACTGAGACGGCCAGCGATGCCCACAACTCCAACACTGGCACCCTATAAACGAAATAAACAATACTCTCAACTTCTACACTAAAAAAATAGAAATAGTGACAACCTCATACAACATACAATAATAGATATCACAAACGAATAACTCACCCTAAACAGGGGTCCCAAAAATCCTACTGAATAATAAGTCCGAGAAACTAGTACAGACAAAGAACGTTTTACGGGCCAACACACCGTCCGTTTCAACCAAAGAGGGTGAACTGCCTCATGACAAAAGAATGACCAATAGATGTCACCGGACTTTGTGACGTAGCAAAACAATTCAAAACAAAAAAATACAAGACACTCTCGCCCCGTACAAGTACTACGACTAGAGGAAATAATAAAAAAAAAACAGTTAGGAGAAAGAAAAAGACACTTGTCTATACTACGCGACAGTAGTCAAAGCGCCAATAGTTGAGTTCATACGTAAGGCACTATGTTTTGTAAACAATAATAAGGCCTCTAGCACTAGAGGCTGATGAACCTAATGGGATGTGGAACGGTATTACGCATGACACTTCCTCGCTGAGGCCGCCTCTAGACATGTTAATAATAGTTTAAAAACCTTATGAATCCAACATACCATGGTAATTCCTTTTAATATTTTCTTTGGTTGCTTGATAACAACTTTCTTTTATTGTAAAAGTCATTTTAATACATTTTGCTTTTGTGTTTTAGGACTGATACAAATATATGTGGATATAGAACAACTGCTGGACGTGATGGCCATACTAAAGAGACATTGTTTCCATAGTAACGGATCAACTGCTTTCCTTAACGTGGCTGAAACGGACGTGGACCTTGACATACCACCCTCAGCGAGGCCCGATTGGGAGACAGACTACGAGCTTCTTCTTGGGCCAAACGTGACCTGCCTCACCGAGGAGCTGACGTTGCCCCGGGAGATGACCTTCACAGAGGACAACATGTTCTCCGTGGTGGCCTACTGCTGCCTCTTTGTCGTCTCCTTGGTGGGCAACCTCATGGTGTTCACCACCCTGTGGGGCAGCAGGCATTCCAGAGTGAACCTTTGCATACTGCATCTGTCCATAGCGGATCTGTTCGTGGCCTGTGTCTTCTTACCTCTAGAGACCACGTGGCATATCACTGTGTCCTGGAGAGCAGGGGATATAGCCTGTAGGTGAGTCATTATTTTTTAAAACCTTCTTTTAAAGTCAGGGATTCTCAGCATTGTATTCATTGCCTCCAAGGTTTACTCAACAGTCAGAGCAACAGGAAATATAATTTATGATGAACGGTAAGCATAACAAAAAGAAAACTTCATATGTCTAAAAAGAATGTCGATGGGCGGGATATTTCGGAGGCCTACTCTAGACTTATATACTTACATATGTTGAGAATCATTGAACTTCAGTCTGTATTTACGTCCTATTGATTACGTATATAAGATTACTTATGTGGTTGATTAACTGGCTCTTAGATGATTAGGTTAGTCATACTATCGATTAAGAAATGGTCAATAATACCTCATCGTTAGCCTACATTTCAACATAACGTAGTATAGAAACCAAGGGACAATAACGTCTTCTCGTCTAAACGTTGTTATTAATTTGTTGTTTCCATTAGATTTAGTGGTGGCGTCATTTCTATTTAAAATAAACAAAAATTTTTAATCACAAATGTATTTTTCAACGCTGTGTGGAGAATACCGTACTACCCTTAGTTTCTACTATCCTGATTACCCACTGTATTTAGTATCCTGGTTACCTATGATTCTCGTACACTGATTACCCACTGTTTCTAGTATCATAATAATCCACTGTTTCTAGTATCCTAATTTCCTGCTGTTTCGAGTATCCTTATTATCTACTGCTTTTAGTATACTGATTACCTCTGTTTCTAGTATCCTGATCACCAACTTTTTAAGTATCCTGATGACCTATGTTTCTAATATACTGATTACCCACTGTTTCTAGTATCCTGATTACCCACTGTTTTTAGTATCCTGATAACTCATGTTTTTAGTATCCCCATGACCTATGTTTCTAGTATACTGATTACCCACTATTTTTAGTATCCTAATTACCCACTGTTTCTAGTATCCTGATAACTCATGTTTCTAGTATCCTGATAACCATCTGTTTCTAGTATCCTGATAACCATCTGTTTCTAATATCCTGATTACTCACTGTTTCTAGAAATCCGATTACCATCTGTTACTAAAGTCTAGACTACTGCCTCTTTCTAGAATTCAGATTGACCTCTATTTCTAGAATCTTGATTAAACTAAGTTTCTAGATCTCTAGAATCTTGGTTACCATGTGTTTCTAGCTTCCTGATTACAACCTGTTTCTAGGAATCCGATTACCCTCTATTTCTAGAATCTGGATTAACCTCTGTTTCTAGAATCCTGATAGCCCTCAGTTTTAAAACCCAGATTGCCTTTTGTTTCTAGAGTCCTGATTACCATTTTTTTTTCTACAGATCAGGAAGCTACTTGGTTCTAGAGACCGGATTTCCTATATTTCTAAACTTATATGTAACAAATATTTTTCTTCAAAGCCCTTTTAATTTTGTCTGTTTCTAACAACGAGACAGGCCCTCGACTTCAAAGGAAACTATTACTCCCAATGGTTTGGAAAGAATAATAGGATCTTCACTAACACTTCTGTTCGGAGATCTCTAAACTATTGTATTAGTAACTAGACGGTCATTTATTTGATCACACACGTTTATTGTAAGGGTCAAGCCCGCTCTTCCAGCCTGGAAAGGTAAGAGACCGAGATTCACGAGGGATTATTTCGTATTGCTACACTTTCTGCCATATGACCATAAGAGGTCAGAAACCAATCGTTGCCTTTCGCGAAGAACGGACTTGTGCATGGGACAGGGCTAGCAAGCTTTTTGATTGGTGCATGGGACAGGGTTAGCAAGCTTTTTGATTGGTGCATGGGACAGGGTTAGCAAGCTTTTTGATTGGTGCATGGGACAGGGTTAGCAAGCTTTTTGATTGGTGCATGGGACAGGGTTAGCAAGCTTTTTGATTGGTGCATGGGACAGGGTTAGCAAGCTTTTTGATTGGTGCATGGGTCAGGTTAGCAAGCTTTTTGATTGGTGCATGGGACAGGGTTAGCAAGCTTTTTGATTGGTGCATGGGACAGGGTTAGCAAGCTTTTTGATTGGTGCATGGGTCAGGTTAGCAAGCTTTTTGATTGGTGCATGGGACAGGGTTAGCAAGCTTTTTGATTGGTGCATCTGACAGGGTTAGCAAGCTTTTTGATTGGTGCATGGGTCAGGGTTAGCAAGCTGTTTGATTTTTTTTTACCACGTGCAATGTATTGTGACTGCCCACTGTCCAGTTAGCTAACGGTTTTTCTTTGGGACGTTTCCACGAGGGATTAATCATAAGACATGGACAAGAGTGCCCTCGCCCTGTTGGCTAGACCTGCTCACTAAAGGGTGGGGGATCCTGCTAGCCTTAGATTCTTGTTTTACGGACAATGACACCCTTGATGGTGCACGACAATGTATGAATTTACACTATTGTTCACAGTTAACCCACACTATCAGTTGTAATAATTTCTGATAGCTATTTCAAAGCTGACTAAAATCTGAATACGAAAAATTGGTTTAGAATTTGCAGCTCCAGTACTTAGCATAAGAGTCGATGTAGAAAATAGACCCAAAACAAATAACAAAAAATTATTGTATTACATTCTGAAATGTGTAAAAAGTTAACACTTCGAAGTTCAGAAAGTTTTTTTTTTGTTTTCTTTTATGTTATTGTTTTTTATGATCATCGTACACTTTCAAATTGTGCTGTTTTTCTGCGGAAAACAAAAAGAATTACGTCGATAATATAATGAAGTAAACTGGAATTATATTCCTAAAAAAATAATGTTTTCATATCTAGAAGTATGGTCAGGTTTCAGGCTTTAATCCTTATGTCGTCACGTTGGCGTGGCAACGAGGTTTCTTTTTAGTAATCTGTATTTACCATAACACATCTGTCAATCAGTTTTCAATAAATAAATAAAAAAAAAACAAACAATTCTCCCTTTCTCTTTATTTAATTTATCTCTCTCTCTCTCTGTTGAAAATGAAATATATATTTACATTACGTAAAAACCTGTGAAATCTGACATTGATATAAGTATATATATATATATAAACTTTAAAATGGTTCATGTTGTTATTAGTCTCTTTACAATATCTAATACAACGTCTCTATCTATTCGATTATCTCTATAACAAACGTGATGCCTCAAACTTTGTTAGGACTGTATGCTAATCATCTACGACTGTAATGTCTTGTCGACTGAAGTGGGTGGGAACGATCTGATTGACGGCTCCCTGGCCTTTTTGCTAAGGGGAAATCTGTAATGACGTCTATTTATTTCTTATAAATTCATTTTCGTTTATCACGGCGTAATGGTGTTCGAAAAACCAAGATCCTTGCCACTCAGTCACTCAAAGAAAGATAAACAAACTCTCAGAATGCAGCTTCAAAAAGACTGTAGTAATAATGCATAGGCATTGTCAACTTGTTTTGTGTCATGGAACACCTCTAAAACAAACAAACAACAACAACAACAGTGGGAGTCAAATGAATCTGAAAATGTATAGTGGGCAATCATTGCCACTAATCTGGACAGGATTTGTTTCGCGGGACTGAAGGAAAATTCTGGGTGAAATGTCTTGGCTTGTAACTTTAGTGACCCAAAAAAAAGAGGAAAAATGGAAAATCTTAACAAAAAACAAAATAAAAAACAAAGCTTATCTAAAAGGAAAGAAATTCGCACTTACAACTATATCTTTCAATAAAGTAGCAGCTATTTTCCTTATTTCATATCAAACAAAATAATGTATTACCAATAAATAATTGACTATTGTAAAAGTAATATATTGTAACGTTTCTAACTATCCAAGCTCTCTGCAAACTGCTCCACACGACACCACCAACTCAAAGAACTCAGGGCTCAAAAATAACGTAACACTTTAATGTCCAATAAATCACAGCCAATACTGTACATTGGGCAACACGTAATACAGACTGTACACATGCTTGAACAACCGTACCGCCGCATCAAGTCTTTCACTGGCCTCTCCGCTTCGATCCGGACTTGCACTGGGTTCAACCGAGACCAGTCGTCATAGAAGGCCTGAACACTGAACTGCAACGTCGCAACCAGTGGGCAGTTTAGACCAATACTTTGTTGCTACGTCACATGTCTCTGAGATGTGGCAACTAGCTAACAAGGGTTTCTAGCGTGAAACGACCAATCGCTTTTATTTTCTCTAAATAATGTCAAGTATCCATAAGAGTTAAACTCAAGGGCCTCCATAAAATCTCAGTCTTAACCGAGATTCGAACTCCCTTGGTTCGAAACACTCGTCTTAATCGACTAAAATATAAATTTAGATTTTTTAACATCCTCTCAAAACTCTAAAAGATTTAGATTATTTATATTACAAGATATGAAGGGATAAAAATCTAAAGCATTTCAAAACTACAATAGATACAATGTAATCACTATATTTTATTATGAAACATGAATATTATAATACCAAGTCATGACCTTGAGGCTTAATATCTGAAGTTTGTTTTATATTCGAGTAAGGAAATTTAAAGTCCTTAAACATGAATCCATCTTCAAAAGGAATTCACAAAATATTCATTAACACAATCGAATCATATTTCGATGTGCTCGACTTTGAAGAAATTCCCCAATGATGGAAGTATTATTATTTTAAGAGATATGACATTTGTATGACATTTGTATGACATTTCTAACATATGATTACTTTTGTTGCGTTCTTTGGAGCTTTTTTTTACAAAATGGAAATTATTTCTTTTTTTCGTTTTATTTGTCAACATCTGAGAGAAACTGGAAAACGACCTTGGCTGTTGACCCTAATTACTGATCATCAGTGCACGGCAGACGTCAAAACGGAGTTCGATTTCCTGTAACGACAACGGCTGAGTTTTATACCGTTTTGTCCCGCTCTTTTTTTAAGAGATCACAGACCTTTTTTTTAACACCATTCCATTTTACACCAAGTAAAAGCAGACTTTACTTTTAATGGTTGAAGACTAAAAACTTGTCATCACGATATAAGAACGTGTAAGTCTTATTCAATCACTGACTATTTAAAAGTAAACGTACACATTTTTTAATGATTGAGATTGTTGTTTTTTTTGGGTTGAATAGGAAAGGATGGAATGAATATATTTGTTTGAGAATGACTCGTCTAATGTTTGGTGCTAACATTAAAAATATAACTTTTGAATGTATGTGTAACACAGAGGAAAGGAATAGGTAAACAACGCAATTATTTAAACTATAGGTTCAGATGTTTAAGTCATACATGTGTCTCTTCCTCTTCTTCTTCTAGCCAGCTTTATTGCTGCTGAGCTGTGAGCTCTTTTGCAGACTGTGCCAAGGAAAAAAAGTGTGCTGTTTTAGTCATACATGTATATAACAAACACATATCTATCTATCTAATCTATCTATCTATCTATCTATCTATCTATCTATCTATCTATCTATCTATCTATCTATCTATCTATCTATCTACTATCTATTATTTAAATATATACAGAGAGATCTTTTCATTCCTTCACCTATGTCATGAAACAGCATCTATCTATCTATCTACCTACCTTCCAATCTATCTATCTATCTATCTATCTATTTATCTCTCTAATCTATCTATCTATCTATTTGGCCGTTCGTATAGATATTAAATAAATATAGATGTGTGTACAAATTAAAAATATTAATTTGTACCACATTAAAAGTTCTGTATCTGTTCTTGACATTTGGATCTGCTGTTTAAGACTTAATGATGCGTGACGATCTTTTAGATAGAACAAGCAAACGTAAGATTCAAAGGAACGTAACATTCCACGTAACTCTTGTCTCAAGGGAATGTTTCTATTGAAACAATTTAATTTCTAAATAATTAATACGTCTACCTCGACCTCAAAAGAGAAAAACTACAAATCTATTTCATTCATAAGTTTTGAAGACAAAGTGTGTAAATGAAGGGGGCTTGAAATTTCATTCAAAAAAATATAGATCTAGATCAAATTAATGATCAATGAAGTGAAACTGATTTACTACGTTAGTGCGCTGACTTTAACATAAACAATGGCCTTGACCGCAAGAGATGCAATAGGCTGTAAATGCAATGCGAGACATACCAAGATATAAAAGAAACTTTCCAGGATCAAAGCCTCTGATAGAGTAGCCATCTTAGCTACCTCTTTCGTTGTTTTCCACTGGTTTAAAAGGACAATGTGATCACGACAATGAGTGTCCATCTAGTTATTTTCATCACAATTCTAATGTTACCTACCACAAGGATTCTTGGAAGCAGACAGTCAAATAAACAACAAAAACAAAATCTTTATTTCATCACCATCGTCACCTGTCCCTTGACTTTCTTTGTAGGGGTGATGTTGCAGTTCGTAAGGGTACTGTAACAGTCCATAGGGGTGCTGTGACAGTTTGTAGGTGCGCTGTGACAGTTCGTAGGGGTGCGGTGACAGTTCGAAGAAGTGCTGTTACTGTTCGTAAAGGTGCTGTGGTAGTTCTCAAATGTGCTGTGAGAGTTCGTAGAGGTGCGGTGACAGTTCGTTGGGATGCCGTGACAGTTTGCGCACTTTTCACGGTCAGCAGCTTGTTCATTCAATTCGGTCAGTTCTTTTACGTTTTAAACACCATTTTTGTGTGTGTGTGGCTAACCCTTTCTTTATGCTCACTCCACTTTACCTTGAAGGATGACCTTTGACAGTGAGTCATGTCCTATAACGAAACAAAAATAACTCTCCCTTTATCTCTTCAAAGTATTGGAGGTAGTTTCCTGTTCGCCCGTTAAAGTGTTGGCTTTTAAAAATATTCATTTATTTGTCTTCTTTTCCTGATATCTGATACCCACAGCGTTTCTCTGTAGCCTCTACTCATTATACTTCAATAGACCAGAACTTCAGTTCAAAAGTCAGGTTGTGTGCTCCCCCCAACGCTAGCCTCAGTAAGTTTAACTTGGCGATAAACTAACTCCACGAGTCAATAAGCTTTTTACCTTGGCGATTGTTGAGCTGGCCACACGACACCCTATTTAACCGTGGGCCGAAGAGACAGATGACCTTTACATCATCTGCCCTATAGATGGCATGGTCTGAAAGGGGAACTTTTCATTTTATACCAGGAGTTGCGGTGGTTGAGGTGTAAAGCGCTTTGCTTCCGAACCGTTGGTTCTGGGTTCGAATCCTTTTTAAAAAAAAAAAAAAATATACCAACTTCTTAATGCCATTATATTTAACTTAGTGATAAACCAACTTCTTAAGTCAGTAATTTTGTATTCTGACAATGAACCAAATCATTAGGCAGAAGCTTATCTAGCACTGTGCGGATGGTGCTGACTTCGCAGGGCGTCAGTTAATGTGGACAATAAAATTTTGCCTAGTATGTATTAGCCTATTTAAATCCGAGATACCGATGAATCGGACTGTCAATAAAAATTATTTAAAAAATCTGGCACCATTTGGAAAAGATATACAAACACTTATTCGGTGTATTAATTCATAATTTTTTTTGAAGGGTAAAAAAACGAACTAGGTATCAAACAACATAGGTCACTTTAGTTAGGGAATCTTTACTTTGACAATCAACCAAAACAGTTTCATGGCTATAAATAGGTTTAAAATAAGTTACGAAGTTGTAGGTTTTTTTTCCTTATTACCATAGTGAACATAAAAAGGTAATCTTTAGGAAGCCATCATGGTTCGTGAAAACTCCCTTGTTATTTTAGAAACATTTCGCAAGAGACGTAATCAATTGTGCTTTAAGAGTTGGTCAACCTTCTTTTAATCAGTGTACGCGCCTACATCTGGATGTAAATGTAGTACAATTCTTACATTTGACTCATGAAAAGATGAATGGTCATTTTGTTATTTCCTTCTGAGTTTGAACTTTCAGTGACCCTTACAAAACTTCTTTCTCATGGGAAGCGTAAAGAGAGACACAGAAACAGTGAGTCTGTAAACAAAGCGAAATAAGGGTGGGGAGGGTGAGAAAGCATAAAGAAAGATTAGGAAAGAGGCTTGAAGAAAGAGTAGAAAAGAGGCTTGAAGAAAGATTAGGAAAGAGGCTTGAAGAAAGATTAGGAAAGAGACATGAAGAAAGATAAGGAAAGAGACATGAAGAAAGATTAGGAAAGAGACATGAAGAAAGATTAGGAAAGAGACATGAAGAAAGATTAGGAAAGAGACATGAAGAAAGATTAGGAAAGAGACATGAAGAAAGATTAGGAAAGAGACATGAAGAAAGATTAGGAAAGAGACATGAAGAAAGATTAGGAAAGAGGCTTGAAGAAAGATTAGGAAAGAGGCTTGAAGAAAGATTAGGAAAGAGACATGAAGAAAGATTAGGAAAGAGGCTTGAAGAAAGATTAGGAAAGAGGCTTGAAGAAAGATTAGGAAAAAGGCTTGAAGAAAGATTAGGAAAGAGACATAAAGAAAGATTAGGAAAGAGACATGAAGAAAGATTAGGAAAGAGACATGAAGAAAGATTAGGAAAGAGGCTTGAAGAAAGATAAGGAAAGAGGCTTGAAGAAAGATTACGAAAGAGACATGAAGAAAGATTAGGAAAGAGGCTTGAAGAAAGATTAGGAAAGAGGCTTGAAGAAAGATTAGGAAAAAGGCTTGAAGAAAGATTAGGAAAGAGACATAAAGAAAGATTAGGAAAGAGACATGAAGAAAGATTAGGAAAGAGACATGAAGAAAGATTAGGAAAGAGACATGAAGAAAGATTAGGAAAGAGGCTTGAAGAAAGATTAGGAAAGAGGCTTGAAGAAAGATTAGGAAAGAGACATGAAGAAAGATTAGGAAAGAGGCTTGAAGAAAGATTAGGAAAGAGGCTTGAAGAAAGATTAGGAAAAAGGCTTGAAGAAAGATTAGGAAAGAGACATAAAGAAAGATTAGGAAAGAGGCTTGAAGAAAGATTAGGAAAGAGGCTTGAAGAAAGATTAGGAAAGAGGCTTGAAGAAAGATTAGGAAAGAGGCTTGAAGAAAGATTAGGAAAGAGACATGAAGAAAGATTAGGAAAGAGACATGAAGAAAGATTAGGAAAGAGGCTTGAAGAAAGATTAGGAAAGAGGCTTGAAGAAAGATTAGGAAAGAGGCTTGAAGAAAGATTAGGAAAAAGGCTTGAAGAAAGATTAGGAAAAAGGCTTGAAGAAAGATTAGGAAAGAGACATAAAGAAAGATTAGGAAAGAGACATGAAGAAAGATTAGGAAAGAGGCTTGAAGAAAGATTAGGAAAGAGACATGAAGAAAGATTAGGAAAGAGGCTTGAAGAAAGATTAGGAAAGAGACATGAAGAAAGATTAGGAAAGAGGCTTGAAGAAAGATTAGGAAAGAGGCTTGAAGAAAGATTAGGAAAAAGGCTTGAAGAAAGATTAGGAAAGAGACATAAAGAAAGATTAGGAAAGAGACATGAAGAATGATTAGGAAAGAGACATGAAGAAAGATTAGGAAAGAGACTTGAAGAAAGATTAGGAAAGAGGCTTGAAGAAAGATTAGGAAAGAGGCTTGAAGAAAGATTAGGAAAGAGACATGAAGAAAGATTAGGAAAGAGGCTTGAAGAAAGATTAGGAAAGAGGCTTGAAGAAAGATTAGGAAAAAGGCTTGAAGAAAGATTAGGAAAGAGACATAAAGAAAGATTAGGAAAGAGACATGAAGAAAGATTAGGAAAGAGACATGAAGAAAGATTAGGAAAGAGGCTTGAAGAAAGATTAGGAAAGAGGCTTGAAGAAAGATTAGGAAAGAGACATGAAGAAAGATTAGGAAAGAGGCTTGAAGAAAGATTAGGAAAGAGGCTTGAAGAAAGATTAGGAAAAAGGCTTGAAGAAAGATTAGTAAAGAGACATAAAGAAAGATTAGGAAAGAGACATGAAGAAAGATTAGGAAAGAGGCTTGAAGAAAGATTAGGAAAGAGACATGAAGAAAGATTAGGAAAGAGGCTTGAAGAAAGATTAGGAAAGAGGCTTGAAGAAAGATTAGGAAAGAGACATGAAGAAAGATTAGGAAAGAGACATGAAGAAAGATTAGGAAAGAGGCTTGAATAAAGATTAGGAAAGAGGCTTGAAGAAAGATTAGGAAAGAGGCTTGAAGAAAGATTAGGAAAAAGGCTTGAAGAAAGATTAGTAAAGAGACATAAAGAAAGATTAGGAAAGAGACATGAAGAAAGCTTAGGAAAGAGGCTTGAAGATAGATTAGGAAAGAGACATGAAGAAAGATTAGGAAAGAGGCTTGAAGAAAGATTAGGAAAGAGGCTTGAAGAAAGATTAGGAAAGAGACATGAAGAAAGATTAGGAAAGAGACATGAAGAAAGATTAGGAAAGAGGCTTGAAGAAAGATTAGGAAAGAGGCTTGAAGAAAGATTAGGAAAGAGACATGAAGAAAGATTAGGAAAGAGGCTTGAAGAAAGATTAGGAAAAAGGCTTGAAGAAAGATTAGTAAAGAGACATAAAGAAAGATTAGGAAAGAGACATGAAGAAAGATTAGGAAAGAGGCTTGAAGAAAGATTAGGAAAGAGGCTTGAAGAAAGATTAGGAAAGAGGCTTGAAGAAAGATTAGGAAAGAGGCTTGAAGAAAGATTAGGAAAGAGACATGAAGAAAGATTAGGAAAGAGGCTTGAAGAAAGATTAGGAAAGAGACATGAAGAAAGATTAGGAAAGAGGCTTGAAGAAAGATTAGGAAAGAGGCTTGAAGAAAGATTAGGAAAGAGACATGAAGAAAGATTAGGAAAGAGGCTTGAAGAAAGATTAGGAAAGAGGCTTGAAGAAAGATTAGGAAAAAGGCTTGAAGAAAGATTAGTAAAGAGACATAAAGAAAGATTAGGAAAGAGACATGAAGAAAGATTAGGAAAGAGGCTTGAAGAAAGATTAGGAAAGAGACATGAAGAAAGATTAGGAAAGAGGCTTGAAGAAAGATTAGGAAAGAGGCTTGAAGAAAGATTAGGAAAGAGACATGAAGAAAGATTAGGAAAGAGACATGAAGAAAGATTAGGAAAGAGGCTTGAAGAAAGATTAGGAAAGAGGCTTGAAGAAAGATTAGGAAAGAGGCTTGAAGAAAGATTAGGAAAAAGGCTTGAAGAAAGATTAGTAAAGAGACATAAAGAAAGATTAGGAATAAGACATGAAGAAAGCTTAGGAAAGAGGCTTGAAGATAGATTAGGAAAGAGACATGAAGAAAGATTAGGAAAGAGGCTTGAAGAAAGATTAGGAAAGAGGCTTGAAGAAAGATTAGGAAAGAGACATGAAGAAAGATTAGGAAAGAGACATGAAGAAAGATTAGGAAAGAGGCTTGAAGAAAGATTAGGAAAGAGGCTTGAAGAAAGATTAGGAAAGAGACATGAAGAAAGATTAGGAAAGAGGCTTGAAGAAAGATTAGGAAAAAGGCTTGAAGAAAGATTAGTAAAGAGACATAAAGAAAGATTAGGAAAGAGACATGAAGAAAGATTAGGAAAGAGGCTTGAAGAAAGATTAGGAAAGAGGCTTGAAGAAAGATTAGGAAAGAGGCTTGAAGAAAGATTAGGAAAGAGGCTTGAAGAAAGATTAGGAAAGAGACATGAAGAAAGATTAGGAAAGAGACATGAAGAAAGATTAGGAAAGAGACATGAAGAAAGATTAGGAAAGAGACATGAAGAAAGATTAGGAAAGAGACATGAAGAAAGATTAGGAAAGAGACATGAAGAAAGATTAGTAAAGAAGCTTGAAGAAAGATTAGGAAAGAGACATGAAGAAAGATTAGGAAAGAGACATGAAGAAAGATTAGGAAAGAGACATGAAGAAAGATTAGTAAAGAGGCTTGAAGAAAGATTAGGAAAGAGACATGAAGAAAGATTAGAAAAGAGACATAAAGAAAGATTAGAAAAGAGAATTGGAGAGATGGAAAATCACCAAAAAGCCCAAAATAGAGAGAGAGAGAGTGATAGAAATAGAAAGTGACAGAAAAGATGTATGATTTAGAGGCTGGCTTTAGTATTAGTCAATGCAAGCTTAGCGACTATTTTTGGCTCTAGATTAGAGCACAAAGCAACTGACACATTTGAGAAGATATTACAGATACATGTAAGTAAAAAAAAAAATTTATAAAAACACATTGGGGAAGAACCGCTCAAATACTGTAATTTCTCTAAATTCTGCAAGTTTTATTTCCCGTTTTCTAAATAAATCAACATGAATCATTTGTTATTAATTAATTAACTAATTGGCTAATTATTGATATTGATTCATGTGATGTAAACGACAACGAAAAATTGGGGGAGGAAAACGTTTACAAAAAATTCTGCCAGACAGACAGACAGACGGACGGAGTGAGTTAATAAATCCTTGTGAAAACATCAACAAAATTTGTATTCTTACTAGAATTTATGTTTGAGACTTTAAGAAAACCTATTGTCTTCCTGCTTTTGAAATATGTGAATGTACCGTACACTTTTAAGTTCATCTTGGTTACGAGTTAGACTTACATTTGGGATTATTTATAAACTATAAAAATGAACTCAAAAGATGGAATAACGAAGAAAACAAGATGAACACGAAGTCCAACTATTTTGTCAGAATTTATTTTTTTCCTCCGATTCATTTATAGCTAAAGTTTCCTAGTAGAAAATCTTAAATCAATAATCCGACAGACTCACATCTGTAGTATTTCAAGCTTGGAAATTTCCTCCTGGTCTAGACACACCGTCTCATCTGGTACACTAAAACTGTGTGTTGGATGAAGGGGAGGGTACTTACACTAAGAGGAATCACATAACAAACAAAAAACAAAAACAGAAACAGAAACACCTCTCTACAAATGTATCTAATCGTATTTAATTAATCACTAAGTATTTACAGAAGATGCCTGCCTGGTCGTATTGTATGCACTTCAGACTGTCGAACCTGTTCAAACCCTGCCAATGCCCTCCCCTTTCGTCTTTGAGGAGGTTTAGATTAGAAGAAAATATTTGTATTTCTTAATGTACGAGCAATATGTAAATATCAAATCAATAAAAGAACTTTTTGTAACATCCTAATCGGAATCTAGGGTTAATGTCTATACAATTATTCATCTATGGTTGCTACAGACTGTAACGATGGTAGTATATGGTCACTATATCTCGGTATCTATCGAAGCTGTTTGATGACCTAGGTCAAGGAATGAAAAGATCTCTCTTTATATATTTAAATAACTCGAATAAACACGTTGAAATCATTAAAAAAAAGATTGAACACACACTTGAAACACAAAAAGTATAAACACAATATAACTTGATTTCAATAATATATTCTCAAAGGTAGACTTAATATGAATTTTGAAACTATTTTGAACGACCCCGCTTATTGTCTACCCTCTCTCAAATATCTCCAACACCGTAGAAAAAGCGAGAACTATTTTGCTTTTAACGTTGTTTTTTTTTGCAATTTTTAGTACTATAGAAAATTTATATTTGTTTTTCATGTTTGAATGTTCCTTCTGAGTTAAAGATAATTTACTTCCTAGTCCAAACCTTCCGCAGGAAGACGCGGGAAGGCAGCGGGGTGGGTATGAGCTGGGTATGAACTAGGTATGAACCCGGGATCATCGACAAGTCCAGCGCGCATACCGCACTTGAAACTAATGCGTAAATAAATATCTTGTTTACACATCTCTCGGAACTTAGACGCGTACATACCGTGACAATGAGTCATACAAACTCTATAGCATTAGGACTTTACATAACTGCGAGAATGCAATCTCATATTTAATTAAAAAACAAAACAAGTCATATCAGGTCCATAGCAAGCCAGACCATGCCCCATGAGATCAGAACAGATTATATCATGCCATATGAGATATTAACAGGTCACATCAAGAGATCAAAGAATGTCACATCCGATCCTATTAGTCACCCATTTCAAAGCAGGCCCCAACATGTCATAAAATGTAAACCTCCGCGAACAAAAAAAAGTCCTGAGTTCAAGCGATTTGTTTTTCAATCGCGTTACTTTCATAAAAAGGTCGATTGATGAATCGTATAGCAAGGAGTACTCTAGAACGTGGTTGACCTTGCTGAGTAGTGTCAAGGTCTGATAACGAATTAGGTGGATATGGCGGATCGATTACCTTGATCATAGGAGATAGATCAACAATTTGAATAATTTATGCCTCAAGTCTCTTGAACCAAGTCTGTCAAGTATCGCAGAGAAAAAAATCGATAATACTAGAACCATCACAAACAGTAATAACAGTATCTTTAACATATCGTACTTTTTTAGTATCCTTGTATCAAGTTTTTCTTATGAGTATTACATTAAAAATAAGATCATTTATTATCCATTTTGAAGCTGCAGACAATCAAAGGTTCACGCTAAGTGACAATTGTTTCAAACACTACAAAGACAATAGAGTGCACATATTATTCAAACAGTTTCAAGACAGAGATAAAAGTGGATCGAGAGTGGGGTGAGGTGGTGTTGGAGATAGAAATATGTAAGAAAAACTACCGAGAATGGCGTCATACAGCCACTTCTTCGACACGCTTGTAGTCACACTTTTTATATTAAAAATTCAATTAAGCATCATACATATGGACACAGTGAATAAGACAAACAGGGAGAGAGAGAGACAGACAGACAGAGGGAGAGACAGAGGGAGAGACAGACAGAGAGAGACAGAGACAGAGAGACTGAGAGAAAGACAGAGAGAGACTCAGAGTGAGAGAGACAGAGAAAAAGAGAGACAGAGAGAGACACTCATATAGGGGTAGAGATTGAGAGAGAAAGAGACACAGAGAGAGAGATATATACAGAGAGAGACGTAATCATCTTCTTTTTTGAAGTAACGTCTGTATTATATAAGATAAGAGACTCAGAGTGAGAGAGACAGAGAGAGAGAGAGAGAGAGAGAGCATTCCTATTTTGTTTTTGTAATCTAAAATTATTGCTTAGATAGTAGCTGTCAAGAGCTCCCATAAATACATAGCATGGTAAATTTGACTATTTCGCTAGATGCTAAATTCAGGTAGACAGAGAGATTTTTACCATTTTCAACACGAATATCAGAAGCTATGAACTAAAAGTATCCACTATTTTGCCCCCCCCCCCCCCTTTGTATCCTTCCTTTCTCCACAAAATTACCAACCACACACACACACACAAAGTTTTGTAATCTGATTGTTTGGACGTATTTAGAATTTTAAACAACATTTAGAATACAATTAATGATACTATATGTTATCTTTACAACTGCCCTTCTTGCGGTCTGTGTTCTAACATAAAATTACATTAAAAAAAAATAAAGCAATATTGCCTGCGATCAATTACCCCCTTCATTTTATAGCTTTCTTAGTGTGGCAAACGAGCTAGTAATTCTTTTCCCCAACGATATACATCAACTGTGACATTTCTAGGAAAATAATTCACGTGTCCAGGTTCCAGTTTTTTTCCCAATAGGTTCCACAAAGATACGAGTTAATAGGTTCCACAAAGGTACGAGTTAATAGGTTCCACAAAGGTACGAGTTAATAGGTTCCACAAAGGTACGAGTTAATAGGTTCCACAAAGGTACGAGTTAATAGGTTCCACAAAGGTACGAGTTAATAGGTTCCACAAAGGTACGAGTTAATAGGTTCCACAAAGGTACGAGTTAATAGGTTCCAGAAAGGTACGAGTTAATAGGTTCCAGAAAGGTACGAGTTAATAGGTTCCACAAAGGTATAAGTTAATAGGTTCCCCAAAGGTACGAGTTAATAGGTTCCACAAAGGTACGAGTTAATAGGTTCCACAAAGGTACGAGTAGAGGTAATGCGATAACAAAAAAACAAAATATTTTAGTACAACTTGCAAAGAATTGATGAACTTTACCAACAAATGCCGATTCGGACTTCAATAGGGAGGTTGGGTTTATGGAGTCCCCACGCCGTAAATAATTGTTACAACTATTCTGATAGCGAATATTACAGTGTTTACTTCAAGTTTAATAACTAATATTTTTCTTTGCATGGGAATTGTTATGTTCGTATTGTGCTTTTAAGTAACACTCAAAAGAACACTTAATGACTTACATGGCAAGTTGAACTAGAAATCTTATTATTAATGAAAGGTTTGTTTTCAAGTGAAAAACAAATTAATGATAACTGATATTTTGAAGCTGCTCTTCTGACTTTTATAAAATTTTAATTTTCCAGCACGAAGTCTAAGGTAAAATCTCTTGATAATAGATTGTTCATCTTATCATTATCAATGTTTGTTTATAAAAGTCTAGAATGCAAATCGTACATAAGGTACATTTTTAGAATAAAGTTTAAATAAACAGTGGCTCTTGTTAAAAAAAGGATCTTTTTTTTCTTTGCGATACTATTTTTATCAATGAAAAATGAGTCCATGTCTTGAATATTCCTCGAATTCTAGAGCTATATAATTGAAACAAAAATAGTCATCATATCGATTCCTGTTTATATCTAGCCTACTTTTATACTCTACATCATGGGGATTTTGTTTTTGTAGTTAAGTTTTTCTTTCAGACCTTGCGATCTATAGGGCAGATGATGTAAAGGTCATATGTTTCTGTAACCCACGATTAACAAGAGTGTCATGTGGCCTGCACAATGACAAACTGCCTGTAGTTTTCCCCAACTAATGTCTGGTACCCATTATAGCTAGGTGGACTCAGATAATTATTTTGATAGTGAATAATGCTAAACAAAAATCATTTAGTCGGTATATTACTTTAAAAAATCCAAATAATGCAATGATTTGAATATCCTTGTCAATGTGCGGATCCGTTGGGGACGGCCTCTGAATTTGTGTAATAACACGAACTCTCTTACTACAGTAACAGCGAGTAATATAGAAAAAAACAACAAGGTTACAAAGACAGTTTTTCTCTTTGGTTTAAGTGATGTACAGCCGTTGCACCAGAACTTTGAATGGTCTAAAATATTATGATGTCGGATTTTCACTATCTTTTTAGTTTACGAGATCTAAATGGGACGGACGGATAGACAGACAGACGGATGGACAGACATTTCACACAAAACTAATAGCGTCTTTTCCCCTTTCGGGGGCCGCTAAAACTGCAACAATTAAAAGAAGTATACTTTCAGAAAAGATCAGCGGGAATTTCCGAAAACAGAAATCCTCCGAAGTAAGCTCACTCTTAATTACTTCCTCTCTATCCGTCTGGTCTTATCAAAGAATTGTCTGGTCCTATACTGAAAGCTGCTAGTGGGACTTGATGGGACCAGATAAGTCACAGATTTCTTCTTCTAGTGTCGATTATTCTTTTCTTCTTCACCTATTCGTTGTCGTCATTACTGATCTACATTTCAGAGTAAAACCTAAATACCAGCTATCAAGTAACGCCATATGCTATAGGAGGCCGAGTGGCATTAAATCGCAAGACTAGCTATCAAAAAGGCTCGAATTGTGTTTGCTGAGCGCCAAATGGCAGCAAGGGAATCTTCTCCGTGATTCTCAATCCCTCCCTCCCCATATGTCCTCTGAAGAGATTAGACCATACCGCCATTGATCATGCTATTGAATGAAAGACAGGCAAGAACAAGAAAATTGAACTTTAGAGTTAAGTTTATGAATGGAACTTTAAGACTTAATAGTTAAGGACTTGGCATTAAAAAGATTTATAGTCTAATGCTCAGATCTGCAAATTGAAGCGATAAAGAAAATATAACTTAGGGCTTGAGGTGATACTTCTAAAGAGTATCGGCCTAAGACTTTTCTAAGTTATAATTTAAGACTTGGAGTTTAATACTTGGAGTTGAAGATTTGTCTATCAGCTTAATATTAGGAAATGAGGACATAGAGACAAGTTGTTGCGTTTCAGATCACTGTAATGGTATGCTATCACGGTGTGAACTCTGGGATTGCGTTTAGCATGAACGTTGAACACTCTGTTGTATAAAACAAACACAACTTAATCTATAGCATTATTTGCCACACCCAACGCAGATATAACCATTTTCCGCTGGTGGTTGATTTTAGATTGGGGCTGTGTAGCCACAGGAAATATAGCATTCCTCATTAATCTTTTCTGAAATAAAAGTGGAAATATCAGTGCTTGTTAATTGATTAATTGCACTTGCAGATGACAACAATAGATTGTGAAGATCTGAAGAAAATAATAGGTCATTATGAGAGTGAATGATTTAAAGTGTCTACATTAGTCCCACAATGACACATCGAACTCGTCTTCTCGGTTCTAGCAATTTGAAAGTTCTAACAGATGTTCTGAACTTGAGGAGTGATCTTAAATTACATTACACCGGTACATTACCACTTGCAAATTACCACTTGTAAATTACCACTTGTAAATTACCACTTGTACATTACCACTTGTACATTACCACTTGCACATTACCACTTGTACATTATACCTTTTACATTACCACTTGAACATTATCACTTGCACATTTTTGCATGTACTTTACTACCTATAGAAGAAGTTACATAATTTACAACCACATACCTATATATACTATGATAAATATAGATTTTTGATTTCTAGTTACGATTGATTTAGGTAGGTGCTGATTTACTACTACATACCAAGTATTAGAGTTTAGAAAAACCCAGGGTCGTTTCTTTTAGCTAAAGCCGCCTATCATCTCTCCATTAGTATATTTAGATCTATAATAAAATTCTAGTCTAGATCTATATATAAAAATCGAATAGATCTAGTAATAGTAGAGATTCTATCTTGAGACTAAATTGCCGAGTCTAGCCTAGGCTATGCTTATATTCAGTTTTTATTATAATAAAATCTAGATATTACTAAAGACTAAAGCTTGTTAATTAATAGATTATTTACCATACTCTATACTTAATCAACTAGACTAGAGATCTATCTATTATCTAGTCAAACTAGATCTATACAATATTCATTATAATACTTCTACTTATTTATAAAGTTAGTAGGCCTACTTAGATTTAGATTAGATCTATTATAGTTTATTAATAGATTTACTTTTCAATGCCTAGACCTAATAATAAAATTGCTATTGATATCTAATGACTGATTTTTTAAAAATTGTAATAGGCCTACTAGATCTAAGTCTAGACCAGTGGTTCCCAAACTTTTGTGTCTCGTAGACCCCTTGCCATGTTTTCTGGTTTTCGGTAGACCCCCTACTCAACTTGCCAATTTTTGCAAATTCATCAACATTATTTTTACACAAATTTCTAACTAGTGAGTTGAAGAGCGAAAAGGTAATTTAAAACTACACAACCACGGATATTATGTTTTATATACGAATATGTTTTTCTATGAATTAGTCTTTCTAACATTATATATTGATCAATTAATGAATGAATATGCCTTAAGTATCATTGTAAAAGGTTTCGCAAAGAGCAGTTGCTCGTGTATTTCTTGATCTTCCAAGTGTGGCTCAAATATTAAATCTGCGGAACTGTTTTCATTAACAGGAGAGGGGCAAAGGCGAGTAACTGGAGCCTAAACGAGGTCTCGTGGGTCAACCTTAAGGAAATATAAGGAGACGGTGACCATTAGCGCCATGTATCCCTGGGCCGTCCCCTCTTCTTCTTTCCTTGTGGGTTCCAGGCTAGGGATTGCCTTATTATGCTGGATGCAGGCTTGCGAAGGGTGTGACCCATCCATCTCCAGCGTCTCTGAAGGATATCTACTTCAATGGGCTGCTGCTTTCTTCTTTGTCACAGTTCCTCATTCGAGATCTTGTCTGGCCAGCGGATTATAAGAATCTTCCTCAGGCAGCTATTGATGAATACCTGGATTGTTTCATGGTGGTGATGGTGGTTCTCCAGGTCTCTGCTCCATAAAGTAGTATCGGCTTAACAATGGTGTTACCTAGATCTCTAGGTGTTCTTTAGCTGATGAAAGGCTGCTCGAGCTTTACCATGGCACCACGATTTGGAAGCAGATGCCAAGCAGATGGGCAAGACGTGGGGACAGTTGGAGAGTCTCGCCCACATCAGAGATGCCTGGAGAAAGCTGGTTGGTGGCCTATGCCCAGAAAGGACTAAAGGGAAAGATGAGATGAGATAAGATGGTGACTATTAGACAGTTTGTAGCACACAGCGTTCGCTACACCTTGTCAGACCAAACTGCAAATATTTACATAAGAAGCTTTTAATTTTATAACTCATGCCATCGAAGCGACCTTAAACTGTATTGTCGCTTAAAGAATTTTTTTTTAATAGTAACAGATGTATGTTTTTGTAAAACAGCTGGTAAAATCAATGTTTGACCTTTGCTGTTTTCCGTATTTTGCTATAAGTAAAGAAATCTTGAAAGACGCTCACAAACCAAAATCTTCTCTGTATGATGTCGAACAGAGATTTTGTGGGTCTATTCGTAAGTTGTTCAAATCTTAATTTTTGTCAGGGTCGCATTGTCTCAGATGATCCTCCAGCGTAACTGGTCTCATATTGTCATAAAAGAGTCACTTAGGCAACTGTGTGTTTGACAAGGAAGGAAGGAATCCCAATTTTAAATTATTAATTCTGCACTGTCAACATTTCTTTTTTCTTTTCTAAATATTAGTTACGTGTAGACAAAATTAAGCTATTTAAATAAGTATTGAAATTGAATACAACAATGTTTTTTCAATAGCAGGATAAATATGTAAAGTATTAACTCGGCTACAACTCCTAGATCAGTGTAGGAAATATAAACATTAATGGAATGTGACAATTAAGTAACGACCTGCTTGGATGAAATCTGTTACCTTAGACCCCCGTGGACATCTCATAGACCCCCGTGGACATCTCATAGACCCCCGTGGACATCTCATAGACCCCCGTGGACATCTCATAGACCCCCGTGGACATCTCATAGACCCCCGTGGACATCTCATAGACCCCCGTGGACATCTCATAGACCCCCGTGGACATCTCATAGACATCCAATTTATTTTTTCACTTTCGTAGACCCCTTGGAGGTCTTCGTAGGCCCCTTGGGAATCACTGGTCTAGACTCTACTTAAAATTAGTCTAAAATAAAGACTGTCTAAGACTCAAGATGATTGAGACTTTCACATATAGGTGTTGTTAATAATACGGCATGTCAGCTGAAAGTAAGCAGTATACAAAGTATACATATATAAAGTTATTTTTTTTTTTTTAAATATAGGTGCCGGTACTCAGTGATAGATTGCCTAACTTTCAACTGCAAATAAATTAACAATTAACGTAGAAATACAAGAAAAAGTAATAATTTTTCCCGACATTGAAAAAAGGTGCCAATACTCCGTACCGATGAGTACCGTAACAAAATATATGTATATCTCAATCTTCTTTCATTTAACCTTTTTTTTTTTGGAGTTATTGCTACTTAATACATTGATACCGGATCAATTCATAGAGGGCCTAAGTATACAAGCAGGATCTCGAGCATTGGATACATTTATTTTTTAAATACAAAGTTTTATGGAAGAGGCAATATATTAGTTGTTTGAAGTTTGTAACTTCTAAAATTCAGGCTAAAAATATCGAAGCCTACATTTTTACACTCATTTCTAAACAATTAGAAGAGATGGACTGACTCATAATGTACCTTGTGTACATTTGCAAAAACACAAACTCTCTTTGTAATCTTATCAGACTTTCAAAACTATTAAAACTATTTTAAAAAATACTTAGTGATTATTTTTACTGTATAATTCTATTTATTATTCCTTTTTAGAATTAGGATATAAACAAAAATTTGCCACGTGACTTTGTCTAACAGAAAAAAATGAAACGTCTTTTTATGCAGTTATTTTTAGTGACCTAGTAATATAAAATATATGGAACTAACACGTACATTCATCATAATGCAGCCATGCGATTTTTCGTTTATGAACATAGCATTATTTAGGACCAATATTTTAGAAAGGCTACTTGGAGAAATCAGGTATACCCATTAGGAGAATAAGCCTTTTCTCAAGAAAAATTTAAGAAACTAGAACAGACACAAAATAGACAGTGACATTTTTAACAAACTAATATTCAAAATTGATTAGAGTAACACATTTTTAACTAATCATTTAAAGTTTAAAATCACTACAATTTTTTTAAACAATTATTTTGTGTATGAATTTGTGTATCGGAAAATGCCGAGTACTTAAAATAAGCTAGTCCTAAAAAAACAACACAGATCAAACACTCATCAAATAAAGTACTGTAAATGTGTAGTTTCACGCGCTAGTTTCAGGTCTTTTCTTTTTATAGCCTCTATTGGGTTTGATCCCAACTACCCGTATTTTTGTGCAGAATTTTTTTCTCTATCAGGCACACTTAAAATTATAGCATAACAATGTCAGTTTAATTTAAAGAAAAGAACTAAAAATTACAAAGATATATAGGGAAAAAAGCGACTTCCGGCCCAATACTTTTTTAATCAAAAAAACAAAACGGACTAGTCCAACAAACTCTTTTGTTCATTACCACTTGTATATTAACTATTGTACATTAAGACTTGTATATTACCACTTGTATATTAACTATTGTACATTAAGACTTGTATATTACCACTTGTATATTAACTATTGTACATTAAGACTTGTATATTACCACTTGTATATTAACTATTGTACATTAAGACTTGTATATTACCACTTGTATATTAACTATTGTACATTAAGACTTGTATATTACCACTTGTATATTAACTATTGTACATTAAGACTTGTATATTACCACTTGTATATTAACTATTGTACATTAAGACTTGTATATTACCACTTGTATATTAACTATTGTACATTAAGACTTGTATATTACCACTTGTATATTAACTATTGTACATTAAGACTTGTATATTACCACTTGTATATTAACTATTGTACATTAAGACTTGTATATTACCACTTGTATATTAACTATTGTACATTAAGACTTGTATATTACCACTTGTATATTAACTATTGTACATTCAGACTTGTATATTACCACTTGTATATTAACTATTGTACATTCAGACTTGTATATTACCACTTGTATATTAACTATTGTACATTAAGACTTGTATATTACCACTTGTATATTAACTATTGTACATTAAGACTTGTATATTACCACTTGTATATTAACTATTGTACATTAAGACTTGTATATTACCACTTGTATATTAACTATTGTACATTAAGACTTGTATATTACCACTTGTATATTAACTATTGTACATTCAGACTTGTATATTACCACTTGTATATTAACTATTGTACATTCAGACTTGTATATTACCACTTGTATATTAACTATTGTACATTAAGACTTGTATATTACCACTTGTATATTAACTATTGTACATTAAGACTTGTATATTACCACTTGTATATTAACTATTGTACATTAAGACTTGTATATTACCACTTGTATATTAACTATTGTACATTAAGACTTGTATATTACCACTTGTATATTAACTATTGTACATTAAGACTTGTATATTACCACTTGTATATTAACTATTGTACATTAAGACTTGTATATTACCACTTGTATATTAACTATTGTACATTAAGACTTGTATATTACCACTTGTATATTAACTATTGTACATTAAGACTTGTATATTACCACTTGTATATTAACTATTGTACATTAAGACTTGTATATTACCACTTGTATATTAACTATTGTACATTAAGACTTGTATATTACCACTTGTATATTAACTATTGTACATTAAGACTTGTATATTACCACTTGTATATTAACTATTGTACATTAAGACTTGTATATTACCACTTGTATATTAACTATTGTACATTAAGACTTGTATATTACCACTTGTATATTAACTATTGTACATTAAGACTTGTATATTACCACTTGTATATTAACTATTGTACATTAAGACTTGTATATTACCACTTGTATATTAACTATTGTACATTAAGACTTGTATATTACCACTTGTATATTAACTATTGTACATTAAGACTTGTATATTACCACTTGTATATTAACTATTGTACATTAAGACTTGTATATTACCACTTGTATATTAACTATTGTACATTAAGACTTGTATATTACCACTTGTATATTAACTATTGTACATTAAGACTTGTATATTACCACTTGTATATTAACTATTGTACATTAAGACTTGTATATTACCACTTGTATATTAACTATTGTACATTAAGACTTGTATATTACCACTTGTATATTAACTATTGTACATTAAGACTTGTATATTACCACTTGTATATTAACTATTGTACATTAAGACTTGTATATTACCACTTGTATATTAACTATTGTACATTAAGACTTGTATATTACCACTTGTCCGTTATCACTTGTACATTACCACATACTCTTACTATCAAAATTACAACATGTATATTATCCCATGTACATTGCCACGTGTACATTACCAGTTGTACATCATCACATGTAAATAACCACTTTTACACTAAGAAATGTACATTTCACATGGAAATAATCATTTGTACATTGACACATGTACATAAACACATTTTTTACCACTTGTACATGAAAGATACAAAACATGCAAAAACGATTTACAGAATGAATTAATAAAAGCATTGTAAAATATGGAGTGAACTTAACAACATCTCACGGCCCCAGCAATGCTTCTCAGCTCAACGCGGTGTTCTGTTGGAAACGGTCCATAGAGGAGACATTAGACCAAAGGGAAGCAAAACAAGACACCCTCTGTTGTGCCTAGGGATCAAATTCATTGTACTGGCGGGGATAGAAGAAAACTTCAACAAACCACTATACACACTCGTTTCCCGAAGGGACCGTTTTTATGGCGGATAACTGCACGGCTGATGTGGCACACAGAAGGAATATGGGGGAGTTTCCCCGGTGTGCTCGGCCTTTTTATCTCGCTTTTGACCCCAGCATATTTGGATACGTGCCACCAGTAATATGGATGCAACCATTTACATCTGCTTGAACAGAAGTTTGTTTAGCCAGGCAGATGGAGGCAATGTTTTATAGGCCCGGACTTCCAATAGTCTTAGACATTTATGACAATATCGAAGATCTCAAGGCGATCTCTAGATTTATAGTTCTGCCATTTTGTTGTCACCCTTTCCTCTTTAAAAATTAATTTCCAGACAACATTTCAAATCTCATTGGGAAAGTGGGACAGCACAGATTCACACTGCTAATAAAAAGTGAGGGTTTAATTGGCTATTTACTAGATTCATTTATGTCTGGCTAATAGGACACTCGAGAATTGTTCTTTTTTAAAATGTAGATCTACATTTCTGTAGAAGTTAAAGAACTAAGCTGAATGGTAACTAACAGTGCTGTGCTAATTACTGTCAAATTGTAACTAGTTATAGTTACTAGTTACAACAGATAAAATATAACTAGTTACTCTATTCAACATGTAACTAGTTACTTTACTAGTTACTCCAAAAAGTAACTAGATAGTTACTATTAGTTACTGGGATTGTCAACGATGGGTTGTATGATTCTCCAACAACGGTTAAAATACGTTACATAATTCTTTATTAAAAACAGTACGATAAGTATTTATAAAAAAAAACAATCATTCACCAATATATTAGTCAAAGCAACATCAACCAGTTTAAAGTGTAAAATTAACCTATCATTAAAAACTATTAATTGTTGTGTTGTATAACTAGCTAATCAATAATCACTGTGTCAGTTTTTTATTGGCTCTTAGCAGTAAGATCATTTCAAAATGATCATTCGTTAGACTATTTCTTCGTGGAGTCAGTATTTGCCCGCCTATGCTAAATAGCCTTTCCACTGGAGCACTTTACGAACAAATACTTGTTTCACAAGTGGATAGTGCTGGGGACTAGATATGTCTTTTGAAGAATCGTTTAGGAAAAGTTCAAGTTCAGACTGAGCAGTACTACCTCCAGTATCAGACTCATAAAAACAGAAAAAACTTCCTACATGAGATGATGAAGTCGTTGCAGTTGTAACATCATTGGAAGCATTGCCTGCAGCATCACAGTCAGCCATGGCCTGCATTGCTTGTAGCAGCAAATATTTAGCTCGAACTCTTTCAGCGTCAAACTGTATCCATCGGAGCATGAATTGTGGATGAGAAGCACTTGCAATTATCAAATCATCTTCACCTTCAAGTGGGCCAAATCTTTTACTGATTCTACTAAGTAATGCATCAGCCAGTGGAGCCGCAAACTTCAATAAGGGCTTCTTTGAAGAAAGATGTGAACGCAAGGAAGAAATTGTTGGTAGGAGTAGTCCCATGAAACAGTTGACTTCAGCTTGCAACGTGTCCAGAGCCATGGCTAATGATTGCATAACCTTGATGTACTTGGACATGAAAATTATTTCATTTGGGCCGAAACTTGTTAGAAAAAGTTTGCTGCATATGTCATTTAATACAGCTTCAGATTTTTTCTCAACAATGGAATAGACCTTGCCAACAGAATTATAAAATGAGTTCCATCGTGTAGCATTTGGAACAGCAAGTGTTAAATTGGATAAATCATGCACCACTTCAGCTGTCTGTGGACTTCTGCTTGCCTTGTTCCAGAGTGCAGCGCATTTAGCAAAAGCATTGAGTTTGTCAAAAATTAAATTAGCTTTTTTATCGCTCACAACCAACTAGAACTTCCTATAACCAAAAACATAAAAATACTCAACAAATATTATTGATTGCCATAGGCTCGTTCAGGCGCCAATAAACACACATGCGCATGCGCACACATGATACAACAACGACCAAAGTAACTAGTAAAGTAACTAGCAATTTGCGTTACTAGTTACTGATAAAAGTAACTAGTTACTTAGACTAGTTACAGTTCAGTAAAAGTAACTAGTTACAGCATTAGTTACTTCAAATTGTAACTAGTTACAGTAACTAGCGTTACTGTAACTAGTTACTACCCAGCACTGGTAACTAAGTAATCAAAAGCGGAATGTAGGCCTTATGTTGTCAAGAAATATGACCTACATTAGTAAATGTATGCCTGCTTATTGGAAATTTCCCTTCATAACGGTAATTATATATATATATATATGATACATAAATGTATGCTAAATAAAAAAATAATATATATATTATAAACCTGGTGGTGGCACAGATGGTGTAGTGGTATATGTAGACAGCCGATGCTAATCGTTCCAGGCCAGCGCTAGTCGAGCGGTCAGCCGTGACGAGTTTCAACGGTCAGCCACAACGGTTCGGGAAGGACGTGTGTTGTGAGTAGAGCTCATAAGCGTCACGAGGAACGTAGTCATGTGATCAACCAGAATGGTCGAGTGACGTTCCTTCCTGTTCTCTAAGGCCAGTATGGTCCCTATTTATAGGTCACTTCACGTTTCCTCGCAACTTCACAGTTACGAGTGAAAGTCGGAGTCAAGAACCAGTCTAGGTGAAGTCGGTCCGGAACAGAGAATCAAGTGCAAGTCTAGGAAGAGGCGGAGAGTTGACACAGCGTTACAGAGTTGATACGTCAGAGTGTGAAGCATTTTTACAGTCGGTATTACGTTGTTGCCAATTAGTACAGTATTGGCTTTAATTTATTGAACATCAGACTGTTACGTTACTTTGGAGCCCTGAGTTGTCAAGTTCTTTACGATGGTGAAGTCGTGTGGTGCAGTTTTGCAGAGAGCCTGGATAGGGAGATTCGTATATATATATATATATATATATATATATATTAAAGCTTTTTGGAGTATCCGACTTAAAAAGTAAAGGTAGTGTTGAAAGATGCGTTTGCAAATCATTTCTGTAATTTGTGGAATAAAATGCTCCAGTTCATATAAAATCAAACATTTTAGGCTTGTACTTTTTATTGAGTTGGCAATGTCGGAGTTCAATGTAACGTCCTTGACATGGTTTAGATTGTCGTGATCATCTCCTCATATTGTTGGTAGATTTTGAAACCAGTTTTTGTTTTTTTACCAAGTCTATATCAACTCACTCTGTTAGTCTGTCTGCAAGTCTATCATTACAAATTTTCAACACATTTTTTTTCTCCAACTTAACATTCTCGGATCAAGTTGAAACTTTACAGTTGTACATTGTTCTTAAAAAAAATACATGACTCAATTAAAGAAAAAAAAATGTTAATTAAAAAGTGGTATTCAACTTTTTTTGTTTGATATTTGAAAAAGGAAAATAAATCTTACATAATGGCTATATGTCTGTAAATGTACTTCTCTTAGAGAAGCTTTTTTAAAAAGTATTTTGTTGTATTTTGTTTTTGGCCTTTCTTTTATCTAGCACATCTCGAGTCTATGCCCTCTCTTGCCTAGCATATCTCGAGTCTATGCCCTCTCTTCCCTAGCATATCTCGAGTCTATGCCCTCTCTTGCCTAGCATATCTCTAGTCTATGCCCTCTCTTGCCTAGCATATCTCGAGTCTATGCCCTCTCTTGCCTAGCATATCTCTAGTCTATGCCCTCTCTTGCCTAGTATATCTTTAGTCTATGCCCTCTCATGCCTAGCATATCTCTAGTCTATGCCCTCTCTTGCCTAGCATATCTCTAGTCTATGCCCTCTCTTGCCTAGTATATCTTTAGTCTATGCCCTCTCTTGCCTAGCATATCTCTAGTCTATGCCCTCTCATGCCTAGCATATCTCTAGTCTATGCCCTCTCTTGCCTAGCATATATTTAGTCTATGCCCTCTCTTGCCTAGCATATCTCTAGTCTATGCCCTCTCATGCCTAGCATATCTCTAGTCTATGCCCTCTCTTGCCTAGCATATCTCTAGTCTATGCCCTCTCTTGCCTAGCATATCTCTAGTCTATGCCCTCTCTCGCCTAGCATATCTCAAGTCTATGCCCTCTCATGCCTAGCATATCTCAAGTCTATGCCCTCTCATGCCTAGCATATCTCTAGTCTATGCCCTCTCATGCCTAGCATATCTCTAGTCTATGCCCTCTCATGCCTAAAATATCTCTAGTCTATGCCCTCTCATGCCTAGCATATCTCTAGTCTATGCCCTCTCTTGCCTAGTATATCTCAAGTCTATGCCCTCTCATGCCTAGCATATCTCTAGTCTATGCCCTCTCATGCCTAGCATATCTCAAGTCTATGCCCTCTCATGCCTAGCATATCTCTAGTCTATGCCCTCTCATGCCTAGCATATCTCAAGTCTATGCCCTCTCATGCCTAGCATATCTCTAGTCTATGCCCTCTCATGCCTAGCATATCTCAAGTCTATGCCCTCTCATGCCTAGCATATCTCTAGTCTATGCCCTCTCATGCCTAGCATATCTCAAGTCTATGCCCTCTCATGTCTAGCATATCTCTAGTCTATGCCCTCTCATGCCTAGCATATCTCTAGTCTATGCCCTCTCATGCCTAGCATATCTCTAGTCTATGCCCTCTCATGCCTAGCATATCTCAAGTCTATGCCCTCTCATGCCTAGCATATCTCTAGTCTATGCCCTCTCTTGCCTAGCATATCTCAAGTCTATGCCCTCTCATGCCTAGCATATCTCAAGTCTATGCCCTCTCATGCCTAGCATATCTCTAGTCTATGCCCTCTCTTGCCTAGCATATCTCGAGTCTATGCCCTCTCATGCCTAGCATATCTCTAGTCTATGCCCTCTCTTGCCTAGCATATCTCTAGTCTATGCCCTCTCTTGCCTAGCATATCTCTAGTCTATGCCCTCTCTTGCCTAGCATATCTCTAGTCTATGCCCTCTCTTGCCTAGCATATCTCTAGTCTATGCCCTCTCTTGCCTAGCATATCTCTAGTCTATGCCCTCTCTTGCCTAGCATATCTCTAGTCTATGCCCTCTCTTGCCTAGCATATCTCTAGTCTATGCCCTCTCTTGCCTAGCATATCTCTAGTCTATGCCCTCTCTTGCCTAGCATATCTCAAGTCTATGCCCTCTCATGCCTAGCATATCTCTAGTCTATGCCCTCTCATGCCTAGCATATCTCAAGTCTATGCCCTCTCATGCCTAGCATATCTCTAGTCTATGCCCTCTCATGCCTAGCATATCTCTAGTCTATGCCCTCTCATGCCTAGCATATCTCAAGTCTATGCCCTCTCTTGCCTAGCATATCTCTAGTCTATGCCCTCTCTTGCCTAGCATATCTCTAGTCTATGCCCTCTCTTGCCTAGCATATCTTTAGTTTGTCCTCTCTTCTACCTAACTTATCTTAGGTGTATCCTCTTTTTTACTTATGATATATTTGACTATCCTCAATTTTACCTAAAATATCTTAAGTCTATCCTCTCTTTTACGTAAGATATCTTTGGCTTTTACCTAAAATATATTAAGCCTATCCTCTGTTTTACCTAGAATATCTTCGGTCTATAGGCTATTTTAACTTATTTCTTTTTGACTATTTTAACTTTTTCCACCAAGCCTCACATTGGTAAAAGTCTATAATTTGATAATCTTTTTTTTTCCTAATGTATCTTGGTCTCAATGTATATACATGTATTTAGACTCGCATTCTTGTATCATTTCTTGACCTTGCCCCTGCTCATAGAGTAAAAACGTCTTGCGTGACTTGACCGCTTAACTTTACACTGGTAATGTATAGTCAGTCCATAATCCATGTCAGATTACGCCAAACTAATAGGACATAACACACAGGCCATGATGTTCTTCCAGTGTTGGAAAATACATCAGAAAGAAACGTCAGTGACACTCTCCGAAATGTTATTTTAAGTCATTTTGTTTTTTTTAAAACTGCTTTTCTTTCCCCATTCATACGTCATGTTTTTAGATCTGGACAATTGGATAAACTAAAATGTTTTCTTTTTTCGTCTGATTTCAGTCACTGCCTGTCTCTATTTCTCTTCTCTCTCTCTTTCTTTCTTTCTTTCTTTGCCTCCTTGTAAAATCTGTAAATGTTTTGGTAACGATTTCTTCTCTTCCTATCAATTCATCATTAATTTTTAACTGGAAAAAAAAATCTTTAAAAAAAAAGATCTCTTTTGTACAACTTATAGAGCGACTTTTTTTTTTTGACCTTAATAAGAAACGAAAGATAGATTGAAAAAAAAACAAAATTAGGAAAACTGTTACCCCACCTCATCCCCCCTCTCACCTTGTTAAGCGACAGAATGAATGGACTTCACTTTATTATATTCTAATGATAGTCCTTTAGATATAGAACTAGAAGAAGATATATTAAACTCTGAAATTAAGAACGTCTACATGCGAAATTACCCGAACACGGAAAGAAAAAAAATCATTTCTCTTACAAAATTTGAACTTATTTCTTTTTTTACTTTGAATTTTTTTAAGATAATCGTTAAAGCCGTTTTCGAGAACCATGACCACCAAGTTTTTTTTTTAGTTTTGAGCCAGGAGGTTTAAGGCTATAGTTTCCACGAAGCCACGAGTTGAATTGAGGTATTGTCAAAAATAGTGATATGTTTTCCTAGCAATCTTCTGGCTGTAAAGTCTTTTTGCACTTGCCTATTGATAAATTATTGGGACACTGAATGCTAAATATGCCCAATATAATTAGCACTTAAGAAACATCACCACAGCTCCAAGGAGAAAATCAAGTCAGGGCCGGGCTTAGATAATTGGAGACCCTAGGAGAAGTAAATTTGATGGTCGCAAATGAAATAGAAAAAAAAAAGCGAAGAAATAAAATTACACAATTGTAGTAAAACCTTGTGGCTCCATCAATAACATTAGGCTCATGTTTTAAGCCCGCACTAATAGGTGGCCCTAGGAGGCTGTCTTGTTTGTCCATACCTAAAGCCGGTACTGATCTTGTAGAGAACGACATACTAAACTTGGAAATATCATAAAAAAAATATCTAACTAGAGTACTACAAGTATTGTACTACAAATAAAAAGACAAAATTGCATTGGACATACAATTCCGGAAGAAATATAAAAACTAGAATAGAATAAACGATAAATGGATCAGTTCTCACCCAAAGTTTAAGAAATAGGATGCCGATTAGAAGCTGTCCCTACATGATAAGCTCATAATATTTCGTCTCAGGACCAGACACAACAGGATTGGACAACAGATGTTCCGGATTAGTTTTGATCAGTCATGTAATTGTAAGTATGTTTGACCTAGACGTATAAATGTGTGTGATAGAAATATTTTTTCCTATTATTTTTGTTAAAGATTTTACCTTTCTCAATGCACTATGATCCAATTTAAGTCATTTGTCAACATGCATGACTAAATGCATAACACGTGGTTTTAATCATCTTCTTTTTTGAAGTAACGTCTGGATTTTATAAGATAAGATTTCGGATGTCTGGACCGGTTGTGAAGGCGGGAGGGAAGAAGGAGGTATCTTGGTGAATGTTTACATGATCGTTTTTTAAATGCATAAAAAAATTTTCATTCAGGGCTCAAGATTTCTAAAGGGGACTAAATCAACTCATACCACCACATCTGTCCAGTACGATTTCTTTCCCTTGTTCAAGATACCAAAAAAAAAATTAATTATCAATAGTTATTTGACAAATTAGTTCATTTATTTTATAGATTCTTGTGTTATCAGGTAAAATAAATAATTGTGCATGATTTTAGCTTGATCCGAGATTGAGTGCGGGAGAAATAACGTGTACAAACTTTTTACCAGACAGACAGAGTTGAAAGAAGCTTAGTAAAAATCGGGATTAGTGAGATGAACACCGTATGGAGCATCCCCAAAATACTGACCATGTCCTTCAAAACTGCATATTCTATCGAGAGGCCCAGACAACAAACTAGCCTGATAAAATAATCATAAAACTATAAACTTGACGGAGAGCTGCGAGATCTGGACACCATTGAGCAGTTCATTGCAGATATAGGACTACTTGTCTGAATCTTGTAACGACTAAATGAGAACGAAGAAGACAAAGAAGGACAGACAATGAGAAGAACAAATAGAAAATATTTCGAACAAGCCAAATACAAAATAAATTACTTTTTCAAACAAAAATAAAGCTCATATTAAGTGTAGTTGTATCAATTAGTGTGGATCAGTGGCGTAGCTAAGGATTTTGGGACCCGGGGGGGGGGGGCGGGGGCTTGACCTCAATAGAGCCCCTGTATTTTGACATTCGACATCATGATATGAGATAATGGCCTAATATTTAATGTAAAAACAAATTTTTGACAACAATTTGGGGGACTCTCAAGAGGTGGCACTGTGGGATTTTCAAATTAGGACCTCCCTCCCCCACCCTAGCTACGCCACTGGTTTGGATCAGTTATTTATTTTGTAGTAGATTTAGACTAACAATAATAAACATGTGCGATTACAAATAATTTTTCCTACCTTGTTTATCGCAATTTCTTTCTCTTAGCTTTCTCAATATCCTATCTAACCATTTGGAAAGGGTTGAGGGGAGAAAGAACGGTGTATCTGGGTGATCACTTTTTAATTTATTTTTTTAAAATGCGATCGACCTGAATTTAAACTCGTGGGCTAAAGTCTTCTCAGGCATCTCAATCTAACACAGTAACCCCTGTGACAGCAAAGAGTTTGTGAACATGGAAGATTTTATAGCTATTTATTGGTTCTATTTCATGTTTGTGTTCACTAAGACTAAGATGACCAATGAAAGGGACAGTTCAGTTATACCTCTACTTCAGTTAAGTACAATATCTTTCCCTTGTTTGAGATACCAAACAAAAAATAATTATCAATAGTTCATTAACTAATTGATTATTTGTTGTTGTTTTTTTTTTACTGATTCTTGTTTTGTCAGGTAAAAGAAATAATTGTCCTAAATTTCACCTTGATCCGAGTTTGGGTTTGAGAGAAATAAAGGCTCTAGATTAGAAAGACTGGGAGACCAAAGCAAACATGTAGATCAGTAGAGCAAGACTGACATGGACCCAACGTATGGGAATCGAAATGGCTAAGTACTTTTGCGACATATGCTCCACTGGGAGTTAAGATTAAGGTGAATACGTCAAGTCACTACCAGAGAATGACTATTAGCATATTTTAATAGGAATAATAAATTCTCTGAAGTCTAATTATTCTATGGAAATTTCATTACCTTTTCAAAATTATTTAATAAATAAAATAAAAATTAAACTTTTTTAATACATTATCCATTCATCACACATTAACATTAAAAAATGTGTGAAATAAGAATGGATTTATTTATTTATTACATCAACAATGAAATTGACAAGGGAATATGTGTGTGTGGGTGTAGTACAATTTTATCTTGTAGAGTTGTTGTCTTTATAATGAAAAACAATTGATGTTTATATGGTGTTTGTTTCCATGTTTAGAATGAATTTAACTTTCTGTAGTTTCTACTTTTCCAATAGCAAGGTGAATTTCTCTTTTTATTTTTCAAATGATGTTCTAGACAATATTTTTTTCCATTCTAATGTTCGCCTATTTGTTTGTGCTCAGACTAGGATGTTAGGACTATGAGCTTTATAAAATTATTAGTTCAAAAATGACAATTTACACAAAAAGCCTTAAAGAATGGCAAAAATTAAAAAATCTACAAAGACAAAAATGCAGAAAAAAAAAATTATTGCCGGAAGTGAAAAACTAGAAAGTCAAGAAAAATGTCAAACAAACGAGCGAAACTTTTTGTTCAGAGAGATCTGCTTCCGGTTGAATGTTCTAAATATACACAAAGAAAGATTTATTCATTTTGTAGCGTCGACTAATTTGTTGCTATTTTTTTCTATAACAGACAGAAATAAATGTGTTTTTAATAGTACAGAATTAAAGAAGTACACACTTATCAAATGATCAAAATCTACGTACTTTGTTCAATCAGGTGAAGAAATTAGATTTGTAGACTGTCATTTACTGGGACAGTGCAGGAAGCAAGATAAATATAATACACTATAATATTATTGCTTTTGTATATAATGTTTTCACTGCTGCTATAGCATGTGCAGTGCGCTCTGCAAAGGAGGTGTCTGGGAGAGTGTTTCTGTAACGAAAGCGTGACACAATCTGAAATTAAAATCTCTAGTCTTCATTGAGATTCGAAATCGAGCCAGCAGAAAATAACTCGGCCACTAGGCAAATGCTAGTTAACAAACTACCTTTGACAAAGCTTTTTTCTCACTCTGTAACTTACTTATCTATTTTTCGACCACTTCTCATTCAATCTTCTTTATCAAACTTTACATACAAGCTCGTGCTCAATTAAAACACACGAACCAATCAAACAATCAACCCATAAGTTATCTATTAATCGTAATTTATTCTTTTTTAAAATAGAAAATGTATTAAACTGGATGGAATGAAGCCTTTTGTATACAATTCTGCTCTCTGTGTATACGTTGATATGTGTAGCATGTCATCAACAAATGAGTAGTTTTATTGTTTAAACTACCTATGAACTTTGCTTACAGAATCTTCCCTAGAGACTTGCATACTCTAATTTGTAAAATATTAAAATGTCGAAGTACCAATGTGTTAAAAGGTGCACTTGGGTCTAATGTTCAAACTTACCTGTTCAAGTAGAATAGTTCATTTAGTTTACAGTAGTGTTCCATCAGCAGTTGAAGTGCTGAGCAGTTGTTAACGAAACTATTAACTCCCCTTGATAACTGCTTTGGTTATTGTCAATCCTCTAAGTCAGGGGTTCTCAAGCCTGTGGGTCGCGACCCCTTTAGGGGTCGATTGACGATTTGCCAGGGGTCGCCTAAGACCATCGAAAATATGGATTGTTTTTGTCTATTCTTCTATTGCTGTGTGGATGGGGGTCGCCGCAGAGTGGGAATTGTAAAAAGGGGTCGCCGAGCTTAAAAGGTTGAGAACCGCTGCTCTAAACTTTCGATTCTTATAGTCTAAACCAGTGGTTACCAAACTTTTTTTGTCTGGTGGACCCCTTTGCCTTGATTCCCAAATTTTGTTAGGCATCCCCCCCCCCCCCCCCACACACCTTCCGCTAATTATGCATGTTGAAAAATTCATCAACTTCAAATGAGTTTGTTTTTTTCTCATTGATTTCTAAGTCGTGTTTATTTATTTAGAAATAATTAGATTTAAAATGAGGCGAAATATAATTTTACATTTATTACATGAATTTACCCCCCAAAACAATTACGCCTCTTAGTGGGTAGGTTTGATAATAAAATAAAAAAAAAATTGGGCTTCAATTCAGTTAGGTTTAATATTAAAACTTCTCGGTTAGTGATGTCTATTTTTTTTTCTTAATCCTCTTTAGAAGATTGGCAACCTAGCTCAAAGTTTTATTTCCACTATATATGAAGTTGGAATAACATTTTAATTTTTCAACCCATATATTTGACCATATTTTCCGTATTCAGAATTTCCTGAAGCCTTAGTTGGCTATTGACTCGAAGACGAAAGGAAAACTTAAATAGACCGTCGTCGGACAACGGCTTTATCTAAACAAGATGCGGGAAAATATCTAGGTAGCAACTGGGTTTACGTAGACACGTGAAAACATCCTTAATCTTCGGAATCGAAGATTTTGCCATTATTATTATCATCTCAAAAGATCCTCCAGCTGAGATGTTTTCATAGCGTCATTACTTTGTTGCGTAATAGGCACTTAGTCAATGAAGATAGGAATGAAGCCAAATATTAAATAATCAACACTGTGCTGTCTAAATTTCTTGTTGGACTCATAGACAAAGTTAAGATATTTAATACGATGTTAACATTTAAAAATTCATTCGAATATCAGGGTTGAAATTCAAAACAATAACTAAGTCACAAATCATATATGTGTATGAGTTAATTCCATTATTAGAAAATACAATTTAATGACTTGACCTGCTTAGATGGGATCACCTGCCGTGAACCCCAATTTTCATCTCTTAGACCCCCAATTCTTTTTTTTTCCTCTCATATACCCCTTGAAAGTCATCGTAGACCCCTGGGGGTGGGGGTCGATATTTACCACTTTGGGAATCACTGTTCTACAACTTTTGTATATTACTAAACCTTTTACGATTCCTCCTATTAAGCTGCAAACTTTTCATGGAAAAGGAAAACTGGGCGGAACTTGGACATTTGATGGCTATTTTAATAATGAATCTAACAAATGTCATAGAAACCTGACAGTTAAAACATAGATCAATCTTATGAAAAATAAAATTAACTGGCCACTCAGGGAAAACTTTGTTTTAACCGTTATAATTTTTTAAAAATAAAATCATCTCAACATTAAATTTGACTAATATCTTCAATACTGCTTAGCGGGTATTCCCGCACTGGACTCCAATGTTTCTTTGTATTCAGTAAAGAATTGAATCACGAAATAAATGTTCTTAAGCATTTTGCGCGTCTTATGAAAAACTTGATGAGCTGGACTGTAAATAGAAGCACTTGATTAGCTGGACTGTAAATAGAAGCACTTGATTAGCTGGACTGTAAATAGAAGCACTTGATGAGCTGGACTGTAGATAAAGCACTTGATGAGCTGGACCGTAAATAGAAGCACTTGATGAGCTGGACCGTAAATAGAAGCACTTGATGAGCTGGACTGTAAATAGAAGCACTTGATTTAGAGCTTTTGTAGATTTGTGAGGCAATGAGGCATTACAAGAATTAGGCCTACATAGAATGAAATATGATCCATCTCAATCATATTGGTAAAGGTGAAATTGATATAAAATAAACTTTTTGCAAAGCTTATATCAACTCACTCTGTTTGTGCGTCTGTCTGTCTGTATAGTTTGTACACGACATTTCTTCCACTACCATTCTTGGATCAAATTTAAATTTTGCACAATTATTTCTTTGACCTGACAACACAAGAATCAATAAGAGAAAAAAAACAACAACAATTAGTTAATAAACTATTGGTAATAAATTATTTTGTTTGGTATCTGAAACAAGAGAAAGAAATTGTAATGACGGAAGTTGTGATATAAGCTGATTTAGCCCCCTTAATAAATTGTCGTCTGAGTCTTAGTGAACACAAGCCCGAGGTCGAGACTATAGAAACAATAGAGAACTCTACAATCTTCATAAGCTCTCCACTAGCTGAGTGGTTACCGTGTTTGCTTGAGAATTCAGGCTGTTCCCTCCTTTTATATTTTTGTTTTATAAATGCTTCTTTTTTAATTGTTTGTCTAGATCTATTACAAATTTAATTACATGACTGATCCAAAGTAATCGATACATGTATGCTTCATATAAGCTTTTTAAAAAAAAAACAAAAAAAAACACGTGTACATGTATTGGGAAATGGACGTGTGATGGACCGACAGACAACACAAAAACAATATGGATTTTCCCTGCGGGGGAAACTATAAATAAAATGAATAATAAGTTGAAAAAAAATTTAGTCACATACATGAAAAGGCTAAAATTGCGGTGAACTAGGTAATCAGTGATCAAATAGAAATTTATCGGAAGCTTTTGTACAGTTTACGGAAGATTGAACAGAGATTTACACTCAATTTTGTGTAACAATGAACTAAACAAATAGTTGCATCCAAGCTCTCCTGGGCCATTCACTCCGAAGCCAGGCTAGTGAACTCGTTGAGTTCTTTCCATGCATAGAAGTTGTTAAATGATCCAACACCGGATTAAACACTCGTGGGGTTGTGGGCAATGTAATGTATAGCTCAATGAGTTCATTAAGTACATACGTCTAGATGCAGCTGTCAATGTGAAGAATGTTATGACCCAAAATAACTGAAGCAATAAAAGGGTACCCGTTTCAGAGCTCGTCGTCTATTGTGGGAGTGTTGTAAAGCGCATCTGTTTCGATGTCCGACATTGAACGAGGGTGTCATGAGGTCAGCACAAGGACAAATCACCTTTGCTTCTTGTACATATGTCAGGCATATCAAAGAATTGGTGGTATAGAGATTTAGTGGTAAAGCGCTTGGACTTGGAGGTCTCGGGTTCGCTTCCTGGTGAAGACAGGCATTTTGAATTTCAGGATTTTTAAAGCGTCCAACCAACTCTAATGGGACCTGACTTTAGTTGGGGAGACACTAAAGGCGGCTGTCATGTTCTATTGGTCAAAGACACACTTGCTTGATAAAAGAGGGTCACAGAAACATGACTGTTACCTCATCTTCCTATAGATTGCGATGTCTGAAAGTGAAGTACTAACTAAAAGAATTGGGTGGACTAAGGAATGTCCTATAAGTCCCGAATCTCAAAATCACTTTTTTTTTCACTGGGACATTTGTCCTCTAAGCTCATGGGCTAATGATTTCACCATTCGGTCACCCTCAATACGTATTGAAGTACAAAAAGGAGTAAATGATTTGAGGATGTGGTTGGTTAATCAGTCTTCTTAATCTAGTTGAGTGTAGATAATGAACGCGAGTTCTTTTAAAACGACAGAACAAAGTAAAGTATAATAATATATTGAATACAGCCTGATATTAACTTTAAGAATAAATGTATTAAAGAATAAGGGCTCAGTTTAACGTCGCATCCAACTACAAGCAGGTCTACTTCGTCCTTGTCGTGTCCGTTGATGCTTATATATATATATATATATATATATATATATATATATATATATAATTAGGGTACGATTAGGAAATTAATTATTTGTTTTGGAAATAGGGGAAGTTTTTACTTAGTGACAATGACGTGGCCATAAAAACAAGGATAAGGTTTTAGAGACAGAACGAAATAAAAGTCGACATGAAACAGACGCTCTCAAAACAACGTAGAAATAAGTAGCCTTTTATGAACGTAGCTGACATTCGATGGTTCCCGTCATTGCAATTAAACTAGGTCAATATTTAGTATCAGTTTCGAGTTACTCCTAGTGATTATTTGGCCTTTCGTCCGTGTTAGTGGATTCTATATTTCGTTGAGTGTGCCTCCATTTGGTTTCTTTGCGTTCGACACCGCAGAAGCGCCTAACAATATTAATTAAACTTACTAGATAAAAAGGTAATCACATTATATAATATTGAGATATATGTCTGTAAAGGTGCAGTTCTTTCCACTATACGAGCTTTGTTTTAAGAAGAAAAAAAAGTTTGTTTTGTATTTTGCTTGCTTTTGTGTTTAAACTAGGAGCTAGCAGCTGATAAACAAGGGATTTAACTAGAGAAGAAAGAAACAACGCGCAATTATCAGAGACAAATTTCCCCTTGACCGATTTTCCCATTATTTTATATCTAGTTGAAACGTCGGTGACTGTGCTCATTTTCCGCCAGCTTATTTCACGTGAGATAATCTTCAAAGACTTTCCTGATCGAAGTCTTGAAATTGGAATCTCGGTAAGCCGATGATAAGTTCTTTACATCTATTTCTCATTTAGAGTTTCCTAGTGAAAGGTCCAATAGAGTGTCATCAATTACAATAACAAATGAAGTTTGATTATCACAATGCTCTCGGAAACTTTACGTGATCATATACACCTTTTCTATTGCTATTCTTTTTATTTCAACGTGAATCTAAATATATCACCACACCCGCCACTATCTCCACCATGGATGATATGCTAAAATATGTTAAAATCCTAAGATTAGAATTGAATGTTAATCTCAAAACTTACCCTTTCCAGTAAATCAAATAATGTAAGTTAATTGATAATTTCAGACAGGGCCGGATTTGAAAGTCTAAAGGCCCTGTGGGTGACAAAGGTTCAGAGGCCTCCAATTGTTCCATATATAATGAATTTCTCCGTCAAGTCTTAAAAATGTTTATTTAAAACTCAAAAACAAAGATATACAGCTTCAGGGGTGAACGCCTGTATAGAAAATACAACAAACATGCATATATGTAACCTTGTGAGACCAAGTAAAACAAAAGAAGTTTGGGCGGGTGTAGTCTCTATTCATTTCAATAACACATATCATTGGGATACGTACCACTGATCTTCTCGTCACTGCTTTACAACAATGCATTGAGAAAAATATCCCTCTTCAGATCGAAAACAAACTTAATTACATGTCATGAACCCTTTAACCTCAAGGGATCAACAACCAACGCACTTTTATTTAAAATGAGATGGGCACTAACACTACACCCATCACCGCCCCCCTTCCAATTTCCCGCGCGTTTACACCAATTTAGCTCATTTCTTTTCTGCTTCGATTGAGAACATCCTCCGTCAGATAAGTTAACTTCTGCCTATTTTGTGTTGTTTGTCTTTTTTTAGTTAGCTTTGAAGCTGATGAAGGCTTCGCGGCCCGAACGTCCTTCGTTTTAATTGTCCCACAGGGTCACATATATGAATTTTTATGGTAATAGCCAGCCTATTAAATTATTTTAACTCAGAATATAGTATTTTTCTAGAGTCAAATACACTTTATTAAAGATTAAATTACCACGTAAATGAATTGAATATTACGAGATCTGTTTCGACGGAAAGTCGTTAATGATTTCGCTGCAGTATAGCCCTAGGAGTAAATCACTTTCAATACTTAGTTGGCTTATCATCGATAGCCGGGTTTGTGCCATTGTTTTTTGGAGCTAATTCTTTGAAATAAAAGAAAAATGTGCAGCGCTCTAGTGCCATTCTAGACCATCAAAACCAAATACATGCTTAGTGAAATTTTAAGGTTTTCTCTGAAATAAAATTTAGGGGATTCCGTTACGAGCACACCACATGCGGACAATAACTTAACCACAACCGTAAGATTTTAAGTATTGTCTTAAAAAAAAGTTGACAAAATGAATAAATTAGAATAATGTTGCCGAGACGTCAAAGTTTGAATATTTTTCTTAATCTTTTATGTGGGGGCCTCTCTCTTGTGGAGTCCCCAGAGTAGTAGCTTAGTCTGCCCTCCACCAAAATCCGGCCCTAATTTGAGAACTTCGTAGTCATTGAATAGAACAAAACAAAAAGTACTATAAAAACAATCATTTATTCTACAGGCTCATTTATTGCAGGAAACTAAACATTAATATTTTTGTTGAAGTCCTGTTTGTGTAGCAATTAAATATAATATAGATATATGGCAAATCCAAGGCGGTAGTTATTTGAGAAAATTCCTAATTTTGAAACTGTGCTAAGTTAAGTTGTTTTTTTTTTTGCTTTTTTTTAAATTTTTTAAATTTTTTATCATAGTCCACAGCGTAGCCAATGGGAGTTTCGTAAGTTTAATTTGCCTATAAAAAATGAAAGCAAAACGTCAGTTACCATATGTCGTGACCTTAGCTGGTCGGAGGGGATTGAACCCCCCCCCCCCCCCCGAAAAAAAAATGTGACCCAAAAAAAAAACAACTGTTGCAATTACCGAATTCCAGTAAACACTAAAGCCAACGTCAGTCGCACAACTTCAGGGGGGTAGAGGACGTTCAACCTTCTCCTCCATCCCCCTCCAATCGCACCACATCAAAAAAAAATGAAAGCAATACTAGAGGTGCCTAATTCCATGAGAATATTGTTTTGGGGTTTGGGGATCAACAACCCACATCGCAAAAAAAAATATTTGACACATTGATCTCCCTCTCTACCAGTAGCCAGGCTAGATGTATAAAGCTAACAGCGCTACCCCAGACCCCCTTGCTTGGAAGGGTATGAGATGTCGTGGCACTAGCTCCAGACAACCTTGTCTTGGATACAAAAAGGCCTCTGGAAAAGAAAATTCATCACACCTATTTAGAGCATATCACAATATTGTGAGAATACATATATATATATATATGTGTGTGTGCAAAGATAATAACGACTTACCCCATCATCAGAAACCCCTATCCGAAAAAAATCCTAGTTACGCCCATGTGATAAATATCATAGGGCTTAGTACATAGCGAATGTTCCATCTTCCATAATGCGTTAACTGTATGTGTAGTATAAATGTACGTAGTGTATTATCTCTTTTGTTATTATCAATAAGCTTTCTATTTTTAGCAGCCCCTGAAAAGGGAAAAGACGCTATTAGTTTTGTGTAAAATGTCTGTCCGCCTGTCCGTCCCGTTTAGATCTCGTAAACTAGAAAAGATAGAGAAAATTCGACATCATAATATTTTAGTCCATTCAAAGTTCTGATGCAACGGCTACTTTTGTCTTTTCTATAAGCTAAAAATCTAATTTTTTAAATCACTTATGCAAGCAGTTTTTTCATAAGAATACACCACTTTTACAACTATTAACTATTAATAGTAAGAAAAGAGGAGGGCTCTTAAGTAGACGCACTTGCCCCCCACGGTACATTTTACACATTTTGCAAATGGCTTTAGACTTTTTGTAATGAAAATGCTTTTTTTTTTAACATTTGTAATGCTCCTTATGTAAGTTCTGTCCTAATAACTACTACATTTACCCCAAAATAAAATTTACTTTTTTTTAAGAGAAAAAAATCTATTTAGTACGCATATAAGTTGGACATAATTTAAAACAACAATTAATGATTAGCTTTTCTTTTAATCGCGTGAACTGTAACACCACAAAACTTGCACAGGACACTTAACGTAAGCCATTTTTAGCATCCCCCGAAAGGGGAAAAGACGCTATTAGTTTTGTGCGAAATGTCTGTCCGTCTGTCAGTCCGTCCCGTTTTGATCTCGTAAACTAGAAAAGATATTGAAAATCCGACATCACAATTTTTAGACCATTCAAAGTTCTGATGCAACGGCTACTTTTTTTTCTGAAAGCGAAAAATCTAATTTTTAAAATCAGTTATGCAAGCAGTTTTTTTTAAAGAGAAAAAGCTAATTAGTATGCATTATAAGTTAGACCTAATTTAAAACAAATAGTAATCTTGTGAACTTCATTTTCCTGAACTCATTTTTTAACTGTAGCGAGCTACCAGGGGTCCCAGGTTCGAATCCTGATGAAGACTGGGATTTTCAACTTTGGGCGCCTCTGAGTCCACTCAGCTCTAATGGGTACCTGATATTAGTTGGGGAAAAGTAAAGGCGGTTGGTCGTTGTGCTGGCTACATGACACCGTAGGCCTCAAAAAACAGATGAACTTTACATCATCTGCCCTAGATCTGAAAGGGGAACTAGTTAGGCCAGGTTCACATCTAACTTTAGATTCACTTTCGTCTATCCTTTGATCTGCGGGAAAGTTGGGGCACTACACAAGATCTGTTAACCTTCTTTCTCCATGCTTATCTCTCATTTGCCTTTGATATAATTTCATTCGGATGTTATTTCTGAAAATATTGAAGCCTGCCTGGGTGGACCACTTCGGGGGCCGATTTTGAGTTTGTGTTTCCACACAAACTGTCTTTTGTAACCTTGTTGTTTTTTTTACATTTTTTTTTTGGAGGATTTTAGTAAGAGATTGAATCTTTACAAAACAAATTGATATTCATTATAAGACATCAGTGAGGCCAGGTTCGCATTTAATTTCACATTACTAGATCTCTACATTAAATTATACGTTACATAGGTAGGGTTGAAAAACAACATTATTTCCTAGAACTACTTTACAAAACAGCGCCTTGTTTAAACTTTGTGGAGGTTTTTATCGACATTTTGTTTAGTGTTAACAGATCTCCATGTATATCTAGGTATGATAGTTATTGTGCCACATTTTAGTACTACATTTTAGTTCTAGAATGAAAAGTTGTCGACATTAATGAATTAATTTTCTAAAGTCTGGGCTAATATAAAAAGCTAAGACATTCCAGCAAATCTAAGAAAGATCTAACATTAGTGTTCACACCAGTCAAAGGGACAGTGAATAGTCAAAGCATACACACTTCAGAACGCTTGACTAGAGACTATAGACTCTTGTTCCGTTTCATCTTTCCTCATCCTTTTTTTTTCATGTAGCGTTTTTATAGCGTTATTTTTTTATGCTTAGTGCTCTAAGGTCAATTTATTTTCGTAAATTTTGGGAAAAAAGAGGAGTGTGTGTGTGTGTTGTCGCGTAGTCTAGACAAGTGTCTTTGTCTTTCTCCTAACTCTGTTGTTTCTTATTTCCTCTAGTCGTAGTCGTAGTCGTAGTACTTGTACGGGGTGAGAGTGTCTTGTAGTTTTTTGTTTGGAATTGTTTTGCTACGTCACAAAGTCCGGTGACATCTATTGGTCATTCTTTTGTCATGAGGCAGTTCACCCTCTTTGGTTGAAACGGACGGTGTGTTGGCCCCTAAAACGTTCTTTGTCTGTACTAGTTTCTCGGACTTGTTATTCAGTAGGATTTTTGGGACCCCTGTTTAGGGTGAGTTATTCGTTTGTGATATCTATTATTGTATATTGTATGAGGTTGTCACTATTTCTAGTTTTAGTGTAGAAGTTGAGAGTATTGTGTTTATTTCGTTTATAGGGTGCCAGTGTTGGAGTTGTATATATACTGAGCTTGAGTCTATGCTAGTGTGGGCGTCGCTTGCCGACTCAGAAATATATATTACAGTTTTTTCATGTCATTGTCAAATTGGCGATCATCTGAGGTCTAACTTTACTATTACCGAGGTTGGCAGTTTTGTGACGCCAGTCGGTCATAGTCTGGTGGACTATGTAACCAGGGTGACAAGTTGATAGCCGTAGCAAAGGTGCTTAAATTAATGATTGAATAATAGCTTTATATATACCTATTATATATATATATATTTATATCTAATATATATATTGTCTATTTATCATCCTCATTGTACATACACATATATCAGTTTCATACAATTAAATTCATTTTTTTTTTGTTATTTAAACTATTCATCTAGTTGGTTACTGGATGTACGACTGTGTGTGAGTGATGTTCTTGTCAGGTTGAATCACGGGAGTATAATAGTATACGGCTAGTTAACAACCCAAATAATCCTAAACCTGACAAATGGGGGCTCAGAGTCCGGCTGTGACTACTAGGTCATAAATTCATTTCTTATCTCGTCTTGTTATCTTATAAAATAATAAAAAAAATATCTACTGCCTAATACCCCTTTATTTCATTTATATTTGATGTTTCTGGGTACAATTTGCTGAAGAAAAAAAATTGTTTGTGTACTTCTCATAATTGTTTTGACATGTACCGGTACATCAAAAGTAGCAGATGCTTGAAACATTGTTAAATTTATCATTAATTTGTTTGAATTCACCACTATATTAGTATATGTGTTGATTGTTGATATTGAGGATTGTACCAATGCTAAATTCGTCATTTATGATTTTGAACTTATCATCATATGACTATAGGTGTTGATATTGTGATTTATATTCATTTATTTGATTTTTTCTTTCATGTAATTTTGTGCTTCACTTATGACCGAGTGACGAGTGTCTTCTCGCTCCCGACAACAGACAAGTGTGTGGGGATTGACCGTTGATACCGGTGTTAGAGGCCATCGTTCCTGTATTGGTGCGTTGGAAGTCCCTGTACAGCTATCTTTCTACACATCGGCCTGGAGTGAGGCGCGTCTCTTCTCTCTTACGTTGGATACTGCTCAGATAGGTTTTCTCTTTCTTTGCCATACGACACACTCTGAAGTTTTAGTTTACATCTTATGTCTGTATATTATGGTATATCATATTAATAATAATAATAGTATTAGTTGATTTAGCTGAACACAGTAAGGCGCTTAGACCATGGAAAACAGGTTAACGGTAACGTCACAATTAATTAGTGATGGCAGTGCTAAGGGCTACGAAGGGGAAAGGTTAGAGACATATGTGAAGGAACGAAAAGATGAATATGATAGCGATAGGGAAGAGGCGAAGGCAGAGGAAGAGGCTAGGTTTGAGCGGCAGGAGAAGTTGAAGAAAGAGGCGAAGGCAGAAGAAGAGGCTAGGAAGAAAGAGGCGAAGGCAGAAGAAGAGGCTAGGAAGAAAGAGGAAGAAGCGAGATTTGAACGTGATGAGAAGGCCAAACGCGAGGAGCACGAAAGATGGAAGGAAAGAGATGCCAAGGAGTCGATCAAGAGGAAACGAGGAGTTGGAACTGGCTAGGCTTAAAGAAAAGTCTGCGCCAGAGGCAGGCGGGGCGGCAGGACAGTCAGGGGATGTGCGATACAAGAATATCTTAGACAGGCTTGACAAGAGTTTCCAGGGAATGAAAGATGACGAGCTCCTAGCTTACCTAACACACTTTGAGGCCGTTGCAGCAAGGTGCAAAATAGAGAGAAAAGAGTGGTCCTTGCTGTTGTCATATAAACTGACCACCGCACTCAGAAACTTCATGCTAAGGGACAGTCTGTTCCTTAGCGAGAATTATGAAGAAGTCAAGACTGCACTTATTCGCCATGCAGATATCAACGCGGAAACCTGCCGCAAAAGATTCCATCTCGTTAGACCAAGCCAAAACGACTTTAGGAGATATGTAACAGAATTAAGAACAGCATTAGACAATTGGTGCAAGATTATATTATGCAAGATTATGCAAGTTATAGAAGGATTTAAGGTAGCTGGTTCTGATGTGTCCATTTGTAAGGAAGAAAGTGTATATGTTGCAGCAGCTTGTAGTGAGTCGGGGTCAGATGTGTCCATTTGTATGGAAGAAAGTGTGCATGTACGGCAGCATGTCGTGAGCCTGTGAGAAATAGAAATCCAGGGATTGAGAGTAACTTAATTATTTGTTTTAAGTGCAAGAGGGGAGGCCACAAAGCGTCAGAATGCCCTCAACGTTCGCAACTTAACTCTAGTCCTGCTTCTGATGTTAGATATAGGAACGCACCCACAATCTCCACTAACACACAAAGGCCCAGTAGAAATGCATCACAAGGTCACTACCAAAGGCAGTTTGATGGTAACGGTCGAAGAATCCGCGGCAATAGTGTTGGGAGACAAAGTTATGCTACATACGAGAATTCTTACAATAACAGGCACAGTGGAACGGGTGGTACTGGGGCATACCAAAACAGAGATCAAGGCCCAGAAGGTTCTTATAGATGACTGAGTGGTCCTCACAATATTCAAAATTGTGGAAATTGTACTTTAGGGAAAAGAGATGAGTATTTTTCCCCCTGTAAGAGAAAAACTTTTTCATATGTGGATAAGACATTACGTGATAAGTCTGTGGGTAAGCTGAAGTTTGAAAAGGGGAGAGTAAATGGGATGAGTGTGTCTGTTCTGAAAGATTCTGGTTCGAGTGTTATAGGAATTAGAAGTTCATTAGTTGGTGAGAAAGATATGATTCCTGGTACTTATAAATTAAAACTTGTTGATGGGACAGTGAGGGATTATCCATTGGCTTGTGTGAGTATTGAGTCGGATTACATTGTCGGTAAATATGTTGTAGCTTGCTTTAAAGATCCGGTTGCAGATTTAATTCTTGGGAATGTTGACAGTAATGTGAGTCGTGAGTTTAATTGCTCAGCAGTAACTAGGTCAATGACAAATAATGAGATTGATGGCGGCACTGTAAGTGATTGTGGAGTATTGAAAGAATGTCGAGATGTGTTAGGTACAAGCAAAGAATTTTTATGTGAACAGTTGAGTGACCCGTCTTTAAAAGAACTATGGGAGCGACATGTGGACAATTGTGTAGATAATAAAAAGAATGGAAGTGTGGAATATAAAGTGTTTGATAGACTATTGTACAGAGTGTTTACAGGAAAGTTTGGTGAGGAAGAAAGACAGTTAGTTGTACCTTCAGCTAAGAGAGAAATTGTGTTGAAAACTGCCCAAAGACTAAAAGTAAAATCTACAAATATTTTTTCTGGGAAGGTTTAGATCGAGACATAAAAGAGTTTGTGAGGTCGTGTGATATTTGTCAGAAAGCTAGGATGCCACGTCGTTATGACAGAGAGGAACTTGGTCGAATGAATGTTGTTACCACTCCGTTTTATAAAGTTGGAACAGATATTATTGGGCCATTGGAGGTAACTGACAATAAGAATAGGTATATTTTAACAGTAGTAGATGTTGCTACGAGATGGCCAGAAGCAATACCTCTGAAAAATATAAACACAGAAACAGTTATCGAAGCACTGTAGAATTGGGTTACCGACTGAAATTTTAAGTGATCAAGGCCCACAGTTTACTTCGGAATTGTACAATTAGGTCTGTAATTTTTTCTTTGTCAAACCAGTGCATTCTACCATTTACCACCCTAGCTCTAATGGGATGGTTGAACGACTTAATTCTTCTTTAAAATCCTTTCTAAGGAAAGTGTGTCAGGATAGCCTTGTGATTGGGACCGGAAATTCAATGCAGCACTGTTCGCCTACCTAGAGGTTTCTAACGAAACAACGGTAGTATCACCATTTGAGCTTGTCTACGGAAGACAAATGAGGAGCCCTTTGGCTATCTTAAAGCAAGTGTTCGTAAATAAAGAAAAGGAAAATGGGTACAAGAATGTATTTAGTTATTTACTGGATCTGAAGACAAGATTATCTGAGGTGACTGCTATTGCTAATTTCAACAGTAAGGCAAACAGAAATAAATACAAAAAACAATATGACAAATACTTCATCGAGGCGTGATATAAATGTGGGGGACTGTGTTTTAGTCCTCAAACCACACAGAGACAGTAAGCTGTCCGTGTTTTGGCAGGGCCCGTATAAGGTTCTAAACAAGATTTCAAAATTTAATTATGTTATCCAGAAAGAGAATAAGACAAAGATATATCATATAAACAGACTTATGAAATACCATTGTAGGGTAAAGAAGGGAGATAACCTAATTGTTGCAGATGAAAATAAAAATGAACTCATGTCAGCTAATATGGTTTCAGTTGTAGGGGAGGAAGACGTTGCTGAGCAGGATGAATATAATGATGATATGCTACCTAACATTCCAACGCTAGAAAGTACGCAGAAAGAGAAGATTCACGAGGATGTCTTCACACAGGTCAAAATTAACCCCAATTTGAACCATATGCAAAAGATGCAAGTAAATAAAATTTTAACAGAGTAGAGAGACATTATATCCAATGTTTCTGGCAGGGCCACTGTCGAAAAGTTTAAAATTAAATTGATTGATAAGAAGCCTATAGCTCTGAAACCATATGCGGTGCCCATTTATATGAAAGAGAAAGTGAAGCAAGAAATCGACAACAAGTTAGAATTGGGAATTATAGGGCCGACGGACTCCCCTTATGCAGCGCCAGTTGTTATAATTAAGAAGAAAGATGGCACACTCCGCCCTTGTATAGATTTTAGAAAATTAAATAATATTACTGAAATACCTGCTGAGGTAATTCCTGAACAAGAAGATTTGTTTAACATGCTGTATAAAGCCAAGTACTTTACATTGGTGGACCTAACAAGGGGTTACTGGCTAATTCCGATCAGTGAAACGAGCAAACCTTTCACAGCGTTTAGAGTCTTTGGGGAGCATTATATGTTCCACTACTTACCCTTTGGGTTGAGCGGTGCTACAAGTCATTTTAATAAGGTTGTTAAGAGTATGCTAAGGGGAGTAGAAAATGTATTGTTCTACTTCGACGACATTTGTATTTTCAGTGAAGACTGGGAATCACACTTGAAAAGTGTCAGAAATGTTTTTGCGCTCTAAGAGAGAACGGCTTTACACTAAAACCACATAAACTTGAGTTTGGCTACACTAGTGTTAAATTTCTGGGTCATAATGTGGGACATGGAATTATCAAACCTGATCCTAGCAATGTAAAAAAGATCATGGAATTTAAAACACCCACTACAAAGAAAGAAATACGTAGTTTGATTGGTCTGATAAATTATTACAGCAAATTTATTCCGAGTTACGCGGATTTAGTATTCCCCTTTACATAGTTACTACGTCGCGGCAAGTCTATAAGAGTGGACTGGAACTATGAGTGTGCGGAGGTATTGAATAGAGTGCAGACTTGTCTGAGTAAGTATCCTATTCTTCGTTTACCTGACCCTTCTCTATCTTTTCTTCTTCAGACCGATGCTTCAGATAAAGGAATTTCTGATATTCTCTGTCAGTGTATCAAAGGTGTGTTACTTCCCACAAAGTACATAAGCCGTAAGTTGTTGCCTCGGGAGCAGAAGTACTTTATTATTGAACGGAAAGGATTAGCCATAGTATATTCTGTTAAGAAACTGGACAGGTATTTAGCAGGTAAAAGATTTCACCTGCTGACTGATCACAAGGCCTTATCGTATCTCAGGAGCACAAACTTTACCAATGCACGTATCACAAGATGGGCATTGATGCTACAAGACTACTCCTTTGACGTTGCCACGTAAAGGGAGAGAACAATCTGCTGGCTGATCTTTGTTCAAGATAGGTATAGACTTCCATCCGCCATTTATATTATGTTTCTATGTGTTATAACATTTGAACTTGTGTTTTATATTATGCAAATGATTCTAATTTCAAGAATATAATGTATATTTATTTACCATGATTATTATTTGGTATATTATATTAATGTTGTATTTGTAAATATGATTTTTTAATATAACTTGGTTCTTGGCCCAAGTTGATATAGGTCACCTTAAAAGTCAACCAACTTTACTTTGTTATTGGATTTGTATTTCGACGTGTATTGTGTTTCATTGGTACACTAATTGGTGACTCCCCATCATTTTTTTTCTTCCATTATTACATTTTGAAATGTGACATAAAGGCACTTCTTTTTGTTCTTCCTTGTCCTTTCTACAAAGTTTTGTCTTCGAAAGGATTTTTGATTACTGGAATTTCTTTCGAAATTTCCAGTTCGTCGAGGAGGGGGGTGGTCGCGTAGTCTAGACAAGTGTCTTTTTCTTTCTCCTAACTCTGTTGTTTTATTTCCTCTTGTCGTAGTCGTAGTCGTAGTCGTCGTACGGGGCGAGAGTGTCTTGTAGTTTTTGTTTGGAATTGTTTTGCTACGTCACAAAGTCCGGTGACATCTATTGGTCATTCTTTTGTCATGAGGCAGTTCACCCTCTTTGGTTGAAACGGACGGTGTGTTGGCCCCTAAAACTTTCTTTGTCTGTACTAGTTTCTCGGACTTGTTATTCAGTAGAATTTTTGGGACCCCTGTTTAGGGTAAGTTATTCGTTTGTGATATCTATTATTGTATGTTGTATGAGGTTGTCACTATTTCTATTTTTAGTGTAGAAGTTGAGAGTATTGTGTTTATTTCGTTTATAGGGTGCCAGTGTTGGAGTTGTGGGCATCGCTTGCCGTCTCAGAAATATATATTACAGTTTTTTCAGTGTCATTGTCAAATTGGCTATCATCTGAGGTCTAACTTTACTATTACCGAGGTTGGCAGTTTTGTGACGCCAGTCGGTCATAGTCTGGTGGACTATGTAACCAGGGTGACAAGTTGATAGCCGTAGCAAAGGTGCTTAAATTAATGATTGAATAATAGCTTTATATATACCTTTTATATATATATATTTATATCTAATATATATATTGTATTGTCTATTTATCATCCTCATTGTACATACACATATATCAGTTTCATACAATTAAATTCATTTATTTTTGTTGTTATTTAAACTATTCACCTAGTTGGTTACTGTATGTACGACTGTGTGAGTGATGTTCTTGTCAGGTTGAACCCCGGGACCTTAATAGTATACGGCTAGTTAACAACCCAAATAAATCCTAAACCTGACATGTGTATTGGGGGGTGGTAATCTTGGAGAAGATTATAGTGCTGTCTTAAAGCGCTCAGCAAACATATGCGGGTCGTTATTCAAACTCAGACCCCATAAATAGGTAGCCAATCAGTTCCTATACATCCCTTATCTCCACTGCTGTAGGCAAGGTATTGAGAATGCGAATGTCCAGAAATCTTTAATTGCCCTACTATGCAAAAATTTCAGAGACTGAACTCAAGTCAGAAAGGTCTAAAAATTCGACAGTCTAGACATGTCAGTTTTTCTGAAGGGCATTGGAAGGTATTCTCATGGGGGTCAACACGAGATATAGAGGGGTAGATATTATTGTGTGTATACGATAAAGAGTTGCGTCAACGAATGGGGGAGCAAGAAACCCTGACTTGGAAGGCTACCCAACATTCACTTCTGACTTAGAAGAATACCCAACATTCACTCCTGACTCGGAAGGCTACCCAACATTCACTCCTGACTCGGAAGGCTACCCAACATTCACTCCTGACTCGGAAGGCTACCCAACATTTACTCCTCACTCAGAAGGCGACCCAACATTCACTCCTCACTCAAAGGGCTAGCTGACTCCTCATGGTGCGGAAATCATCAGCATCGGTTTTCAAACTAAGAAACAAAGAAAGTAGCCAGTATTGTGTTTAGAAACAGATTGTAGTGTATCTGTAGTAAGTTTGTTTTTTCGTTTTTGCCAGCGTGCTTTGTGCATGAAGCCAAAACAGGAGCCATAAATATAGTGTGCCTTTAACAAGTTTGTATTCTGTCTATAGACACTTTTGAGTGTGTATAAAGCCAGTTTGTATTTTGTCTATAGCCACTTTGTAGTGTGTCTGTAGCCACTTTGTAGTGTGTCTATAGGCACTTTGTAGTGTGTCTATAGCCACTTTGTAGTGTGTCTGTAGCCAGTCTGTACAGTGACTGCATGAATTATTTATTTTTAGCCCGTTTGTTTATTGTTCTAATCAGTTTGTAGAGTCATCGTCACGAAACAATATTTTTGAAATCAAGTTCCTTAAGAAATCCAGTTTAGTTGGAAGGAGTTTGTGTCCTTGACAAAGGGAAAAACAGTTTTGATGGATCATGATATTATTATGAATAGATTTCTATTTCACAGCAACTAAGTGTTTCTGGAGAAAATACGTTTATACATTTAAAAGCTGTAACAATATCACGTTCCAGAAATAAGCCGGCATAAAAAAAGATTTCTAATTAGATCTACATTAAAGATCTCAACCAACTGGCCAGATTTTTACGTGTGCTCCTTAGCAAAAAAACTGAAAAGAAACTAAGAGCCCTGCTATGTAATCATGATTGGAAAACATTGCCTCTGGCCCAAGGGAGTGGTGGGTTTTGCTGGTTGCATGTTTCGACAGCAGATGTTTCTGTCGGCAAGTTTCTAGATTATTTTTTTTTTTCAATTCGCGTGTTCTCCTTACAATGTCAACATAACAAATGAGAACAATATAACAATAAAAAAGTTATCAACTGAGTAGTTAAGCGATTGGCTTCCGAACCTGGAATCTCGGTGAAGACTGTGATTTTTAATTTCGGAACTTTTATGGCGCCCCTGAGTCCACCCAACACTAATAATTGGGTGCCTTGAGGAAAGTAAAGGTGACTCGTCATTGTGCGGGCCACAAGACACTTAAGAGACAGATAAACTTAACATCAACTGCTCTAGATATCGCAAGGTCTAAAAATAGAAATTTACTAAAAAAGATCCTAACGTCTTCACTGTACAAAGCTTATATCATTTTTTGTCTGTCTGTCTGTCTGTCAGGTACAAAGTTTGAACACGTTATTTCTCCCGCTTCTTATTCTCGGATCAAGTTGAAACTTTGTACACTTATTCATTGTTCCTAACGAAACATGAACCACTAAAATAATGAACTAATTAGTTAATTGAATTGTTGTAATTAATTTTATTTGCTATCGATAAGGAAAATAAATCTTATAGTATTGAGATATATGGGCTTAAATTTGGAGATTTTACTCCTTACATAACTTTTTTTAAATTGAAAAGAAATTTTTGCTTGTTTTAAAATATAGACATTAACATTGCAGATTTTAAGTATCACTTATGCGTTTAAAAACCATATTTGGCGCCATGGACATAGCTAAGAATTTTCAATTGTTTAGGGGCCCTGGGGGCTTGACCTCTTGGGAGTCCCCTGCATTTTGCGTCATATTTAATTTTTAATGTAAAAAAACACTCATTTGGGCCCCCTCAAGTGGGGGCCCTGGGGGATTTTCTAATTCCCCCCACCCTAGTTACGCCACTTATTAGCGCCATGGTTAATTCTTTAAAATTTGTTGTTGGATTGGCACAAGCAGACATCAAGTATCTTAAACAAGAGGATAATAATACTGATAATGAAGCGTATTCACACACAACTGTGGTTTTAGCATTTATTTATTTGGCAAATACGATCTTTGAAATGAACTTTTTGGTACACTGCATCTTCTGAATTTATAAAACAAACATCTTCTTCTTAATAATGTTTCTTACAATACTTCTCTATAGTATATAAGAAAAGAACTGTTTAAGAATTTAGACTTTTTCATGAACGCATTTTGAAAACAATGGATGGCTGCCTGGTCGTCAGATATGAACTCGGGACTTGTCATCTTGATGGTCCCGGGATCAAAAACTGTAAGCCCCGCCACTTACACCTGATATAGTGATTCAACAATAATAATTACACAACAAACTTAAATCCCAAATGGAATAAAAACAACTTTAAACAAGTATAGTATACAAAAAAGTTTTTGTTTATAAAGATAATGTCTTTTTTTTTAAGCTGATTTCTTATGTGTGGAGATTGCTTTGCTCATAATATGGCTACATCAAATTATTGATTTATGGGTTTAGGTTTCGTGATAGGTCTATAGGTCTAGAATTATTAATTGATAGATTTAAGTTTAGTAATAGGCCTATAGGTCCAGACTTAGAAGACGACGGTTCAAATGTCTCTGAACGTCTGGAATACATTAAACTATCCAATTTCTTGGAACATCTTTAAAGTCGTTTTCAAGAAACATGTCCAACCCAGGTTATTAGTTTTTCCTTTCTTTCTTTTGTTATCTACAATGTGGAGTTTTCAAATCGAAAATAGGAATTCTGATAACTAGTGTTCTTCATAGTGTTTAAACACAAACACATATAGAAAATATTGATATGTATCATTCATTTTAAGGAAATACTAAATTAAACAAATATTTCCAGCGCCGAAACGGCTTTGTCAAAACGACCATCGCGTCAAAACGGCTGCGCCTAAATGCCCTGCTTCGAATTTGTTTTAATGGCACTATCTGTGTGCCAGACCATTTTTACAAATTCTGGTTTATTTCTACACAAGAAAGGTGGTTTAGTTCAAACTGCGCAGCATGCGTCAAGGAGATAACGTTGCATGACAATCTTTACAGTGTGAAATTAATTATTGCAAATTAACTCTTTCTCTCCTTATATATAAATTCTTGAGGACCTTTGTGTAGTCTTGCTACTCTCATTCCAGTGGTTTTTAACCTTAAATAAAATGATCTCCAAAAATTGTTTCATTCAAAAGATATACATTAGATGATGAACAAAATCATTCAAAGACAAGAATAAAACCAAAATACACTGCTAAAAAGAAATAAAACTGACGATACAAAAATGATTTGACCCCATTATATTAAAGTTTGTTTTTGGTTTTATAAACTTTAATTTGTGTTATATAAAAAGATTGTTCTATTAATTATGCACTAAAATAACAATTTTTGATTACATACATAAAAAAGTTATTGAAGTTTAATCACAACACAAATGAGCGAAATGAATCACTCTATCGGAACGTGGAGAATAATTACGGAGAGAAAGAGTTAAAATAATGCAAAGTGAAAAATTGCTTTTTCTTCTCTGTTCTCATTATTATGTTTGAGGGTGAAGAAAACGTAACAAATATCTGAATTGAAGTACGCACTGGTTGCCAGGTCAGTCAGCTCTCCATAGAGTTTTTTTCTCTGTTGGGTGCATGGGGTTCAGTGTCTTATTCGGGCCATTTGATGAACAATATAGTTTTGAGGGACATAGTCGGCATTGTCTTGGGACACTTCAAAAGAAATAAATTCACGCGTTCGAATTTCCAGTTTCCAGAACATGTTTCGTCATTCTTTAGTGCCATGGTCTGAGATGAAAATTAGACCAATAGACATCACCTAAACAGGGTGCAGTGTCAAGGAAGTGAACCCTGCAGTGAAGTATCAAACGGAAGATAATTGAAATTTCTTTTAGAATAACGACCATTCCTTCTGCTCCCCAGGATTTGTATGGCTCTAAGGGCGTTTGGCTTCTACCTGTCATCCAACATCATAATGGTCATTGCCATTGACCGCTACGTGTCCATCGTCCATCCCATGATGCTGAGTGGCTCTATTAGACGCTGCAAGATAATGATAGTGATAGCCTATGTGGTCAGTTTAGTCTACAGCTTACCCCAAGTAAGTAATGTGATAGAAATTATTATTAACTATATATATATTTCTCTTCTTCCCTAAACAGGTCAAACAAGAAGTAAAGGAAAGATCACTCTCTTATTTCTGCGGATAGTCAACCCCTTGAAAAAAAAAAACAAGAGGGGGCGCGGGAGAACACGTTTTCATAGCTCGCTGTCAAACCCTGCCCGCTCCCATCCCATGCGGGAGATTTGGACTAGGATGTAAACTATGGTCAACTCTGAAGGAACATCCGAAACATGTAAAACATTTTACAAACACTAAATAGCAGGGCCGGACTTAAGCATTGGAAACTATGTAATCAGATTACTACACTTAAAGAGACAAATAAAAATGCAGTTTTTTTGGATTACGGGTGATTTTAACTTATCTGATATAAATTGGAAAACACTAACCATAGATAAACACCAAAACCTTAAGGACATAAATGAGCTTTTCATAGAAACTTTACACAACCTAAGTTTAGATCAAATAATTAAAAAGCCAACTAGATTAAACAACACATTAGATCTCTTCTTAACCAACAGACCTGGATTAGTAGTTGATTATGATATTATCCCTGGTCTATCAGACCATGAGATCATAAAAATACACAGTCAGATATGAGCAGTAGCCAATACAAAACCCAAAAAAATAATCTTACTCTGGAATAAATGTAACCTAACACAACTACACCAAGCTGCATTAAACTTTCAACAAACATTCTTATTAGAAAAAGACATTAACCAACCAGTCGATGACCTCTGGAATTTCATTAAAAACCATCTTAAAAGCATTATAGAAAATCGTATACCAACTAAATACACATTAAACAAAATCAATAAATGCTGGTTTAATAATAGACTAAAGAAGCTTTGTAAACGGAAGGAAAACCTATATAGAAAATTTAAAGAAACCAAGGCAGAAAGAGTTTACAAAAAGTATATAAAAATTAAACACTTGACCCAAAAAGTAAGCAGACAGCTGCAGAGTAAATACATAAACAATGTAAAATCTAAAGATAACAACAAAAACCTATGGTCATACATTAAGTCTAAGAAAATGGAAACAACAGGCATAGCGCCATTAAAAGATAAACTTAAACATAACATAATACATAATGATAATGAAACTAAAGCAAACATCCTAAACAAATACTTAGCATCAGTATTCTCAGCCCCAGGAGACAAAGACATATTATTGAATTTGAACCAAGTAGACAACATAGAAGATATAGTAGTACAAGAAAATGGAATTCAAAAACTATTAGCCAACACCAAACCAAAAAAGCGTCTGGACCTGATGGTATTCCAGCTAGATTACTCAATGAACTAAGCAATGAGCTAGCCCCAGTGTTCAAAATACTCTTTCAGGCTTCGCTTAACCAGGGCAGAGTACCAAAGGACTGGAAAGAAGCTAATGTCACCCCATTTTTAAAAAAGGAGAAAAATCTGACCCAAGAAACTACAGACCAGTATCACTTACCAGCATCACATGTAAAATCCTAGAACACATAATATGTAGCAACATCATAAACCACTTAGACAAACATAATGTCCTCACACTATACCAACATGGCTTTAGGAAATATAGATCATGAGAAAAACAACTAATAGGACTAATTGATGATTTTTCAAAAGGTTTAGATAATAGTGAACAAATAGAAGTTCACCACCATAGATTGCTTTAAAAAATTGAAATATTTCGGCATTAATGGTCCACTGCATCAGTGGATTAAAGATTTTCTGATAGGGAGAGAACAAACTGTAATAATAAATGGCTCTAAATCAACACCGATAACAGTAAACTCAGATGTACCTCAAGGAACAGTCTTGGGTCCACTACTATTTTTAATTTACATAAATGATTTACCAAATTGCATTACTTCAGGAACAAAAGTCAGATTATTTGCAGACGATTGCATAATATATAGAACAATAAAAACAACATAAGACACAGATATTTTACAAAGAGAATTAGATGAATTACAGAAATGAGAATCAAATTGGAGCATGTCTTTCCACCCAGAAAAAATGTCAGTTGTTAAGAGTAACAAAAAAACTAAAAAAAAATTAATTCCACTTATCTTATTCATGGCAAAGCAGTAACACAGACTAAAAACGCAAAATACCTAGGTGTTATAATAAATGAAAAACTGTCATGGAATCCACATATTGATGAAACTATAAAAAAATCAAACAAAGCATTAGAATTTATTAAAAGAAATTTATATAAATCAAATAAGAACATAAAACTAAAATGTTATTTAACCTTGGTTAGGCCAATAATAGAATATGCATCCTCCGTTTGGGACCCCTCAACTCAAGAAAACATTAAGAAACTGGAACAGACACAAAATAGAGCAGTGAGATTCATAACAAACGAATATTCACATTTGACTAGAGTAACACCTTTAGTAAAATCACTAAATTTAGAAAGCCTTCAGGACAGAAGACTCAAAAGTAAAGTAGCAATTATACATAAAACGCCGAACCATAATCTTCAAATACAAAAACAAAATTTAATAAAATACTCTGAAAGACACAAAGATAAAGGCACATTCCCCGTCCCGTATGCTAGGACAAATTTGTACAAATACTCCTTCTTCCCTAATGCTATTAGAGCATGGAATGGGTTGCCTGAGCTAGCCAGGAAAACCAGAGACTTGGCAGAATTTAAGTCATTGATTAATATGCATGACTAAATGCATAACGCGTAGGACGTAATCATCTTCTTTTTTGAAGTAACGTCTGTATTATATAAGATAAGAAGACATTGTGGGGCCCTATATGAAACGGATTTCGCGGGGCCAAGTTTGGGTAGGGAAGCGGACAATAAGTCAAATTTAAGAGTTTGTATTAGAAAATAAATTCGTTTATGCATTTTATTCATTCTTTTCTATGTCCATAATTACTTTAAGAGCCTTGCGTGTAACAAAGTCATACAGTATATCATTATAATTATGTTTCCCACATAGATCCCGCTCAATAGCAAGAATAACCAAATGTTTCAATCTATTTTTGAGAATTGTTGACCTTAAGTAATTCTTCATTAGTTTGAGGCGCGAGAAGCTTCTTTCACCAGATTACACAATTACGGCTAATGCATAATGCTGTTTTTATCAATAGCGCTTAGGATTGACGTTTTCCATATTGAATGACACCCCAAAATGACATTTTTTAAAATGTATTTTCGTATATTTTAAGGACTTTTTTGTATATTTTGCAGTTTCGGGAGATTTCCAGGAGCTCCTGGTAAATCGACAGGAGTGCGCAGGAAATTTGTTTTAAGTTATAAAATGGTTTTATTAAATAATTTATACACCTTGAATTAGCGCGGGTTCCATGAATGTGCGGTTCCTTTGGTCACATACGTTGCAGTGGCCTAAGACCGGCCCTGCAAAATAGCGGCGTATGCTATGCCGCCGGTCAACTAGTTATTATTCTTACCCCAAGTAAGTAATGTGATAGAGATTATTATAATTATTATTACCCCAAGTAAGCAAAGTGATAGGAAATAATTGTACAGCTTACTTCAGATAAGTAAAACGAAATATTTTTTTTTACTATAAAGAAAGAGTAGTTTATTGGTTCCCTCAGCACTGTTGCTTTCATTCCAAATTGTACGAAATATGAATTTTATTTTTTTGTGACCTTGATCTTTGATCTTGTCAGGTATCTTATTAACTTAACTCAAATAATAAGACTACAAACTGGTAGAGTCTCTTCTGTCGATGACCAGTGGATAATTAGGATCTGAGGCCAATGTCACATTAGTCAGCAACGTCTATTGTTTCTTTCCATTAGGTACTTTTATCCTTACAATGTTTAGTAAGCGAGGATGTTTTATTATTTGGGCTTTTCCGCCTTATTTAAAAAACAAAAAATACACCACCATTCTGTAACTAGAATTGCTAGCTGTTAGTAATGTTTCCACAAACATCATCAACTGAAATTACAGACAGAGTGGTTGAAAAAAGAGAAGTGCTGGAAGACAATTATGAACTGACATTAGAGAGAAGAGATTGGTAGCTAAAAGTTAGCGTCTCGTGGGTCACGGATAGATTAAGTGGAGGAAGTTAAGGTAGTTCCTGTTTAGGTCCAGTTAGAGAAAATTGTGTCACTAGTGGTGTCAGTAGTAGTGGTGTCAGTAGTGGTGGTGTCAGTAGTGGTGTCAGTAGTAGAGTCAGTTGTAGTGTGAGTAGTAGTGTGAGTAGTAGTGTGAGTAGTGGTGTCAGCAGTGGTGTTAGTGGTGGTGTTAGTAGTGGTGTCAATAGTAGAGTCAGTTGTAGTATGAGTAGTAGTGTGAGTAGTAGTGTGAGTAGTAGTGTGAGTAGTGGTGTCAGTAGTGGTGTCAGTAGTGGTGTCAGTAGTAGTGTCAATAGTAGAGTCAGTTGTAGTATGAGAAGTAGTGTCAATAGTGGTGTTAATAGTTATGTCAGTAGTAGGGTAAGTTGCGGTGTCAATAGTGGTGTCAATAGTAGTGTCTGAAGTAGTGTCAGTAGTAGTGTCTGAAGTAGTGTCAATAGTAGTGTCTGAAGTAGTGTCTGAAGTAGTGTCAGTGAAAATATTAAAAGTATCACATGAAAATTAAGTTACAATATAGCATTTCAAATTAAAAATGATATTGAATTTGTGTAGGTCTACTACTAGATCTGTATTTAAAGTAACCCCCCACACACACACCTTGGTAAATCCACTATCTGAATTGAAGATTTCCCTACTAGACAGAAAACCTTTAAATAGCAAGCCTTTAGTTGAATTCGATGTACAAAATAGAAGAAGTATTAATAAGCTATGGTCTTAATAAGATACACAATAGGCCTAATTCATGGTCACATTTTAAAACTTCCGAGTCAATATTTTAAGCTTTTCTGTTTGTGACATCTATTTAGTTGGCACTATTGAGGCTTAGTTTAGCGTCCTTGACATTTTATTGTGAACGCCTCCAATAGTTGACCACGTACAAGAAGACTACTTCAGTGTACACATCAAAACTGATTTTTCCCTCAATGGACCTCATTCTACAATCGTAAACAAATAACACTACGGATGATTGCGCCATGTGCCTCCCTATGTCTTCTATACAACTTACAACCTAATTCGAATCAACGATGGTTATCACGTGACAGTTTTTTAAAAATTGTTTTATCAAAGGTTATCAAGTGGCCGTTCGTTTTGTGATAAAGGCCCATTATTTAGCGATTCACTGCGATTATAGATTATACTAGATCGCAAACCTATGCAATATATATATATATATATATATATATATATATATATATATATTATATATTGTTATGACCCTATTGGCGGCGCAAAAGGGTTAACTATAGGCTCAGTTGACACACACGAGAATCACTCAGGTCAGCGGGGGCCATGGACAAGGGACAGTACTACGATTACATGATTACACGCAAATATGACCAATGTTATGGTCATGTGATCGAAAGCCTGCGTGTACGAGTGACACAGTGGATAGAAAAGCGGGAGTTCAAGACCGGAGAGCGTCGAGACCAGCACAGTTAGTCGCCATGAAATCAGGCCTGGTTGAGTCCTGATGTGTTGATGTACAAGTCCAGAAAGAGAGACAGTAGAGTTCTTTAAGTTGGTGATGTACAGAGTGACATTTTAGTTGTTGATGTGTTTGACGCCAATTGTCTAGTATTGGCTGTTATCTACTTATTCACTCATTATTAAAGTACCAGATTATTTGGAGCCTTGTTGTCAAGTTCTTGATGTGTTGATGTATGGTGTTGTGTTTAGCCGTGTTTACAGAAGGTCAGAAAAGGAGGGAGAATCGTAACATTGGTGTCAGAAGTGGGATCCTTTCTGGCTGAAATGTCTTCGAAGAAACTACTTAACCAGTTGTTGGTCAAAGAATTAAGGCAAGAACTTCGCGAGAGAGGTCTGCAGCTCAACGGTAACAAAGAAACACTAACAGAACGCCTAAGACAGGCCCTTATTGAGGAAGATCAAGATCCAGATGAATACATATTTGAATTAAACCCAGATATGACAGAGATCCTGAGTAACATGCAGGGTCAGATGGACTTAATGAAGGAGAGCCTCAAGAAAATAAACGCCATGAATGAAAAAGTAAATGAACAGATGAGCTCTATGAACGAGAAGATTGACCAGAGAGTCAACACTGTGGAAAAAGAAATGGAAGAGATAAGGACTCATGTCCAAGAACAACTGAGCAAGGAACGGGGTACTAGAACAAAAACATTAGTGCCCGAAATCTCTGTGAAGATAAAGCCGCCTGTGTTTGATGGATCCATCTCATGGACTGTTTACAAAAGACAGTTTGAGGCAGCGGCCAAGGTTAATAACTGGAACACTGAAGAAGAGAAAGCGACTGCTCTGGTGTTGGCTTTAAGAGGGAAGGCAGCAGAACTGCTCCAGTCAATGACAAATCAACAAGATTACGCTGCCATTGTTAAGGCTATGGAGCTCCGTTACGGAGACGAACATTTACAAGAAGTTTATAGAGTTCAGTTGAAAACCCGACAACAACGCCCCGGTGAAACCTTGCAAGAGCTAGAGGCGGACATAGAACGTCTTGCTCATTTGGCATATCCAACAGCAGCACAAGACTTTCTGGACGTCGTTATCACTGATGCATTCATTGATGCTATTCGAGATCCAGAACTGAAGAAGGCAATAAGAATCAGTGGTAAGCGCAAATCCAGCGAAGCCCTGGTCTACGCCCTTTCCTATGAAGCCGCCAAAGACGCCTCTAAGAATATCCATCATGGGCGTATGCTGGAAGTCCAAGAAGAAGATCTTACACAACTTCTCAGAAGGGTAACTGAAGTGCTAGAAGAACGCAGACCAAATAAGAAGCAAGAAGGACAGAATAGAACCAGTGTACGTTGTTGGAATTGTGGAGAACCTGGACATCTACAAAGGAACTGCACGAGAAGATTTCCAGGCAAATCAGAATGTAAGCACTGCAAGAAGGCTGAAGAACAGGAGGTAGCTATCAATTGTCATCGGCTCGGAATAGATGTTTCCGGACCCTGGTGTGATAAAAGAATTCGAGAGGATCAAATGCAAGATGAAGATCTGGCTCCCATTCTTCTATGGAAAGAAGATGGACAACGGCCAGATTGGAAAGACATCTCTGAGAAGGGGGTAGCCACCAAGGCGTACTGGGCTCAGTGGGACTCGCTGACGTTGGTCAATGGTGTCATCAAAAGGGTTTGGGAATCTGCTGATGGAACATCCAAACGCCTTCAGCTGATGTTACCGAAGGTGAGAGTTGCTGAAGTACTGAAAGAGATGCATAATGGCGCTAGCGGATCTCATCTTGGTGTCAATAAGACTCTGGAAAAGGTTCATCAGCGGTTCTACTGGTTCAGATATAGAGAGGATGTAGAGGAATGGTGTCGAAGGTGCGACATATGTGCGGCAGCAAAAGGCCCTCGACGCAAAACTAGGGGTCTTTTGCAACAGTATAATGTTGGTGTTCCATTCGAGAGGATCGCAATAGATGTAGCAGGCCCATTTCCTGAAACCAAGAAAGGAAACAAATACATCTTGGTAGTCATTGACTATTTCAGCAAATGGCCAGAAGCTTATGCCATACCAAATCAAGAAGCTATCACAGTGGCCGAAACACTCGTGGATAACTGGATCAGTCGCTTTGGTGTACCTAACGAGTTGCACTCTGACCAGGGAAGGAACTTCGAGTCCAAAGTTTTCCAGGAGATGTGCAAGACACTTGGCATCGAAAAGACTCACACGACAGCTCTCCATCCGCAATCTGATGGGATGGTAGAGCGATTCAACAGAACCCTAGAACAACATCTGTCTAAGGTTACTGATGACCGACAAGACGACTGGGACACCCATATCCCCATGTTCCTCATGTCATACAGAGGATCCGTTCATAGCACCACAGGATATGCCCCAGCGAAGATGTTATTTGGTTGTGAGCTTCGTCTACCATGTGACCTGTTATTTGGGATTCCGAGAGATACGCCAGTGTCTTCAACTGAATATGTCACCAATCTCCGAAGACGATTGGAGAATGCTCATGTATTGGCCCGCAGAAACATCAAGACCAACAGTGACCTGATGAAAACAAGGTATGACAGACGGGCCAATACGTCGGGGTTCCATGAGAATGATCTAGTGTGGCTCTATAACCCACAGAGACGAAAAGGCAGATCCCCGAAACTCCAAAGAGACTGGGAAGGTCCATACCGTGTCGTAAAAAGAATAAACGACGTGGTCTACCGGATACAGAAAAGTCCACGGTCCAAACTGAAGGTTGTCCACGTTGATCGACTCCATCAGTACCGTGGTGAAATAGAATCTGTTCGGGACGAACAGATCTAAGAAGGGGGCAGTGTTATGACCCTATTGGCGGCGCAAAAGGGTTAACTATAGGCTCAGTTGACACACACGAGAATCACTCAGGTCAGCGGGGGCCATGGACAAGGGACAGTACTACGATTACATGATTACACGCAAATATGACCAATGTTATGGTCATGTGATCGAAAGCCTGCGTGTACGAGTGACACAGTGGATAGAAAAGCGGGAGTTCAAGACCGGAGAGCGTCGAGACCAGCACAGTTAGTCGCCATGAAATCGGGCCTGGTTGAGTCCTGATGTGTTGATGTACAAGTCCAGAAAGAGAGACAGTAGAGTTCTTTAAGTTGGTGATGTACAGAGTGACATTTTAGTTGTTGATGTGTTTGACGCCAATTGTCTAGTATTGGCTGTTATCTACTTATTCACTCATTATTAAAGTACCAGATTATTTGGAGCCTTGTTGTCAAGTTCTTGATGTGTTGATGTATGGTGTTGTGTTTAGCCGTGTTTACAGAAGGTCAGAAAAGGAGGGAGAATCGTAACAATATATATGACGTTTATTGGCTTCAAATGTAATAATACAGCTTTTATTAGCACATTTGATAGAATTAGATTTTCTAGATTTATGTCCAGTTGCAGTCTTCTCTCGAGGCTATTGATAATCTCATGCATAGAAATACAGAGTATATAGGCATGTGTGCAAAATCTTCTTTCGTGACTTTAATTTAAGAAATTTAAGACAAAATTTACGTCTGACATATATATTTACACGAGCAGAAATATGCCCCATTAATATATCTTATATTTGAAGTAATATTTATTTATTTTACCCATCAAACAAATTGTAACTATAGGTCGACTCAATTATCGACAATAACACCATCTATTGTTTATGACAGAAAATAACACGCCATTGCTCTATCAGTTCTCACCATCTTAGGTTTTATCCAGTTTAATATTAAGAAAAATAAAACTTAGGAAAAATGAGAATAAAATACTTAATTTTATATAACAGTAATTCTGTGTTTATTTTCCCACCCAGACAAACAGGACTATGTAAGAAGAGCTTCAAGAACGTGTCATGAGTTAGAAATATTTTATTTTGGGTTGGCTGGGGGGAAGATGTAAAAGGAGGTTAAAGTTCACGGATGTTTATCGTGAAGTTGTACTGCTCACAGAAAAAAAAATGGCCCCATAGAGAGCTGAGCTTAAACTCCGTGTCTCAAAGGCTGGAATCCTTTCGCTTGCGGATGTGAGTCTTCATGATTATGTTGTCTGTCACTTCACCCATGAGCACTCATAATAATGGATTTTTCTGGTCAACTTGATTTTGTTGTTCTACCGAACCGATTAGCCAATAAGATCATTAACCACGAGACTAGTAACCATTAGAATAACAACCCAATGCAACATTACCTTGACTTTTAACCATTAGACATTCAACTATAATACATTTAATCATGGCATATTTAACCCTAAGACTTGAACTCCTGTGAGACATTTAGCCATGAGATATTAGTCTGCAAACATTTAGCCATAAGTCATTTAACCAAAAAATGTAACCTTGAGAAATTTAAACATGAAACGCTTATCTATTAGACATTATCAATCAAACATTTAAACCATGAGTATTTTAACCATAAGACTTGAACTCTTGAAAGACATTTAACCATGAATATATTTGACCATCTAACTATGAGACATTTAACCCATAAAACATTCAACTCTTGAGATAATTCTCCATAAAACACTAACCATTTAACCATAAGAATTGAGCCCATGGTACGTTTAACAATAACGCATTTAAAGCATAAAATATTTGACCATAAAACATTTAACCATGAGACATTTAACCACTTGACATATCACAATGAGAGTTGAAAACATGAAACCTCTTTTTACAAAGCATATATCAACTCCCTCTGTCTGTCTGGTAAAAAGTTTGAACAAGTTTTTTTCTCTCATTTTCCATTCTCGGATCAAGTTAAACTTTGCAAAAATATTCATTAATATATATTCATATATTAGACATGAAATTAATTAAGAAAATATTAATAAGCTTATCAATATCTGGTAATTAATTATTTTGTTTAATTTCGAAATAAGGGGAATAAATGCTACTTAATGAGAGATGTGGGTGTATATGGATTTAGTCCCTTTACTATGTTTTGACACGTTTTGTCTCCCACTTCTCATTCTTAGATCACGTTGAAATGTGCATAATTCTTCATAGTCGATAACAATACACGAATCAATCCAAATATTAACTAGTTAGTTAAACATTTAGCACGAATAATTTAATTGCGTTTTATAGTGCTGAAAGGTAGATAAACGCAGTAATTTTCAGATAATTGGTAGTAATTAGTGTTTTTTTTAAATATAAGCTTTGTTTTTAAAAAATATTCTTTTTTCTATTGCATGTTTGTTTTTCAGAGCATCATATTTCACATAGAGCGCCACCCAAATTTCCCGTGGTTCCTGCAGTGCGTCACGTTCAATTTCTTCCAGAACGACAGCCAGGAGCTGGCATACGATATGTTCAGCTTTGTGGCAGTGTACGTCAATCCTCTGCTGGTCATAGTCACGGCGTACACTCTCATCTTAATAAAGGTGGGTGACGAAACAAGAAAAAAAGGCTGGCTTATTGCAATTGCAATTTATATTTAGGATATTTATTGTAAGATATTTGATCAAAAGTTGCCCGAACAGTTAAAAAAAAAATAGAATGTCCAAAGTCTTCCGACTGTGAAGAAAGGAAGTCAGGGGTGTACCCAATCAAGTGTTTATGGGCTAGTGTTATGGGAGAAAAAACACAAATGCACATAGGGGTCATAGGGTTTAACTTCTGAAAATACAAAGACGTAGTCGCCACTCAATTTCATTGAAACACATACAAGATTTCAATGATGCAAATGAAATAGACATTTATATAAAAAAAAAAAACGTTCTCAATCTTTGTAACAGCCAGAAAAAGAACTCATTATTATTCGGAAAAATTAAAAAAAAATTACTTTTATATAAAGCATCTTTCATGCATATACATGGTTAGTGCGCTACAGTCCAATCTCTTGTAAACCAGTAGGAGGGGGGGGCGGTATCTGGGAGAAGGTTTTCAGTGCTGCCTTTAGCTCAGCAAACACAACTCTACTTGAGTCGGGATTAAACTCGAGCCCTCTTGTTAGATAGCCGAGTCGTAGCCAAAAGTTTTTTTTTCCTCTCATCAGCACATCCCACAATGCAATAGTCACTCCATAGTGCATTACACATAACAACTTTGACAAATGATCATAGCTGATGAAAACGAATGCTAAGAAAACAGTTCTAATCCAACTAGACCCGTCAACTTGAGGACCTTCCTAAATATAGTGAACATTTATTAGTGATTAAAAAAAACAACTAAAATCCAAAAGAACAGTCTTGGAGCTGACAGAGCCAAGAGAAACTATGATAAATGGATATTGTTCAAAACAATTAATCGTGTTTATCTAATGTTACAGCTACGTGAGACAAAGTTATACGAAAGCAATGAATATAACGAAGTCAAGGAATTATGTGTATCTGTGTGTGTGTGTGTGTGTGTGTGTGTGTCTCTCTCTCTCTCTCTTTGCACAGAAACACACACACACACACATAAATATATGTATATGTATATCTTTAGCTTTCTTTTTATGAGCTATCAAAATACTAAGCAGTTTAAAGAAAATCAGTAATAAACTTATACAATCGCATTATGAATCAGCTTCTAAACACTTTTAGAAATAGTCCATTTATAACTTCCACTTCAAAGGCAATATCTATTGCATGACTGATCCAAACTAATTGATACAATACGCTTAAAATAAGCTTTTTTAAAAAGTATTTTATCTTCTTGTAATTCTAGGTCGTTCTTTGAAAACAAAAAATAAAGTATTTTTATCTTTTTAAAAAAATATACATCAATAGTCAACTTAAAAAAAAAAATTTTAACGGTTGAAAGTCTTTTGAAAGTTGTTATCAAAATAAAACCACAGAAGCATCCATAAATGTATCCTTGTAATCAACAAAAGCAAACTACCCCTCTTTCATTGAGATTCAATTTAAATATGGAAAATTATTTTGTAGAGAAAAAAGAACAGTTTTTTTTAAATATTTCTATACGTATATGTTCAAGTAATATAGTAAATAAAGATGTAAATATAGTTTGTCATTAAAAAAAAAGCCAGTATAGGATTAAATTCACTACATTCACATTTACGTTACCATCTCCGCAACAATTCGAACAACTATTTGAGAAATTTTTATTTTGAAATAAACGACTTCCAATATATGCACTGCTAGCTATATATATTTACTAGCCATGTATTACCCGCGGGTCTTAATTTGTATTTAACCGAAATAGTTACTGATATAGAGCATTAAAAACAATTCAAGAAAATAATAATGTTATAAGTAAAGCGAATGCATGAATTCAAAAAAAAAAAAAAAAATTATGAATAGAGCTAAAAATAGCTATTTGACCTAGATATCTAGATTCAATCATTGAATGAAAACATTGGCTTGTGTACTTAAAAGTGCACAATATCAAGATGTCAACAACTTTTTATAATTAAAGCTAACGCGTGAATGTAACTTTTAATATAATATTGTTAGTTTAATTTAATGTAGATATAGATCTAAAATCTAAAAAAAAACTCGAATGCCATAGTAGTTTAGTCAATTACTAAATACTTTGAGCCTAGTAAATGGATTGTGTTGACCTAGATCTATCTACACGCTATCTATGACGACAGGATGAATGAAATTTTTTGTAAATATGTAAAGAGGTCTAAATGCGCTTAATTAAATCTTAAGAAAAAAGTAAATTGAAAATAAAGACTTCATATTAAAACCAAAACGGTAGTTGTAGGCTTAAATGCTTTATAAAACCCCATTGGAAAGTAAATTGTATTTTGTAAGTAGTTTATTAGTAAAATATTATGCCTTTATAATGTGCGATATTATGACGACGTTCATTTCATTTGTATCACTACGCGGTTCATGTAATGGAGCCGCAAGTTACGTCAAGACCTTTAAAGCTATTTACATTTAGATAAATTTAGATACATTAAATAATGAAATGAATAGACACTAATATGTATGTTCATGTGTAAAAGTAAAAAAACATGTTTTCTTGAATGATAGTTAATTTAGACCAAACCATTTTTATCTCGGCGCATGCGTGACCTCTTGGTCTTGTCTCATCATGTAGACATGGCTTTGTGACCTAGATTTATAAGATACAAAACTTTTATAGTTGGGCAACTTTTTTTTAGAGTCTTAAGTTTGTTTTAGGGCTACAATACATACGTCACGGTTCAAGTTAGCACCCAAGGAACATTTCTGCCAAGTTTTATCAAGATTGGTCAAACGGTTTTGATTTCTATTCGGGACATACATACACCTTGCATTCTATTTCATTCTATAGATATTAATTTTTCAAAAACTAGATTATTTACCCAAACTGGAACTTCATTTACTTTAGATTCTAAATATCTGCATTATATCAATAAAATCATAAAGGAGATTCAAGAGTCTATCCACCAACGCCTAGTCTAGAGATGCTTTTGTAGCTTAATGTACAGTGGAACTGATATTACATCCCACTGTGCACAGCTTATTCAATGCTCTTTTAAAATAGAACTACATTTTGATATACCATATATCATAGACGTTTCTTTTAAAGCGAAGATAATTACGATATATCGATGTATACGTACAAATGGCTTTCTTTTTTTTCCATATAAAACAATAAACGTATTTCGTACATTGTTCGAAGCCCCTATAATGGAGTTCACGTAATATAAGAATATAATATGTAAAAATACCACTTTTAAAAATAAAAAAATAAAAAAGTTTGCATAAATGTAATAAAATTTAATGTTTGAAAATTTCATTATCTCTATGTACCGTCTCCTGTTTTTTGAACACTGTCTGTCTGTCTATCTGTCTGTCTGTAGAGTAAGATCTTGAACACGTTATCTCTCCCACAGTCATTCTCAGACCAAAAACTCTTTATTGTACAAGAATTAAAAAAATACACATAAAAAAAAAGAAAAATTACTAATTAGTCCATTAATTACTGCATTAATTATTTTGTTTGATACGAACAAGAGAAAATAATCCTTTAATATTAGGCAACATGGCTAAATACGTATGGTTTTATCCTTTTTTTTTTTAGTATAATTAATTCGTGTAACAAGGGTTTTTATTTTTGAAAAAAAAACGCCTTACATATTACAACTTCTATTTTAAAAAAAACGGTTTTGTGTTCAGTAGATAAAAAGTAGCCATTGCATAAGAGCTTTAAAAGCTTAAAAATATTAAGAAATAAGATTTTCAATATCTTATCTAGCTTTAAACGCGACAAACACGCGAAAGGACCACTCAAAACCAGGACATCCCTGTTTTGGCAACTTCAGAATGATAGTGAGCCTTTTGTTGAATGTGTGTAAATTAGTTCTTTCCATTTTACATTTTTCTCTCATTTACGCTCGCTTCTTGAACTCTTAGGTTTTAATATTGGATTCTGCCTTAAGGACAAAGAAAATTTAGGTTTCCACTATTTTTACATGACAAAAAAAAAACAACAAAAAAAAAAAAAAAAAAAACCACATAAAAATACTTGTTAAAAACCCAGACATTTTCCCAATAATTGTGAACAATGCCAAGGACGCTAAATTGTACGTCATAGTCGCCAATTAAAGGGCATACACTTTTGTTACCGTCAGACCAATCGTTACCATGATATGAGACTCCCCCATGGCCCCACGCACTGCTAAGGCCGCCCATGCCTCTGAATTGAAATTATTTTGTGCTATAAACTGAAGAGTTTAGAAAATATGTTTCCTCAGTGCTAAAAAGAACACACAAATTGTCATAAACCTTTTGAAAAAGCAAAGCTTATCATCACATTCTTAAATGTGTACACCGGATGCACCAAAAAAAGCAACCTTTTTATAGTTTTCCGGCCATATATGAAAATCTCCTATAACATGTAAAGTACTTGAGAATGCCATAAAATCTTTACTTGTACTCTCTAACCCCAGCATGAAGTATAATTCCATCGTTGTCGAAACAAATTGTTTGTATAAAAACACTTTATTGCACTCCGCATTTTCGAACGATACGTTTAATTACATTGCGTATAGGGAGAACAAACCCAAATATCCTTTTCATTATTTTCACACACACTCGTTCACTTATTTCGCTTATTTCCATAATCCGGTAAATCGCATTAGTAGTATAAGTATTGAATATATTCTGATGCTTAGAAAAAAGTTGTTTTGTGTTTTCAGTTCGCAGTGATCTTATATAAGTTGTAAAAAAACGTCTGATCTGCACAGTCCAAAAGACACAAAGAAAGGTCACTTGGTTTGTTCGGCTTTTCCGAGTTATTGTATTTCTCACGAAGCAGTCATTACGGGGACACGGTTATATATTAATGTTTTTGTTTCACTGGTCTGCATCTGGATGAAGATTATACTTGTCAATTTGCCCAGAATCGCGTGTCTACAGTTGTTAAAGGCTAGGAAGTTTTGATTATGGTTCACCGTAAACACAAGTACATAATGATGGATGTATTTGATAATGAGTTCGAATCTAATAGTTTATTAACACAAAAGTGGAGGTTCGCTCTCATTTTCAGTGTGAGAGATGCTACTAAACTTGGTTCTAGATTTTTCTGTGTTGGTCCAATTATTCTCGTTACTAATGACTTGGGAGGGTGGTGGTGGCCGAAGGTAAAGCTCTTGGCTTCCAAACAGAAGGTATCGAGTTCTAATTCCAACTAAGACTTGGTTTTCTAGTATGGATTTTAGGAATCCCCTAAGTTCAACCAACTCTAAAGGGTATGTTTATCATATATAAATGACATCATCTGGCCACAAAGATCGCAAGGTCTAAAAAGGTTACATTTTTACCATTATTGAGATTGAAGTCATATATCCATGTTTAGGTACGCAAAATTAGATTTATAGCTTTTTTTAACTCAATGTTATACTACTGGCCTTCATCAGTCGTAAACAAAACTATGTCTCGTCTCGTCAAGCAAGGGCTTTAAACATGTTGAGAGCCTGGACATTGGCTTTAGTCGAAACAGTCACCAACACAGCAGTTCCCAACTCTGCACACAGCGGATGTGTCCAAAGGATCGGTTAGTAGCCTATACAGTTTGGGACCAGTGGCGTTAGGATGTCTCTCGAGGCCTTTTCCATGTTTGGGTTTAGCCACATAGCAGCAGTGGTATGGATTAAGATTTCCCCATCTCCTTGGTGGGTAGCCTATCAATATTTTGTCCCTCCTGTCCAAAGATTTCATTTTTAGACTCCAGATACTCACTTATGCCCCTGTCAGAGTTAACAGATCCGCCGGAACCTAATATCCGAGTCACACGTGAAGGCCAGGAGTTGTACTGGTTGTTAAAGGTTATTTGAGACGCATGCGTTGAAGCATTTATAGACAATGGATTGCTTTAATCGGTGACAGGTCATTTTTATCCCCGGTTTCTTTAACCCCAGTCATCTCATCTTTGGTCACTGCATCACGGTAATTTTATCCCCAATGGAATACTTTTTTCGTAGTCACTGTGTAGCCTACTTGTATTGGTAGGGCGTTGATTTTAGGACTCATTTCCTTGTATATATAAATATGTTTATTTAGAATGTTTGATGGCAGTTTTTATAGTGTTTATGGCGTTACCTCTTCTCTCCTGATTCTTATTGAGAAATTAATAGTATATATAAATAAATAGATATATTGTAATGCAGGGTTTGTACCTATTTGATGTAGGGATGTCAATATTATCCTGAGCATATTGTATAAGTAATGATCAAAGGTCAAGGAGTGGTGGAAATAGTTGAAAACTTTTGAGATACGAGAGCGATTAGAATACTTATGATCATGCCACCGACTGCTTTTTTTTCACTTTTATCTTCATTTGTCAAAACTTTTTTCATGAATATGGGCTCATCTTTTTTTTTTACCTTGATATATAGTTTTATTAATTTTATTAAATGCTAACTTTAACCCTCCACTGGAGCCGATTTATATCAGCGATTTGTTTTAATCCCCGTTATAACAGTAACGTACTAAATTGTGGGACAGAAGAACGTCCTAGGAAGAAATACACAACACCGGACAAGAAATTACAGACCAATGTCAATGGATCGTATTATACCTACTGTCAATTGCCTATCTATATTATTGATTTTCATTAACACGCAAAAACTTTTTCTTCCATTAGCTAAATATCTATAAACTATATTTTTTTTTTATTTTTAAAATGACTTAACATTAATTTTATTAATATTCAATGGGTGGCATTTTTTTTTCATGAAACTAAAAATAAATTTATGAAATATTGTTCATTCATACTTATTAGAAATTAATATTTGTTGGATAAAGGTAAAATGACCAGATGATAAATTGACCGGGGTTGAAATAGCCAAGGGATGAAGTGACCGGGGATGAAGTGACCAAAGAAGAAGTGACCGGGGATGAAGTGACCAAGGATGAAATGACCAAGGATGAAATGACCGGGAACCCTTTAATCGGTTAATCAGAGAATGAAAACTTTTTGAAACCGCTATCGTTAGCTTTTACGCTATACATGTTTAAATCACTCTATTGCAATGGTTTAGGGTTTAGTACAGTGTCTTATGAATATTTCCTGATTTTCCCAAACGGGAATAATAACCATTTGTCGTTGTGCTGTTTGTAACATTTAAATCAATAAAATCAGGAAAGGAGCAATTCCTCAATGGTTTTTGAGTATTCTTTCTGCTTAACAATTTCAGCTTTAAAAAAAAAATTTCTATTGAAAATTGGAATTTCACTTTTCTGGTTAATATTTCGTTTCTCTCTCAATCATGCTCTCTTTGACTCTTTTTTTTTTCAATATATTTTTCTTTTCTAGATATCTATCTCTTTTTTCTTCTAATTACTCCTCTCTACTCTCTCTTTGTCAATTTTTCTTCTTTTTTTCTCTCTCTTTCTCTCTCCCTATCTCTTTTTCTCTCTTTCTCTCCCTATCTTTTTCTCGCTCTCTCTCTCTCTCTCTCTCTCTCTCCCCCTGTATCTATTTTCCTTGCCTCTTCTCTTGCTAAAGCCTACTTCTCATCTTGCTAACGTCTTCGACACTTTCCTCTTGGAGCAGCTGCCAGCACTTGGTAATAATGACATTCTCTTCTTCAGCTCTCCAGACAACAAGGTGTCCACGAGGCTTTGACCACACTGTCCAAGAGCACTCGCAGACAATGGAGGCATCCCTGTAAATATTTAATGTTCTTTTCTCATTGCATGTTTATTCTTTATCACATTTCTCCATCTCCCCCTTTCTCTCTCCACCACGCTCTTTCACTTTCTCTCTCTCATTCTCTTACTCTCTTTATACCTCACTTTTTCTCTCTTTTACTCTCTCTCTGTCTCCCACTCTTCCCTTCTCTCTATTTCTCTCACTCATTCTTTCTGTACCTCTCTCTCTTACTCGCTCTCTCCTTCGCCCTCGCACTTTCCCTCTATTTCTCTTTCTCTCTCTCTCTCTCGCGCACACACAGAGACACGATCCTTTTCTTTCTATCTTTTGTTCTTTTGTTTTATACCCCGAGATATTTTTGTTTTTATGTTGTTCAATTTTTGTTCAGTTTTTTGTTTAAAAATTTGTTCAGACAAAGACAAAAAAAAAATCTTTTGTCACCTTGTGATGAAAGGAATCAGCAAACAATTTTTTAAAGTCAAAGTGCAAACTTAAAGTAGAGAACTAAATAATGACAAAGTTTTCTTCTTCCATCTCTCTCTCTCTCTCTCTCTCTTAGTGTATATATATATGTGTGCATATATCCATATATATGCGAAATACAACTGATTTGGTGGTTCATCTATCAAAATAAGTTTGAAACCGCAAAACGGATTGTTATAACACTTTTAATACACATGTTTCATTAACTCTGAGGTGGTCAAGAAAAATAAAATCAGTTTTCATAAGGACAATTCGTGAAAAATCGGTACTGTAAAGCTTAAATACAAATGTTCCAATGCACAGAATAGACTGAGGCATTTTTCAAAGCATATTTCTTTTTTTATTTTCTACAAAGTTAGAAAAACAAAATGAAATGAACAACTCTTTGGTGCATAAATAACCATTGTGGACTTTTAAAAAGTGAACCAATAATGCTAAATTGATGTTTCCATCAACAACTTGCCAATGATCGCGTAGAGCCCTCAGTATTAATGCAGTTACGGATAACAAGGGGAGGTAATATCCGACAGTAACAAAAAATATAGATTTGGAAAAGAACGCAAGAGTTCCAACAGATTGTCCTGCAATAGGTCAACCATGTCTTGAGTGTAAACAGATGCTCGCGGTCGTAAGTACTGCAATATGAGTTTGTTTGAAATGAGTTTGTATCAAAATAATATGAGTTTTTAAGGAATGAGATTATATCAAAATAATACGAGCTTTTAGGAAATGAGGTTGTATCATAATAATATGAGCTTTTAAGGAATGTGATTGTACCAAAATAACATGAGCTTTTAAAGAATGAGATTGTATCATAATAATATAAGCTTTTAAGAAACAATATTGTATCAAAAAAATATGAGCGTTCAAGAAATGAGATTGTATCAAAATAGTATGAGTTTGTATGAAATTATATTGTATCAAAATAAAATGAGCTTTTAAGAAATGCGATTGTATGAAACTTCGAGCTCTTATGAAATGAGATTACAATTTGGCTACAAAGGAGGACCTTATCATTGTGGTTTTATTTTACTGATTAACAAAAGAAAAAAAAAGTCTTGGATTGATTTAAAATCGTAACTACACAGATTGTCAGCTCTGCAGCAGCCAATCGCTTTCTGTTTTGCACTATTTGCACTGGCACTGATGTATTTCTTTATCTCCTCGACCTCCCCCCCTCCTATTCTGCGATCAATTTGAAACTTCGCACAATTATGCATTTGTATAGCCACGTCATGAATCATTTAAAAACAACAATAACAACAATTAGTCAATTAATAACTAGTAATTAATCATTTTCATTGATACCACTACAGAAATGAATCCTTCAGTATTCACGCACACGTCTAGATATGTAGAGTCTGATGCCTTGAGATAATTTAACACTTATTTCTCCCACTCTATTCTCAGATCAAGCTAAAACCTTAAATAATTATTGATTTCATCTAAAAAAACATGAATTAATTTAAAAATTAACTAATTAGTCAATTAGTCAATTAAGTATTTATATTAATTTTTTTGTATATCCAATAAGGGTGATAAATTGCACATTATTGAGATATATAGCTGTAAGTGCTAATTTCTTTCCCTTAAAAATCTTTTTTTAAAATGATTTTTTATATTGAAAAAATCTTCTGTGTTAAAAGAATATATAAAAAAAACATTTCCTTTCAGACCTTGTGATCTATATGTGAGATGATGTTAAGGTCAACTGTTTCTATGGCCAACGGTTAACGGTAAGGGTGAAATGTTGCCAGCCCAGCGACCTTTACTTTCTCCTACTAATGCCAGGTACCCATTGGGTGGATTCATGGGCACCCTTAAAATCCCAAAATTCAAAATTCCGAGATTCGAACCCAGAACCCCGGGTTCGGAGGCCAAGCGCTTAACCACTTAGCCGCCGCCACCAATAATTGTTTCATTATTTATTTATTTTTTCTTTTGTCGAGTCGTTCAAAGGCAATGCGCCCTTTAACATTGTGTTATTCGGTTATTTCCTGAACATTGTACAGACGGACCTCGAATCGATTATCTGACGCTCGAGAAAGGTCTCCTGCATTGAATTTAGATAACTTGATCAGATATGACAAGCCATCTGGCTAGAGTTGTGTCACCATTTGGCTTCTGCTTGTTGGAGACTGGATTTTTGTATGAGCTGAATTTTTTTAGACACGGATTTAAATCTTAACAAGGCTTTATGGTTAGAGTATCGGCTGGCTTAACATCGATCGATTGAACCAATCAAGGCCAAATCAAATTAAAGTGGTCGAAGAAATAACGGACGTTGTGTGTTTGTCATGGCACAAATTTTGTGTTTTTGTACCTGAAAACAAGGAAGAGGATGGGGAGTTTTTGTGAGTTTATAAAGAGCCAAAAATTATAAATTCAAAATTCTTTGAGACCAGAACGTCAAGAAAAACAAAATAAAAATACATGAAAAAAGTAGAAAATTACGATATCTCCATTAGACAACTTTGGAGAAAAAGAAAAAATGAATCAAGAGATATGTGCTCAATACCCGTATTTTATCTCGTACCTTGCAACTGTCAGCTCGATGTACCAACAACACTAGTCATTAAGCAGAGCTTCACTGTGTAATTAAATTCTTATTTTTAGCGGCCCCCGTAAGGGGAAAAAGCCGCTATTAGGTTTGTGCAAAATGTCCGTCTGTCCGTCTGTCACACTCAGATCTCGAAAACTAGAAAAGATATGAAAACTATTATTTCACCATTAAATGCGGCTTGAAAGGTTTAGGTGCAATGGCTACTTTTGTTTTTCTAAAAGCAAACCGTTTAATTTATAAAATTAATTATGCAAGCGATTTTTTCATAGAAATACACCAATTCTAAAACAATAACCGAAATGTAAGGGAGGAAATGTTACAATATGCTAACAAATAATATGGACCTGTGTGCATTTTCAGTATCTCTTAAGTCGAATATTTTTATAAAATGTACTAGAAATGTTTACAACAAATATAAATATTAATTAAAGATGTTTTTTCTGATCAACTAGCTGCTAAAATTAAAAGAAAACATTTAAGTTTAGGATGAAAGGATAAAAATGCACTTTGTATGTAAATATCACGCACATTTTTTTTAAATGGACTATTTATGCAGTGACTTTCGTGTAGTAGCGTAAACCTTGGTCCTCACATAGTGCTCGACTAATTTCTTAAACATTTTTTTAAAAATCAGATTTTTTTTTGTTTAGTGCCCCCATCAAAATAAAAAAGGTTTATTTTTGTGCGTTATGTCTGTCTGTAGGTCTGTCCGTCACGTGTAGGTAAAACAACAATTCTAAAAGCTATTGATTTACCCTTTAATGTTCCTCCCGTAACATCTCAATAGTTTTAAGTAACTAAAATTGATTGTTCCGGGTTTTTTGTGCAAAACTAATCAACGCCAACGAATGTTTATTTGCTCTTCTAACCTAAATTACATTCAATTTCCATGCTTAAACGTTGCAAAAACACATTATCAATAATATGTTGTTCCGTTTTTTTATGTAAATAGCTTATTAATGCTAAATCGAAATTCCTATACTGACTTATATTTAAGTGTAAAAATGTTCCGGATATTGTTTTATAAAAAATGAATTATGCATAATTGACTAATATTACACTTATATTATTTGACAATGCGTCACTATAATTTGATTATCGATATCAAATTTTTCCGTATTTTCATCGTTAAATAAATTTTTAAAAAAGGGACATTAGGTTGTTCAGGGCTTTAAAAAAAGTAATTTACTAGAATTGATTACTTAAAAATCACTTTTTAGACATTTAAATTTCTTGCTGAAACATAACATAAAAGTTTTGGAATCGATAAAGAATGTTCCGGATTTTGTTTTGAAAAGAAATCGACTTACATTACTTACAGTTTCTCACAAATCGTCGCCAGAAATTTCCGAATTTATTTAAAAAAATCTACTAGCGCCAAATAACTGTTTGAACTCCCTCTTCTAATTAATAAACAAATAATCTTCTCATTTACAAAAAAAAAAATGTTGTTCAGGATTTTTATAAAAAATATTTTAACTCACTTCACTCTTACAATACATTTTATTTTCTAGCTAAAACATTACAAAATCTAATTATCGTTAATATTATGTTCCGATTTTTAAGGAAAACAACATCCAAACACCAAAGTAAGGTATGAAAATCTCTCCACATGGCTGTAGTACATCTAATTTTTATACGAGACCATCCAAAAAAATTAATTAACGGTATTACATTTATCTGGAATTCTCTTTTTCTTTTAACATTTATACAAACATCCGGAACAATCTATTATATAAACTTAAATCAATTGTGTTCACACCTAAAATTATTTTAAAAGAATTTTTAGATCTAGTTTACACTAATATAGATTAGATAAAGATGTAGAATTTCAATTTCTAGACTTAATAATATACTAAAACTAATCTACTATTTTTAAATTTAATGTTGCATTCAGTCTATTGATATATTATCTATGATATTTTTTTTTTACATAAATCGTATCTAAATTACATCTACATTATTCCAAGTTTGTATTTTAGATCTAGATTTAGTAGATATTTATTTTAAGAGTGCTAAATCAGAAGTTTAATTAAGGTACATCTACATCCTCATTCTAGTTCCATTTTTAAAAAAATGCCGATATCTCTGTTGACAGGCCTAACTTTGCTGCGACATCGAAGTACAAGCATGATATATCTGTTCTTTTCTTTTTTTGTTTTTAATTACAAATCAATGCTGAAAAATTTTCTAAAATCGCTCGTCTTACATTGGCCTATTGTACATATCCGATAGATGTCATGCCTTAATGTGTAATATATCTCTTTATCAATAATAGGCTATTAGTTTATTATTAAGTTAAGAGCAATACCTGGTCGTGCTGAACTAATTATCTCTACGGTCCCGGGTTGTTTGTTTGTTTTACATGTTTCGGATGTTCCTTCAGAGTTGAAGATAGTTTACTTCCTAGTCCAAACCTCACATAGGACGACGGGGATGGAAGCATGCAGGGTTCGAGCCAGGGACCATCGATAAATCCGAACGACTGTCCAGCACGCAAACTAAACGACCAGGCAGGGTGCTTACCCTGCTTGTTGCCATCCTCCATCGTCCAGCGCGAAGTTAATTATTTTAAACTTAGAAGGAACACCAGAAACATGTAAAACAAACCAAAAAAATTTACTATAAATGAATCTTTGAAACATTATTTTCTTTTGACCATCAAAATTAAATCACTTCTTGAATATTCCTTGCAATTAGGCAGATCCGACAGGATCCGAATCCGACGGGGGCCGCCTCTGAGTTTGTGTGATAACACAAACTCTCTTTGTAATCTTGTTTTATTATATTGACATCTAGAACAAGGCTATATCTACATTTAGACTTCTGATTTAGAACTCTAAAGATCTAGATCTATATCTACTTTTAGTTCAAGAATCTGGATGCAATCCATATTATATTTACATAAAAAATATAAGCCAAGATTAGACAATTTATCAATAAACTGAAAACAACATTCAATTAAGAAACAACTTATGTTATAGGTGTACTACGGCTGACTAAGCAATTTCTTTTTACTTGAATGTATGTTTTTTATTTGAAAACAATATAAAAAGGTCAAAAAGAAATTTCCCCGTATGGCCACCAAGCTAGATAGACATCAACTGTTACATTTCTAGAACAATCGTTAGAGCCGTTTTTGAGATCCGTCTCCATTATCCAGGATTCGAGTATAACGAAGTCCCGATAATCCTAAACTTCGGTAATTCTATAATACAAGGTTTGTGAGATTATAGAGACATAAAATTTTATAAATTCAAAATTATATGAGACATAACATCAAGAAAAATATTATGCACATATTATATATGTATGAATTTTAAAGAATAAAAAGAAATACAATGAGTGAATAAGTGTATTAGGTATTAGAAATGACAGTTCGTTTCAAAAAGAGGCTGTGAAAATATCTGCAAGACGTTAATTCCAGAGTGGAAATGGACTGACGATATTGCGCGTGCATCTGTCACAATCAGAGCACAATGGAAGGGCCTCCCACATGCTATTATACTTTCTATTTAGCCTGACAATTCGATCACGTGACACACGATAAACGGAGACATTGAAAACATTTTTTCTTTGAAAAACAAATGGGAAATAATAATTCATTTTTGCAGAAGACGATATTGAATAAAAAGTATATTTTTTTAAATAGGCCTACATTAAAAGTTTTTTTTTTTTCTTTTAGAGATGTGTTTTTAATATCCTTGATTTTTAAGACAAATTCTTATAAATCTGCAAATTAATAAGAATAACATAAAAATACTTTATAATACTTCCTTTTTGCAACTTATAATGCGATTGTTCTTCTCTTAAAAATTAATGAATGCTAGATTAAAAAAATTACGAAATACTCATACACCCATTCCTCTCCCCTCCTCTTGCAGAGAAAGAATCCCTGTTGAGCAAATGTAAACATCTAGTACACTTTTAAATATTCCAATAATAAGCATTTATATCTAGAATAGAGATGAGCGCATAATTTTCCTAAACATTAATTTAACTCTTAAATAAATAAGGACTTTAATTCAGAAATTCCCGAAAGCTATAGTATTTTCAAAAACGCGATGGTCCTGTCAAGACCGATATCTAAAACTTTAGCCAAATTTAAATGTATTTATTTTTTTTTACTTTATAAATATTAACGGTCAAACTAGAGTTTTCCCGTGTGGTCAACGAGCTAGTAATTCTTTTATCAGCAATATTCATCAACTGTTATATTTCTAAGAAAAAAGTTAGAGCCATCTTTGAGGTCTTTCCATGCAGGTTCCTGGCTGGTTCCAGGTTCCATGAAGTTTTGGCTCAAATAGAGGTGTTATAAAAACAACAACAACAAAAACATAAATGTTGTATCTACCTAATTCTCCGTCCAGGAGCTTATTAACTGTGATTAAATATTGTTAGCGAATTAGTCGAATTCAATATGAATCCACTTTAAAACTAAACATAATGATCTAATCTAAATCTACTCATAGATCTAGAATCTAGATGTAATCTTTATTAGATCGATATGAGATTTACGCAAAAATATAAGCAACGCTAATACACTTTAATAAAATTCAATCATCTTTAAATTTACTGTTATGGCATAATTACAGTAATACGGCTGACTAAGCCATGTTGGCTCTAGACCTAGATATAGTATCCAGCCAAATTAGCACAAATAATTTTTTTAATTTAAAAAATTATAACCGTCAAGCTAGAGTTTTCCCCGTGAGGCCAACGAGCTAGTCATTCTTGTCTCAGTTCTATACGTCAACAGTTAAATTTCTAGAAAAATCGACTCAGCCATTTTTGAGATCAGTTGTCTATGTTTCTGAATCCAGGTTTCTACTGGTTCCATTAAAAATCTAACTTGAATAGAGGTATTGTAAAAAAGGATAATTAATTGTTTAGTTTGATATCCAATAAAAACTTAACAGTTAATGGCCAACAATACTATTTATTACAAAGCTATATCAACTAACTCTGTCTGTCTGTCTATATGGTAAAAAAATATACACGTTATTTCTCCAACAACCAATCTCAGATTAAGCTGAAATTTTGTAAAATTATTTCTTTTACCTGACAACACAAGAATAAAAAAAAAACACCAATAATAGCTAATTATTTTGTTTGATACTTTGAATAAGGGAAAGAAATAGTACTTGACAGTGGTGTTGATAATGGTCCCTTGATGACTCTTGAGCCTTGTGTAAGCATTTAACATTTTTTATACATTTAATAAACGATCATGTTATTGGTGTCACTAGGGTGGGTGTCACCCGGTGCGGTAGTCTCAGGGTGTCACTCCCCTCCCCATCAACAGTCACCAAACATTTCCCAATATTGTTACAAAAAAAAGATTATCTATTGATTGATTGATTATGACATTTTATCTCTGTTTACTACTGTCAAATCATTGTAGGATAGTTAGTGACATTTATTAGTTGTGGAGCACGAGAAACACTTGTTTATGGAGAGTGTGATGTTGCATGGAATCAAGGGGCCACAGTTGCATTGTGGTAAAGGGAAATCTCGTATTGATAACTGACCACATGGTCAAGCAGCAATCGATGCAATGAGTATCAAAAAAACAGACGTGTTTTATATCTTTAAGTGAGAGTATCTCTAGCTGAGTGTTTAATGAAATTCTATTTGGATTATATTGTATAATTATGTGAATGGTTTCAAGTATGGCTGGCTGTCTGGTCGTGCTATTTGAGCGCTGGACTGTTGTTCAGATTTATCGATGGTCCCGGGTTCAAACCCTGCCCGCTCCCATCCCCCGTCGTCCTGGGGGAGGTTTGGACTAGGAAGTAATTATCTTCAACTCTTAAGGAACATCCGAAACATGTAAAACATTTTACAAACAAACAACAACATTCTCATTGATGGCTGAAGTTGCTAATTTATTGTGAACTATCGTATTTTGATGATTAAATATTTCGTCTGCGACGACAGAGATTGTTTCTAAATATGAATGTGTTGTGGCCATATTACTCAGCAGATCTAGTAGACATACGCAACAACAAGTTTGGCGTGAAGAAGGACATTTAATTTATACACCATGAACATTCTAATAATACCAGTAGAGGCATTATTGTAATGTAAAGAACATTGCACATATAAAGCACTTTACATCTACATATATTCAATTGCAAATTTATCAATAAGAAATAGAATTCTCATTAATGTTCCTGAATCGGTTTAGTTGTCTACCAAAAGTTTGGTGCTCTACTAGTCAACAACCAGCAAACATATTCTGATCTTTCTTGAAGTGGTGACATTTTGTGTCTAGAGTGTAGAGAAGTTAATAGTGTGTGATGTACTCTCTAGAGTGTAGACGTTGATAGTGTGTGATGTACTCTCTAGAGTGTAGACGTTGATAGTGTGTGATGTACTCTCCAGAGTGTAGACGTTGATAGTGTGTGATGTACTCTCCAGAGTGTAGACGTTGATAGTGTGTGATGTACTCTCCAGAGTGTAGACGTTGATAGTGTGTGATGTACTCTCCAGAGTGTAGACGTTGAAAGTGTGTGATGTACTGTCTAGAGTGTAGACGTTGATAGTGTGTGATGTACTGTCTAGAGTGTAGACGTTGATAGTGTGTGATGTACTCTCTAGAGTGTAGACGTTGATAGTGTGTGATGTACTCTCTAGAGTGTAGACGTTGATAGTGTGTGATGTACTCTCCAGAGTGTAGACGTTGATAGTGTGTGATGTACTCTCCAGAGTGTAGACGTTGAAAGTGTGTGATGTACTGTCTAGAGTGTAGACGTTGAAAGTGTGTGATGTACTGTCTAGAGTGTAGACGTTGATAGTGTGTGATGTACTGTCTAGAGTGTAGACGTTGATAGTGTGTGATGTACTCTCTAGAGTGTAGACGTTGATAGTGTGTGATGTACTCTCTAGAGTGTAGACGTTGATAGTGTGTGATGTACTCTCCAGAGTGTAGACGTTGATAAGGTGCGATGTACTGTCCAGAGTGTAGACGTTGATAGTGTGCGATGTACTGTCTAGAGTGTAGACGTTGATAGTGTGTGATGTACTGTCTAGAGTGTAGACGTTGATAGTGTGTGATGTACTCTCCAGAGTGTAGACGTTGAAAGTGTGTGATGTACTCTCCAGAGTGTAGACGTTGATAGTGTGTGATGTACTGTCTAGAGTGTAGACGTTGATAGTGTGTGATGTACTGTCTAGAGTGTAGACGTTGATAGTGTGTGATGTACTGTCTAGAGTGTAGACGTTGATAGTGTGTGATGTACTGTCTAGAGTGTAGACGTTGATAGTGTGTGATGTACTCTCCAGAGTGTAGACGTTGATAGTGTGTGATGTACTCTCCAGAGTGTAGACCTTGATAGTGTGTGATGTACTCTCCAGAGTGTAGACGTTGATAGTGTGTGATGTACTCTCCAGAGTGTAGACGTTGATAGTGTGTGATGTACTCTCCAGAGTGTAGACGTTGATAGTGTGTGATGTACTCTCCAGAGTGTAGACGTTGATAGTGTGTGATGTACTCTCCAGAGTGTAGACGTTGATAGTGTGTGATGTACTCTCCAGAGTGTAGACGTTGATAGTGTGTGATGTACTCTCCAGAGTGTAGACGTTGATAGTGTGTGATGTACTCTCCAGAGTGTAGACGTTGATAGTGTGTGATGTACTCTCCAGAGTGTAGACGTTGATAGTGTGTGATGTACTCTCCAGAGTGTAGACGTTGATAGTGTGTGATGTACTCTCCAGAGTGTAGACGTTGATAAGGTGCGATGTACTGTCCAGAGTGTAGACGTTGATAGTGTGCGATGTACTGTCTAGAGTGTAGACGTTGATAGTGTGTGATGTACTGTCTAGAGTGTAGACTTTGATAGTGTGTGATGTACTGTCTAGAGTGTAGACTTTGATAGTGTGTGATGTACTGTCTAGAGTGTAGACGTTGATAGTGTGTGATGTACTGTCTAGAGTGTAGACGTTGATAGTGTGTGATGTACTGTCTAGAGTGTAGACGTTGATAGTGTGTGATGTACTGTCTAGAGTGTAGACGTTGATAGTGTGTGATGTACTGTCTAGAGTGTAGACGTTGATAGTGTGTGATGTACTGTCTAGAGTGTAGACGTTGATAGTGTGTGATGTACTGTCTCGAGTGTAGACGTTGATAGTGTGTGATGTACTCTCCAGAGTGTAGACGTTGATAGTGTGTGATGTACTCTCCAGAGTGTAGACGTTGATAGTGTGTGATGTACTCTCCAGAGTGTAGACGTTGATAGTGTGTGATGTACTCTCCAGAGTGTAGACGTTGATAGTGTGTGATGTACTCTCCAGAGTGTAGACGTTGATAGTGTGTGATGTACTCTCCAGAGTGTAGACGTTGATAGTGTGTGATGTACTCTCCAGAGTGTAGACGTTGATAGTGTGTGATGTACTCTCCAGAGTGTAGACGTTGATAGTGTGTGATGTACTCTCTAGAGTGTAGACGTTGATAGTGTGTGATTTACTCTCCAGAGTGTAGACGTTGATAGTGTGTGATGTACTCTCCAGAGTGTAGACGTTGATAGTGTGTGATGTACTCTCCAGAGTGTAGACGTTGATAGTGTGTGATGTACTCTCCAGAGTGTAGACGTTGATAGTGTGTGATGTACTCTCCAGAGTGTAGACGTTGATAGTGTGCGATGTACTCTCCAGAGTGTAGACGTTGATAGTGTGCGATGTACTTTCCAGAGTGTAGACGTTGATAGTGTGCGATGTACTGTCTAGAGTGTAGACGTTGATAGTGTGTGATGTACTGTCTAGAGTGTAGACTTTGATAGTGTGTGATGTACTGTCTAGAGTGTAGACTTTGATAGTGTGTGATGTACTGTCTAGAGTGTAGACGTTGATAGTGTGTGATGTACTGTCTAGAGTGTAGACGTTGATAGTGTGTGATGTACTCTCTAGAGTGTAGACGTTGATAGTGTGTGATGTACTCTCTAGAGTGTAGACGTTGATAGTGTGTGATGTACTCTCCAGAGTGTAGACGTTGATAGTGTGTGATGTACTCTCCAGAGTGTAGACGTTGAAAGTGTGTGATGTACTGTCTAGAGTGTAGACGTTGATAGTGTGTGATGTACTCTCCAGAGTGTAGACGTTGATAGTGTGTGATGTACTCTCCAGAGTGTAGACGTTGATAAGGTGCGATGTACTGTCCAGAGTGTAGACGTTGATAGTGTGCGATGTACTGTCTAGAGTGTAGACGTTGATAGTGTGTGATGTACTGTCTAGAGTGTAGACTTTGATAGTGTGTGATGTACTGTCTAGAGTGTAGACTTTGATAGTGTGTGATGTACTGTCTAGAGTGTAGACGTTGATAGTGTGTGATGTACTGTCTAGAGTGTAGACGTTGATAGTGTGTGATGTACTGTCTAGAGTGTAGACGTTGATAGTGTGTGATGTACTGTCTAGATTGTAGACGTTGATAGTGTGTGATGTACTGTCTAGAGTGTAGACGTTGATAGTGTGTGATGTACTGTCTAGAGTGTAGACGTTGATAGTGTGTGATGTACTGTCTCGAGTGTAGACGTTGATAGTGTGTGATGTACTCTCCAGAGTGTAGACGTTGATAGTGTGTGATGTACTCTCCAGAGTGTAGACGTTGATAGTGTGTGATGTACTCTCCAGAGTGTAGACGTTGATAGTGTGTGATGTACTCTCCAGAGTGTAGACGTTGATAGTGTGTGATGTACTCTCCAGAGTGTAGACGTTGATAGTGTGTGATGTACTCTCCAGAGTGTAGACGTTGATAGTGTGTGATGTACTCTCCAGAGTGTAGACGTTGATAGTGTGTGATGTACTCTCCAGAGTGTAGACGTTGATAGTGTGTGATGTACTCTCTAGAGTGTAGACGTTGATAGTGTGTGATTTACTCTCCAGAGTGTAGACGTTGATAGTGTGTGATGTACTCTCCAGAGTGTAGACGTTGATAGTGTGTGATGTACTCTCCAGAGTGTAGACGTTGATAGTGTGTGATGTACTCTCCAGAGTGTAGACGTTGATAGTGTGTGATGTACTCTCCAGAGTGTAGACGTTGATAGTGTGCGATGTACTCTCCAGAGTGTAGACGTTGATAGTGTGCGATGTACTTTCCAGAGTGTAGACGTTGATAGTGTGCGATGTACTGTCTAGAGTGTAGACGTTGATAGTGTGTGATGTACTGTCTAGAGTGTAGACTTTGATAGTGTGTGATGTACTGTCTAGAGTGTAGACTTTGATAGTGTGTGATGTACTGTCTAGAGTGTAGACGTTGATAGTGTGTGATGTACTGTCTAGAGTGTAGACGTTGATAGTGTGTGATGTACTCTCTAGAGTGTAGACGTTGATAGTGTGTGATGTACTCTCTAGAGTGTAGACGTTGATAGTGTGTGATGTACTCTCCAGAGTGTAGACGTTGATAGTGTGTGATGTACTCTCCAGAGTGTAGACGTTGAAAGTGTGTGATGTACTGTCTAGAGTGTAGACGTTGATAGTGTGTGATGTACTGTCTAGAGTGTAGACGTTGATAGTGTGTGATGTACTGTCTAGAGTGTAGACGTTGTTAGTGTGTGATGTACTGTCTCGAGTGTAGACGTTGATAGTGTGTGATGTACTCTCCAGAGTGTAGACGTTGATAGTGTGTGATGTACTGTCTAGAGTGTAGACGTTGATAGTGTGTGATGTACTCTCCAGAGTGTAGACGTTGATAGTGTGTGATGTACTCTCCAGAGTGTAGACGTTGATAGTGTGTGATGTACTCTCCAGAGTGTAGACGTTGATAGTGTGTGATGTACTCTCTAGAGTGTAGACGTTGATAGTGTGTGATGTACTCTCTAGAGTGTAGACGTTGATAGTGTGTGATGTACTCTCTAGAGTGTAGACGTTGATAGTGTGTGATGTACTCTCTAGAGTGTAGACGTTGATAGTGTGTGATGTACTATTGACTTTCTGTTATGACACTAGGACGTTAGTTGCATATCTAAAGGAACAATGACATGCCTACAAAGAGAAATAGTAATGCTTGTACCGTAAGTCCGCACAGCAAATCAATCAAGAAATTAACAGCACATCAATTAGTAAACTTCAAGCCTTTAAAAACATCTTAGTTTAATACGGTCATGATACATGACTCACAAACAAGCTTTCTCACAAATCATGTTATCAACAGCTCAATGAGTCTAGCCTGTAATCCAGTCCTCCCAGTGGGTCACTAAGCCCACTTTTATGTCTGGCATCAATATTGTTTCAATAAGTACTATTAAGAAGTAGACAAAAAAAAGCTAAACTATTTGTATGGCAGTTTTAATCTGTCAAAATGATGAAATATAGTTCCGCCTTCAGACTTTGTGGTCTATAGGGCAGATGATGTAAAGGGCATCATTTTCTTTGGCCTACGGTTAACGAGGGTGTCATGTGGCCAGCACAACAACCAACCGCCGTTACATTTCCCTAACTAATGTCAGGTACCCATTCGATCAGGGTGGACTTAGAGGCACCCAAAGAATCCGAAATTAAAAATCCCAGTCTTCACCAGGTTTCAAATCCGGAAGCCAACCGCTATACTGCTTAGCCACCGCCCTTCCTAATTATGAAATATAGTTAACTATAAATTTCACTGTTACATACCGGTGTTTTTAAAGATCTTTCTTACATCGGTCTGAACATCTAGCTATGAAAAAAAAAAAAACTAAGCAAAAATTGCATCATACAGTAAGAAATAGCATCCCCTAAGCAAACAAGGTGATAGTCTTAAAATATACGAATCATCTAATAGCACCATCTCTTCCTTCAGTATCTAAGTACAAGAATAATGGTCTTTTATTGGACTAATAGGTGAAATGGACTGATTCATCGCAAATCGTATTTCTTCATTGTAAAGTTTAGAGATTGACTCTAAGAGGTCTTCAGCTATTATAAGTTTCTTTTGTCCATCTTTCTGTAATTTTTCCAAGCTCCCGATCCAATTGAATAATCTTATACTTTGTTGAAAATTATTTTTGGTTGTTCTCCCTAGAAGGACGCACGACAAAGCATCCTTTATTTTTAACATTTTGTTTTTCTATATTAAAATCCATTGATTTCCCAACTGACATTTTATTTGTTAGCGTGTTAGTAATAGGACTTTTTTGTTTTCATTCAATAATGACATTGGCCCAGAAAACTCCCGAGTTCGCGCAATTGTTTAGCTTAGAGGAGAATCCCACTGTTGTGACGAAACCCATATATGTCAACAAATCAGCCAATCAAAAGGATGGCCCAGAAAACCGATCACGTCCAAATGAGGGCATTGTTATTTTGGACAAATAGTGGGACTATTGTTATAAAAAGAAAAACATAACAATACTTTAAAAAAAATTGTAAGTGTAATTGTATCAATTAGTTTGGACATGCCATTACTTTCATAGGCTTCGACCTAGACATACAAATCTGTGCGATTAGCCATATTTATACCAATTGTTTTTCTTTAGCTTTCTCAATGCGTTATGATCCTATCACGTGACTGGACCAGTTGTGAAATGGGAAGGGAAGAAGGGGGTATCTTGGTGAATGTTTACATCTTCCAGTGGCATCACTAGGAGGTGCGGGGGTGCGGTCCACAACGTGTATCATAGCTAGAACCTTTCTTCATTAACTACAAGATCGATTCAATTTATTTTAAAACTAGACATATGTTACCCGCAACCCGCGGGTCTTTATTTGCGCATTACTGTCGATATAGTTAGTCACTGATTGCGTTTTGTAAATTATTAAACGATGTAATAATGTAATAAGTAAAGCGAATGTGTCAATGTAAAAATAGTGTGAATGAAGCTATAAAATCAAAACAGCTAATAGGCTTCAATCCATTTTTTCAAATTAAAACATTTGCTTGTAGGCCTACTACCTATATTTGATTAAAAATTGAGATGAATAGACTTAATTTTGTATGTTCATGTGTTAAAGTATAAAGTAGATTTTGAGGTAGACATAGATCTAAATCTACACTAATTTTAAAATCTAGTTAAAAATCTAGTTAAAAATTGGCTTTTATAGAGTTCATTCTGTGTTGCGCATGCGTGATCTTTTTTTATGAATGAATATAGGCCTATCTGAACACGGCTACGCAGCTTTAGCGAACGAATGTATTAAAATGCTTTAGAAAAACAAATTTGAATGTTAATTTGATTAAAATATAAAATTAATGGACAATAATTAGTATGTTTATGTGTTAAAGCACAAAACTATTTTATCATCTTAGAGTTCAATAAGAGTTTTAGACCTAGGCCTAGGAATAGACTCAGTAGAGCAATGTGTTAATGTGTAACCATTTGGTAATGTCTAATGAAAGAATGTTCGCCAGGAAATCTGTAGTCACAGATATTAGGAAATAATTTATGTAAAAAATGCTTTTGAAACACAAAATTGAAGGTTAATTTTATTATATAATGAAATCAATGGATCTTCTTTTGTATTTTCATGTGTCAAAGTAAAAATCTATCTGCGCAAAGTGTATTTCTTAAAATTAGATCTAGGTCTAAATCCTTTCGATCTTTTCTCATGTCAACATTGTTAACCATGGCCTAGATCCATAAATACTATAGTTTTAATAGAGTCGGACAACTTTATTTTTTTTTGAGGGTCTTAAGTTTGTTTTAGGGCTACATACATACACTTCGGTCTAAGTTAGTACCCAAGGAACATTCCTGCCAAGTTTTATCAAGATTGGTCAAACGGTTTTGATGTCTATTCGTCACATACATACATACATACATACGCCTTACTTTATACTTTATAGTATAGATAACACTTTTCAATGCGTCTTCAAAAACGCAATTTTAAAGTCTTCTAACTTCTTATGGCAGAGCTAATAAATTTCTCTCGACTGACGTACAATCGTGAACAGCATAGGCCTGCTACAAGCTCTCTTGCTAAACACGAATAGGATCAAATGACGATCAAGCCCATGTTCTACTGCAGTGTTTCTCAAACTGTGTGTGTGTGTCGGGATATGACAAATTCGGAGGGGGAGAAGCCTTCAAATAATTTTTCAAGGGTAAAATTAAAAGTTGTATTTTGTAGTAATTCATCAACGCCCCAATATGAACCCAGTCAAATGTCTTTCTTAGGGCCCGAAATTCTCACAACTGTTGAATGTCGTTATTTTGACGACTTTTGTGTGACAAAAATAAAAGCTCTCCTACGTAGGTTCTTACTGCACAAGAAAATGATCACGCCGACTACAGACAGACGTGCGCTATGGGTAGCTCGAATATCCCTTGCATAACAGTATTGACCAATGTTGACTCCTTCTTTATTAGACTTAGCTTGGCTTGCGACTTTTACTTTTTAAAATTTGAAAGCATAGTGCCATCTAATAGCAAGAAAATAATTCAATATCGGAACGTCCTTGCCTTTTGTTTTTAAATCTTTTTTTTACATGATCTCTGCATACTACGTGAAACAAAGCGCTGTGTAGAAGATAAGAAAAATAAAGAATTCTGAAGCCTAGAACGCAGGAAGGCGCCTGGTGAAGCTTACGACGCTTCCCCTAGATTCTTCTCTTATGCTATTTCCATCGAGAAATTTTTTTGTCTACAAAAATTAATTACAAATCAACATTTTCGAAACCGAAGACTAGCTTTTAATGAACATTCACCTCTTACATTTCGATACTAAACATAATGTAATTTTTTTAGAAAATTAAAACTGGAAAAGTTTATCATAATTATATGTCTTTAAGAATCTTTTCTTTTTCACTACATTTTTAAAAGCCTTCCGAAACCCATTGTTAGAGCCTTCATCGGTTTCTCCTTTTAGGAACCTAGCTGACTAAGGGCGTGCGAAAAAACAAACTGTCTTTGGAAAAAACAAGTAAAAAAAAGTTTGAGAATCACTGTTCATTTGCCCCCAATGTTTCTCACACTTCAAATTCGGCCCGTCCACCTCTTCTTAATTTATTTTCTTAATTTATTTTTTAAACCTGCGATTTCTTACTAGGAGAATTGATACAATCTAAAATCAAAGAAAATGGGTTTCTGAAGCTCAGAAACACAAAAAAAAAAAGCTTGACCAATAAATGACTAAGGGTCGGCGAAACTTTCTTGGTCTAGATCTGATGGTTATCAAACGTCTGAGTAAGGTTAGCGTAATGTTAAACAGTTTCCGTAATGCGTAAAAGACTAAGTCTAAGAAACAAAAACATTGTCACGTATTACGAATTGAATTCTATATCTATTCTAATTTTAATTGGCTTGCCTAGGGGATCGTGACAATAGAAAAAGCAGTTGTGTCACTTATCTTAAGTCTGAATTTAACCGCAGACTTACAATGAATAACAAAAAAGAAAATATGACACAAGAAATCGGAAGGTAAAATATCAACTTAACGTTTAATAAAATATAAATCAAATAGTACTTCTAAATGAATCACATAAATTTACAAGCAAGAAAAACAAACATTTTCTCAATACAGAATTGATGAGTTGACCAAACCCTTTTACAAAAATGGCATGTAAAAATATTACCATTCAAGAGTTTTAAAATATAACTACCAATACAAGCAAGGCCTTGGAAAAGAAAAATCTTAACTTACACTATCAATAAGTATACCTCGCAGGGGTCACGCAATGTCTCCGCTATTCTGTCTCACGGCTGTCTCCGTATGTCTTGTCTTTCTCAACGTTACACGGGCGGTCTTTTAATAGTCTACCGCGCGTCGAGATCAAGACAAATATCATAGTCTCTAGACTACTACTCGAGAACAGAGCAAGTGATCAACAAGACAGAGCTAGAAAATCCACCCTCCTTTTTAACCAGAGGTACACACATAGGTCAAGGACCAGTCACACTGTTTGTGATGCTGTACTCGCCGCCGCTAATAAAATAAAAATAAATAAAAAAAACTTATTACACAAAAGGGGTGGACAACCTCGGGAATTTTCTACCCGTCTCTCGACCGCAACAGGTCAAAAAAAAAACAATAGTAAATAGGTAACAATGCCTAGATACGTAACAACATGTTCAGTTAAATTTTGTACAACTTGAAATAACTTAAATAACTTGTTTGTGAACCATGCTATATATTCATTTATCACAATATACAAAAATTTAACTTGACAAGAAACAATCTGAATTAAAGTAGTAGTGGAAAGCAATAATAACAATGTTACAAAGACAGTTTGTGTGAAAACAAAAACTCAAAATCGGCCCCAGAAGTTGTCCACCTAGAGTTTTCATCTGGATTTGAACATGAGACTTCCAGTTCCAAGTGCTTTACCCGTCAGCCACAGCATCTCCATATATTCATTTAGCGTACACTTATATTTTTAAAAATAATTAATTATTAACCTTATCCATACATTCAAAATTAATAACATGTTCCATGTAATAAAGAGAAAGTAAAAAAGATTTATTCTACTAACAAAATTAGATAAATTGGCAACACGAAAAAAAATAATTCTTGACCTACTTTAAGCTACAATTGTGTACTAATGACTTAACATTAAGAATTTCCCCTTGCAAATAAAAATTAATATCTCCATTGTCATTTGTCATACAAACTAGACATAGATCTATCTAGATCTAGACCTAGTTTTAGATCTAAATCTAGATTCAATATCTAAGTCTAGGTCTAGAACTAAATCTAAGTCTAGATCTAGACTTATATCTAAGTCTATATCTAGATCAAAGTCTAGATCTAAGTCTAGATCTAGAATTAGATCTAAGTCTATATCTAGTTCTAAGTCTAGATCTAAGTCTAGACGAACGGACGGAAAAACGGACAGACAGGCCACACAAATCTAATAGCGTCTTTTCCCCTTTCGGGGGCCGCTAAAAATGATATTTTGAACAAAACCTAAAACACGTCTTTTCACTCTGGCATTCTGGAGTTGTCTGGCTAACCCTCGAAAGCTTTCGACAGCACCGCTTATCTTGCACCATTTACCATGCTTAACCACCAACCAATCGCTAACTTCTACACCATAGAAAAACACACAATTTATTGGTCTGTTTTGTAGGTTTTCTATTTTCATTTAAGAAATTGAAAATGAGGCTTTTTAAAAATAAAAATGAATTCATTAAACTATGCACGTTTTTATCTCCAAGGTATCTTCCCTCCACATAAACAGTTGATATCCCATGGGTCTGTCACAAGTTATCCGGAAGTGAGGTGGTCTACGGCCAGCTACTTGTCCAACGCCAAGATGAGAACTCTCAAAATGACGTCATGCATTGGTAATTCATACTTTCCTAATTATAATCGTGTTTAATTTATAAGTAAAACATCATATTGATAATTTAAATGTTTTATTCAGGGAAGTCTATTTCTTTTTCGACCATAATGCACCCCAGTGGCGCTAACGCCCATGTAGGGCTCTGGTCTGCCCCAGTAAATCATTCCATTTAGATCCTTTCATAGCCTTTCGTCTCCACAGCCGAACCTCAAGCTTTTGCAAATCTGCCTCCGGATCATCAATCCATCGTACTCGTGGTCTGCCCTTGGGTCACTTGCGTTTTGTTTTTTGTCTGTATACACTTTTTGTTCCTCTGTTCACTGACATTCTTTCGAGGTGATCTGCTCAACATTTAGCCACGCGATTCTCTATCTCTTCTATACAAATTACGCAATCCACAAATGTTTTATTCAGGGAAGTCTATTTCTTTTTCGACCATAATGCACCCCAGTGGCGCTAACGCCCATGTAGGGCTCTGGTCTGCCCCAGTAAATCATTCCATTTAGATCCTTTCAGAACCTTTCGTCTCCACAGCCGAACCTCAAGCTTTTGCAAATCTGCCTCCGGATCATCAATCCATCGTACTCGTGGCCTGCCCTTGGGTCACTTGTGTTTTGGTTTTTGTCTGTTTACACATTTTGTTCCTCTGTTCACTGACATTCTTTCGAGGTGACCTGCTCAACATTTAGCCACGCGATTCTCTATCTCTTCTATACAAATTACGCAATCCACAAATGTTTTATTCAGGGAAGTCTATTTCTTTTTCGACCATAATGCACCCCAGTGGCGCTAACGCCCATGTAGGGCTCTGGTCTGCCCCAGTAAATCATTCCATTTAGATCCTTTCAGAACCTTTCGTCTCCACAGCCGAACCTCAAGCTTTTGCAAATCTGCCTCCGGATCATCAATCCATCGTACTCGTGGCCTGCCCTTGGGTCACTTGTGTTTTGGTTTTTGTCTGTATACACATTTTGTTCCTCTGTTCACTGACATTCTTTCGAGGTGACCTGCTCAACATTTAGCCACGCGATTCTCTATCTCTTCTATACAAATTACGCAATCCACAAATGTTTTATTCAGGGAAGTCTATTTCTTTTTCGACCATAATGCACCCCAGAGGCGCTAACGCCCATGTAGGGCTCTGGTCTGCCCCAGTAAATCATTCCATTTAGATCCTTTCAGAACCTTTCGTCTCCACAGCCGAACCTTAAGCTTTTGCAAATCTGCCTCCGGATCATCAATCCATCGTACTCGTGGCCTGCCCTTGGGTCACTTGTGTTTTGGTTTTTGTCTGTATACACATTTTGTTCCTCTGTTCACTGACATTCTTTCGAGGTGACCTGCTCAACATTTAGCCACGCGATTCTCTATCTCTTCTATACCAATTACGCAATCCACAAAGGCTGTCATGTGATACGTTTATTTCATTGTTTTATCAATATTATCACGTTGTTTGTTTACGATTGGTGAATGAGATCCATTGAAACATCTGTTGCTTAGTGCGTGTCCCTGATCCTGTTGCATCTTGTATAGCTCCATAAATTATTTTGTCCCCATGTATTTAGCAGGTTTTATGCGCTTTTCATCGGCGGCCGGTTGTCACTTGCATACTGGTCTTATCATGGTTTTGTATGTCGTTTTCTGGTTTTTTCTTGATATTGTTTAGCTCTAAAGTAAATGACAATCGTTATAAAATTATATAGAAGTCGTGCCCAATGGAACAAAACCTCTTCTCTTTCATTATTTTTTCTCTAAACTTTATATGCGGCTACAAGTTAGCGACCTGCTATAAATTTCATTTTTACAAAGCTTATATCAACTCAATATGTCTCAGTGGCGTAGCTGCTAGGAATCAATAATTATTTAGGGGCCCGGAGGGGGGAGCTTGACCTCTTTAGGGGCACCTGCATTTTGACATTCGAGATACTGGCGTAATATTTATTTTTAATAAGTCCGGCGCTGCTATTTAGTGTTTGTAAAATTTTTGCTTGTAAAATGTTTTATATGTTTCGGATGTTCCTTTAGAGTTAAAGATAGTTTACATCTTAGTCCAAACCTCCCACAGGACAAAGGGGGATGGGAGCGCGCAGGGTTTGACAGTCCAAAGCGAAGCCATCCGTAGCGACGTATCAATACCACATGTTGTTCCATATCAGTTTAAATGATTTTAGTTTCATTCAATAAAGTAAAGAGCAAAATGTAATTTTTACTAAGATTTATTCACTATTGTTTTTCAGTAGGCGTTTTTATCTTGTGCTGGACACCGTATTTCGCCATCATTCTGTACCACTGGATCGCTAAGTAAGTGGAACATATTTAAGCATTGACACCCACCTTATCCTCGTTATTATCATCTTCACAAATATAATCATTAACATAAACAATGACATCATTGGTTTTATCATCGTTTTGTTATTATCACAGCGATCATTATCTAACTACCATTATTATGGTCAGAGGCAGTACCTTCCGAATCATATTTTAGACAAACCATAATCGTCATATTATCATTATCGACGTCGACGCAAACATTTTGAGAATTACAAGCATGTCTTTATCATCACATTTACTATCGTTATTATCATCACTTTCATCATAGTAATCGTCTATATTCCTATTATTATAATCATTATCACCTTATTCATCACAGGGGCGCGGTGGTCGAGTGTTAGGCGCTTGGCTTCCAAACCTGGGGTCCCGCTGAAGACTTTGATCTAGAATTTAGGGATTCCCAACTCCACCCAAATTTAATGGGTATCTCATTTTTCTTCGGGAAAGTAAAGCTGGTTAGCCGTTGAGCTTGCCACATTACACCCTGTTCTATAACCGTTGGCCAAACAAACAGATGACCTTAACATCGTTTGCCCTCTAAATCGCAAGGTACCCATTAGATCTGGGTGAACTTAAAGGCGCCCAAAGATCCCGAAATTAGAAATCCCAATCTTCACCAGGATTTGAACACGGGATTCAAGGGCTTTACCGCTCAACCACAGCGCCTCCTAATGAACTAGACAATTGAAAGAAAATTGACAATGCCAGTACACAGATTACTTTAAAGTGATATTGATCTATTGTCTTTCATTTTGTTTACAGAGAATCTGCCAAGGCATTGAATGATAAAGTCAAACGCGTTCTGTTCATATTTGCTGTCTCCAATTCATGCATGGATCCTTTAGTGTACGGTAAGACTTCACTTTTTTTTATCCTGTGTGTGTTTTATTTAATGAGGTAAACACAGAACAAAAAAAAAAGACAATTCAGACGAGATGAGAAGATAGAGTCTAAAAACATTGAAAAAATGATGACATCAATGAAAGTGGTATTATATTTATGGCATTGATTTACAGGGCGTGGTGGATGAGTGTTTGACCAGTTGGATCTCGAACCTGGGGTTCTGGGTTCGAATCTTGATGAAAAATGGGATTTTTAATTTGTGGATTTTTAGGACTATATAGGAAAAGTCAAAATGGTTTGTCATTGTGCTGGACACATGACACACTGCTCCTTAATCTTTGACCAAAGATGTATAATGTATAATTGAGCTAAGCAATTGCACAAGGCTGAGTATGCTAGAGTAACGGTTCTATTGATGTTTTTGTTCTACTTGTTCTATTTCTGTCTATTACAGGAATGTTTACAACTACTTTCCGTAAGAAACTCAACCAATGGAGAGAATACATCCACCAGAAACTGAACGGCACAACCACCACCATGACAACCTAGCTATTTCTTTTACTGCGCCTACCAGAACAGTATTTCAAAAGCTAGAGGTCTGATGACCTTAGAGTTGGCAGCAACGCCTTGAGATCTTCAAACATCTACGTTTTATTAAGTCGCAGCTTAATGTACGTCAGCTTTGGGATTCTTCTTTGCACATTCCCTCTACAGCCAAGCAGGAAGATTTGAGCCACGTCCCAGTTAGTAAGACCTAGTTGGGTGAACCTCACGATAAATGAGGTTTTGGTCCTATTGGCATTGTGATCTTTTATTCTTTTTTTTTTATGAGATGTATATATTTTACATAATGAATTTATTTAATAACTTATAAAATGTAATGTTATATGGACTTTACCTATAGAACTCAAATGTGAAATAAGCTCCAACACCGCTAAAGTTCGGCAGGTCCAGTTTGCTTCATGGGGACCTCCAAGTCATACTTCAAAAATGTCATTTCGAGCAACACGAAGAAGACTTAAGAAATGGCAAGATGTACGGACACAACACAAAAATATAAATGGACTCATAGAAAATTACAATGAAGCTCTTTGTCCTTTGTGGTCAGAGACTTGCACAATTAGTTCCATGGAACACGAAGACGTTTGTGGAGTCTGTCCGTCGTTAAGGAAAAAAAAAACATAACATATTTTCACGTTCAAATACAAATCCACTTGTGAGAAAATGTGAATGGTGAAACCCAAGTTGTCTTTATCAAAATTTACCGTTGTGTTTTAAACTCCTGCCTTTGAACTCAGCTCATTATCATTCTTTTTATTACAAAGCTTAGATCTACTCACGCCTCTATCTGTCTGTTACAAATCTTGTACACGTTATTTTCGCAGTTCCCATTCTCAGACCAATCTGAAACTTTACACAATTATTCATTGTTCACGAAACTATTTAGTCATAATTAATTAATTTCGTTTTATATAAAGATAGCAATAGCTAAGGTATGATTATCCTTGTGTAGAGATTTAGGTCGGCAGTCAAAAAAAAAATTAGACTAACAATAAGTAATTGGCTTGCTCAGTCGCTAGTATATCGGATTGAGGGGACTTGAGCTTTTAAGTCGAACAAAATTAAGCAAGAATTGCTTTTAGTAAGCCTTCACAGGAACTTTCTCCAAGAGCCTACTCCTTCCATTCCCCTTCCCCAACTGGCCCACACAAGTGACTGGACCATGTCGCATTGAGCATGCTTAAAGCATGGCATCGAGCTCAACAAAAACAATCGATACAAATATTTCCAATCACCCAGATTTATTATTATTATGTAGTTCTACTAAAAATTAGTTACAGGATTGATTCAAAAGTTAAAATTGATAAAATTAGAATTGATAAACATAAAGAGTATTTTTACAATTCACTTGTTCATTCTTTATCTAGACAGATGTTTTTCGCCGCTTAGTTATAGACTTATGCCATGTTTAATACAAAATAGCTTTGTGAATCAGTTAATTATAATCAGATAATTCATTATATCGTGTTACACTATATGTTTGAAATGTTATATATTATAACGAGTACTTACTTTCTTTATCGATGTGTTTATATTATGGCCTTTTTACTATATTTATATTACATATGCTGAACAAAGGATTCTTTTGCTATGTGTATTTTAAAAGCTTTATTTGTTATAGAAATGTTAAATGGAAAACCAGTGACTTGGCAGAATTTAAGTCATTGGTTAATACACATGACCAAATGCATGACGCGTAGGACGTAATCATCTTCTTTTTTGAAGTAACGTCTGTATTATATAAGATAAGATAAGTGTACACGACCTACTCCCCTGATAAAAAATAGTTTCTTTACTCCGGACATAAACGAAGAGTGATATTTTTTATCTTCATACTTGCACATTACAAAGAGGAATCCATGACATGACTCCCCCCCCCCCCTCTTTTCCCAGTGTTGTTGACTGTCGTTGAATTGTAGCACCAAGCTGCTGGTAGACAACTAAACCGCTGTAGGCATATTATATTTTAACTTAGAAAACTTGAAGTAAATGGAATAACATATTTGTAAACATTACTAAAAATGTTTTTTTTAAACAATATGATCATACGTAACTTGAGATGAAATGAAATGAATGTATATTTTCAACAAATCTCCCTCACTATAAAAACACGTCTTTACATTCTGGCATCCTGGAGTCGTCTGATGTACACAAGACAGCTTACGACAGCGCGCTTGTCTTGCATCATTCACACTGCATAGCCACCAACCTGTCGCTTGCTTTTTTCTCACCGTCACTATAGAAACACACACACATCCTGTGGATGGTTTAGTCATTTAGCCTGTACTTAATGAACTCTAAATCGTGCTCTAATCCAAAACGAGGTTCGCTTCAAGAATACGTTAATAACAGAGATAACATTTGTTATGTTTCATCAGACAATGGCAGTTCTAAAGAGAACAAGGGTATTCTTCTTAGGCAAAGATAAAAAAAATCTTCAAAGACAACTCAGATATCACATTAATTTTTTAGTTTTCTCTAAACCTTTAATGTTTCCTTCCGTTTATAATGTCATTCTCTCTTCGCTCTCTAGCCCATAAATAAGCACATTTCTTCTTTGAAGCTAAACAACAAAGGTCTGGTATGTACAAGGTCAAGAATTGATTATTCCAAGGTGAAACGTATTTTACAAAAAGTACATCCAACATTGTCTTTTAATGTCGTCTTTGAATGCATATTATTTCACTGACGTTTAGATATTTGCCAATAAGTAAGATTCTACTTAAGCACACTCAAACTTTAATTCACCTTTCTAACCCTCATCTCTTAGCAAATCAATATTCCAGTCCATTCAGGTTAATCAAATCAATACGGGACGCGATCATTTACATCTTAATATAACTGGCGGGTCTGATTAAATTATGTTGTCCTCTATTATAATACTGTCTCAGTACTTCATCATTTTAGTTAGAGCTGCAACGATTTACTTTTATGCTGTCCTTCTGCCCTTCCGTCTGTCATTCTAAAAAACTAAAAAAGCGTATACTTATATAGTAATGTAGTAAAAATAGCAGTACCACACTCAAACGGTATATTTGGTCTTCAAAAAACGATCCCATTTATTTCAAATTTAATATGCAAATTTATTTTTAATATAAAAGTCAATTTGTAAAAAAAATATGCAATGTCATAAGGGCTAAGAATAGTATTGACATTTTTTTCTGCCTTGTTCTAATTTTAATGTTGGAGTGTTCAGATAACTAGACCAATAAATGAGATGAACTGTTGGAGCGTTCAGATGACTAGACCAATACATGAGATGAACTGTTGGAGCGTTCAGATGACTAGACCAATATATATGCTGAATTGTTGGAGCGTTCAGATGACTAGACCAATAAATGAGATGAACCGTTGGATAGTTCAGATGACTAGACCAGTATATGAGATGAGTTAAGATAAATGTTTTTCTATTCCTAATTTGACCTCACATGATATTTTGTTGAAACTTAAATTGTATGATTGCACAATTTAAAACAGTGTTGTTTGTCTAGGTGCAACTAACACATACAATTATTTTTTTTTTATATTGGGGAGATAATACAGGTCACATGATGGTTAAGTCTCTAATTTACTAAATGATAGGTCACGTGAGGGTAAAGTCTATAATTTACTAAAGGATAGGTCACGTGATGGTAAAATCTCTAATTTACTAAATGATAGGTCACGTGAGGGTAAAGTCTCCAATTTACTAAATGATAGGTCACGTGAGGGTAAGGTCTCTAATTTACTAAATGATAGATCACGTGGGGGTCAAGTCTCTAATTTACTACATGATAGGTCACGTGAGGGTCAAGTCTCTAATTTACTACATGATAGGTCACGTGGGGGTCAAGTCTCTAATTTACTAAATGATAGGTGACGTGAGGGTAAAATCTCTAATTTACTAAATGATAGGTCACGTGAGGGTAAAGTCTCTAATTTACTAAATGATAGGTCACGTGAGGGTAAAGTCTCTAATTTACTAAATGATAGGTCACGTGAGGGTAAAGTCTCTAATTTACTAAATGATAGGTCACATGAGGGTCAAGTCTCTACTTTATTAAATGATAGGTCCTCTGATGTGCTCATTGAAAACGTTAATTTAAACAAAAATGTCATAAAGTAAAGTTTCCCCTTTCAGACCTTGTGCTCTATAGGGCAGATGTAAACGTCTTCTATTTCTGTGGTCTACGGTTGACAAGGGTGTCATGTGGCCAGTACAACCACCTTTACGTTCCGCCATTAATGTCAGGTACCCAACAGAGCTGGGTAGACTCAGAGGCGCCCAGAGATCCCGAGATTAAAAATCCCAGTCTTCACCAGGATTCGAACCCAGGATCCCCGGTTCGAAAACTAAGCGCTTTACCGCTCAGCCATCGCGCCACCAATTTATTAAGTGATAAACACAAACTTGTAAGATGCTTTTACAAAGTAGTTAGAAAAATGCATTTAAATCTTGCTAGGAGATTTAGAAACTATTTTCCTTTAACCGACAATATGTACGTCTTTGGGTATTTCCGCATGTTGGGCTCAATCTAACAGTGCAATACATTAATATATAATGTTAAATGTTAAAATGTTATTTAACCTTGGTTAGACCAATAATAGTATATGCATCTGCCGTTTGGGACCCCTCTACTCTAGAAAACATTAAGAAGCTGGAACAGACACAAAATAGAGCAGTGAGATTCATAACAAACGAATATTCACATTTGACTAGAGTAACACCTTTAGTAAAATCACTAAATTTAGAAAGCCTTCAGGACAGAAGACTCAAAAGTAAAGTAGCAATTATACATAAAACACTGAACCATAATCTTCAAATACAAAAACAAAATTTAATAAAATACTCTGAAAAACACAAAGATAAAGGCACATTCCTCGTTCCGTATGCAAGGACAAATTTGTACAAATACTCCTTCTTCCCTAGTGCTATTAGAGCATGGAATGGGTTGCGTGAGCTAGCCAGGAAAACCAGTGACTTGGCAGAATTTAAGTCATTGGCTAATATGCATGACTAAATGCATGATGCGTAGGACGTAATCATCTTCTTTTTTGAAGTAACGTCTGTATTATATAAGATAAGATAAGATAAGAGAAGTATAGGACCATTTTGACCATCGTCTTCAGTCGAGCTCTATAAGCATATTATACACATATTTACACACTAACTTTAAATAGTTTATAAATTCGCTTTATCAGTTGTTGTTTTTTTTCGTTGTGAGCGGGAAATAGGGCAGGATAAAGTATAATCATCTCATTGTTATTTAAATATATCATTCATTAGTTATTAAGAGTAAAATATTCGCTCTAAGAAAACAGTCGTCAGCTTCATTCATAGAAAAGAATTCTGTTAATTTTTTTTTTACTTGTTTAAGTTTTTTTTTTTATAATTACTTGCCTGTATTTGTTTGCATTTAACTGGGTATCAGAAATATAGATAAACTAGTCGACCGTCGGCGTACCATACACCGCTATTTTGCAAGGCCAACCTTAGGCCACTGAAACCTATGTGACTGCAGTGGGCCCAGCACTTTTATCGGACCCGCTCTAATTTTAGGTGTATAAATTATTAAATTAAACCATTTTATAACTTATAACAGATTTCCCGCGGCCTCCTGTCTATTTAACAGGAGGTCTTGTAAATCTTCTGAAATAGCAAAATATACGGAAAAAGTCCTGGAAATATCAGGAAATTATTAAAATCTTTTGAAAACTCATACTAATCTCCTGAAATATACAGACGAAAATTGTCTTTTTTTTTTTCTTTCTTTAACTACCTAGGATAACTCCCTCCGTCCAAGTTGCAAAAATAAAAGAGTGATCTTTCCGTTGTGTCCAAACTCTTGAGCGTGCTCTGTCGCGTCGATAGTTACTACAGAGTAGATTACTTCCCACCCCCCTTTTTTTTAACGTGAGGTAGAAATAAAAAAAAAAAGAGTGATATTGCAACGGTCCTGCCATGCTATGTTGTAACTACGTGTCCCCCCCCCCCCTTCTTTTCTCGTGGCCTTTCCGCAGAGTGATCTTTCCTTTACTCCTTACTACTCGTTTAAACTGTTGAGGGAAGAAGAGAATTAGATATATAGATACAAACTGGCATTCAAATACCATTAGAGGATACACTACACTAATCACCCAAGACACTTGAATAAACCAAAGTAAAATTGATCAGTATTGGATGGTTAGAATTTATATTTGTTCAAGTATAATCCTGAATTAACATGGCCGTACTGGAGCACTAGATAAGGGACGAACTTTTGTTTTATTTTGCATATTTCTCTTTCGGTTTTTCTATGTTTATTTTGTGGCATATATTTAGTACAATCTGGGCACCATTCCAATCTAAGCATGACAATGTAATATCACGCACACGTGTTTCCCTATGTGACTCTCACAAACGTCTGCTCTGTAAAACTAAAAAAAAAAAAAAAAAAACACAACAAAAAAGAAAACCGGTGCTTTTCTACAAAAGTTGTAAAAGTTCTGAACACAAGCAATTATACGAAACAAACAAACATCGAAACGGGAGGAAAAAAAAAGATCGTTTTTTCTTGTATTGATCGAGACAAATGAAGATAAAATGCGAATATAAACCGAGTCCTAGAGTTAACCCAATTTTCTGTCCACTATTTATCTAACTTTTTATTCCTCTTGTTCTTTTTTTTGTTCTTCTAAAAAAGAGATGAAACCACAAAAAGTGTAACACACACTGACACACACACACTCACAGACCAAACAACATTAAGAAGGAATGTGTTACACAATTGTAAGCGTCCGCGGCGTATTAATCTTTTATGACCATTTGAGGTAGAGAGTATGCTTGACAGAACCTTACATATCTGTTTCTCAATATTCAGATTAGTGTCTATGGCCTCCTTCATTCTGGAAGCAGCTATGGATCATCTTATTAAAAGAAGATGAAAGTCTGGGCGTTATTTAGGGTCGGAACGATGTGGCCCACACAGTAGTTTCCACCCCCACCTCCATCCACTCAGGAGACAGCTTGTTTGGAAGTGCTGACATAATTTGGGATAGAGGCGTCTCAGGTTCTGACAGGGTGTAACACTGTGTGCTGCAAGCTGTTTAAGAGTTACAGGCTGTTTGAGATTCACCGGCTTCTTATTTTTTCTTAGCGTTCACTCCCGAAGGCTTTCCCAGATTTGGGTATAGGCAAAAACAGCCATGAGTTTATGAATTTCTTTCCTCAAAGTAGCTAACCAACCAGGTTTCACGAGCTAGAAGTGTTTTGGTTTAATCGCCTGTTGCTCGCCTTTGTCCGTCTGTCCTTCGAACCCAATATCTGAAGCAAGCGTAGAGGCCAGGAGTTGGATTAGTTGTCAGATGCTATTTGAGACTCAATGCTATTATAAGTATTTTAAAGGTAATGTAATGGCAGCAATGTCTTCTGTTTTGAAGATTAAGCATGAATGCAGTCCCAGTGGCGACCCGCATATTTTTTACTTTTCTAATGCCGTTGTCCACCTGGGTCTATTCAAGTTTTATTCTGCGCCTGTCTTCTGCAAGGGTTTTTCTATGGGCCTCAAATTTGTGTCCAGCAACTTTCACAGAGCTCTCCGACTGAGAGAAACTAAGCAAGGAAAAAGTTTAAACTAAAAAAGAGAAAAAATAAAAAATAATTGAGACTAAAAAATAGAGAAAGAAATACAGTGAAGGTTGGAGGGAAATTTAAATAGATATTACACTGGGAATTGATACATTATAACTTTTGTTGCTGTCATGTCCAAACAAAAATTTTAATTACTAAAAAGAGAGAAAAAAAAGAGAGGCAGTGTAAAGCAGGATAAATAATGAAGTGGAAGAGAGATAGATAAGTAGAAATAGAGAAAAAGTTTGGTGAATTAAAGTTTGACTGAAGGGTCATTAGAGAAAGAAAAGTATGAGAAACGTTGTCCAGAGGTATTGGCGAGACAAGTGTCCTTGAAACAGTGACCTCAAGAAATGTGCCGATCAATAAAACAACTACATCATTGCAGACGTGATTTGGTCAACTTCTTAAAGTAAGACTTGTGTGTGTGTGTGTGTGCGTGTATGTTCCATTTGAGAACATCATCAAAACAAAATATAAGAGTTAAACAGTTAGTTCAATCTTTTATCTAGGTATGTATGTATGTATGTATGTATGTATGTATGTATGTATGTATGTATGTATGTATATATGTATGTATGTATGTATGTATGTATGTATGTATGTATGTATGTATGTATGTATATATGTATGTATGTATATATGTATATATGTATGTATGTATGTATGTATGTATATATGTATGTATGTATGTATGTATGTATGTATGTATGTATGTATGTATGTATGTATGTATGTATGTATGTATGTATGTATGTATGTATCTATCTATCTATCTATCTATCTATCTATCTATCTATCTATCTATCTATCTATCTATCTATCTATCCATCTATCCATCTATCTACCTATCTATCTATCTATCTATCTATCTATCTATCTAATAATCTATCTATCTATCTATCTATCTATCTATCTATCTATCTATCTGTCGTCTCTTTCAAAAACTAATACAAAATGAAAACACGTTGAATGAAGAAAATTCCGGATGTTTACCAAAGGGGAACTATTCTAGATAAAAAAAAGTAAGCAATAAAAACATGAATCGGAGAAATAGAAACGAAAAAATAAATTTTAAATAGCTGATGCCATCAGCGTAGGTCCGACCTTTTTTTCCCCTTTTTAAAAATCAACGTCCTGTGCGTTGTTCCGGAGCCAAAGAGCTAGACTACAGTTAACAGTGAATGAAACCAGCACAACTGGCATTAACACTGATGAAGTACTATATATATACACACGCAAACTGGACATGACCTTCTGACAAGCTGGACGCACGCAGAAAATCAACTCAGTTACACTACATTTCTTAACATTTTTTTTTGGGACAAATGTAGAACAATGAAACTCGGCGATGACCCATTCACCTCTTTCTCTCTCTCTATCAAAATACACCAATGTCCAGAATATCAGTTGAGTTCGTTTGTATAGGATTCTCTCTGCTGAAGTTCATCTTTCAATAGTACAGTCTCGTTTGCATAAATATATGTTTCATTTTAGTCAGGAAATTGAGAGGCTTCAATTCTCTCTTGTAAAAGCCAAGAATAAAAACCTTGTGGTTTTGCGAAATGCAATGTAATGTGGCCTGATAAGAATGTTTAACAGTTGAACAGTAGAACTGTTTAGGGCACCTTATAGTTTTTACAACGTCAAGAAAGTGATTTAACAGTTATAGTTTACATCTGATTAAGAAAACTAAAATTGTAGGAATTTTTTGTTTATGCTTTACTAACAATACAAAAATAATTACTTCTATAGGAATTAGTGAGAATGTAAATCGACACAAAGAAATTTAGATCATTTATAAAAGCTTATATCAACTTACTCTGTCTGTCTGGTAAAAAGTGTCTACACGCATGGGCGCCCGCAGGATTTTTTGCAAGGGGGTGCAAGCTGCACCCATAGTTCAAAGGCGTATCCTCAACTTTCTTGTTAAAATATTAATAACATATAGATATTAAGTGCACTGTAAAGTATTCACCGCACACAATGTTAACTATATCCGTGAGGCCCGTGCTTCCCTACGTTTGATCAAACAAAAGCTACAAAGGTTGTCTGTGGCCGCCGAAACTGTCAATAACTTTACTTATGAATGGATCTCATTCACCAATCGTAAACAAACAACATTTAGTCACGTGATCTTATTGGTAAAGCAACGGAAAAAACTGTCTCGTGACAACCATCATGAATTAAACATGAGATCGTAAATTATATAGAAGAGATAGAGCACCACGTGGCTAAATGTTGTTTGTTTACGATTGGTGAATGAGGTCCATTGCTTTTCGTCGCGATGGACAAGCTGGTGATGAACACTTATCGTGCAGTTCTGAGATTCTTCTTTGCATTGCAGCTTTCGCATTGTTTTAGGTTGAAGACAAAAAAACAAGTTGAACTGACCATTATATTATTGCTCAAAAAGCGAGACATAATGAAGAAACTTAAGAATTAAGATATGTAATGTAAAGCCGCTTTCGTTAGTAACTCCCACAATCCACACATGTGTTTTTTTTCTCAGTCTGTTGACTGCAAATTCTCGGCACAGCGACTCAATATCCGGTATCAAGTTTTTCTGCCAGCAGTCTCTCCTTCCTCAAGATGACACCTCTGACGTGTTCCTCAGGATGGTCAAGTTGTTCACTAAGTTGATGGTCATTATGTTAAATTGTAAAGACTGCGACACCATGGAAACTGGTTCAAGAACAGATGAGTAATTGACGACAATGAAAAGAAAAATCAGAAACAAGAAGAGAAGACATTTACTACACATGTGCAGTCTGGTTTAACTTGCAGTCGTTGTTTTAAGATCCGCCAAACAGTCAAGGATCTCTAAGTTGAGACTTAAAGCTCGAATGGATTCGTATTTTGTGTCTCGCAAAAAAGAGGTGAATTTAGCACCAACACTATCGCTAGCGACAGTTACGGACTTGCCACATCACCATAAAATTCCTCAGTGGAAACTGTTAAAGGGACTACTATGAATTTTGTTTCTCTTTAACGAAACTCGACTCTAACAGCGCCGGAGAATGAATACTCGTTCGTTTCTGACATAATAATAAAAATATTATCTTTATATGTTCTTTTGATGTTTATGTAAAACTAAAGCTACACCGACCTAAGAAAAATGGAGTAGACTTTATTATTCGGCAAGTAGCACATTTGTCGAGCATGTATATGACACCTTGACCGTATTAGGTTAAAGATTAAGACCAACGCATTAAAAAAAAACCCAATAAGAAACAAGAAAAGAAAAAACATGTCATACGATTTCAAAACAAGGGCAGCATCCTGTTGTCGACATAGGTCACATTATGACGTCACGAGGGTTGCTAAAAAAAGTGAAGGCTGTCACTCAGGGCGTGACAACAACGGTGGACAGTTTACAAATTGGTGACGAAAATAGAAAACCAAAGCCAGACGGAGTAAAGTGATTGGCTTGCTCTGTAACCTTGACCTAATGAGATGCTTTTTACAGAGCTATTCCCAAAATAACCCGTAAGAACTGAATAATCCAATAAATGTGGAGGGGAAATACAAAAACAATAGGAAAGGACAAACCAATTCAATGTATGCATTTGTACATTTACTAATAACATTGTTAAGGGCATAACATAAGTCCTGTAAATAAATACTGGGTTAGGTGCTTTTAAATGATTTTTTTTCTTAGTGTTCTAAAGCACCGCTTTTGATTTTTGTGGTCTGCCTTTCCAACACTCAAAAACTTGAAACAAGTTTTAAATTCCGACTTCATGATATTTGATACTTGCAAAGATATGGAAAACGCTATTTTGGATGTTCTAAAGCGAACTTAAATTAAACTTGTAACCCTTTTTGTTATTCATAAATATACACAATTTTTACAACTTTTTAACGATATCAGCCTTTCCCTACCGAAAAACTTTATAGACAAAGCTTATATAATGGAAATGAGACATATATATATATATATATATATATATATATATATATATATATATATATTAGGGATGCACCGGATAGTAGCTCGGCTGAATATTCGACCATATTGGCTCCAGTCGATTATCACTGCAGGATAGTTGGCCGGATAGTAAAAAGTATACAGTAGTAATATTTCCTGTTTTTCTTCTAAAATGTATAAAGTGGACGAGATTGTATGAGTATCTGTTATGGAATGTATACAAGTTTATATTTAAAATTTTAAAAAAATGTGCTTAAAATATAGCAATATGCACCGAACAACTTTTATTACAAAAACAAGGCGTCTTAATATAAAAACATTATCAATATACATGCGCATTACATACATAACAACAATTGCTGGCACATTTTGTTTTACTTTGTCTTGACCTTTGAGAGGGGCTATTAAACCAAGTCACGCTGACCAATCGTCTGTCTTGCTGAGCGGGCGAGTCTCCAGTGGTAGAGATGAACAACTCCGACGCCCTTTTATTTGCTTAGTCCATAACATTGAGCTTAATCAGGAGGCTGGACTTAAAGCACATACGACACACATATAACAGAAAACCTGACAGTAAAGTTTTAAATCACATAAAAGAAATTGATACAGTTAACCTTGCTTACATCTAGCAACTTAAAAAGATATATTGGAATGTTAAGAAGCACGTGACATCTGCAATTAATGTACGGACATAATAGATCTACATGCTTGACCAACCATGTCAATGTTTTATTTTCTTGCCTGATCACTCAACACCAGTGATGTCCAAAATACGGCTCGCGGGTTACATGCGGCCCGCGGCGTGGTTCTAACCGGTTGGCCGAAACGTCAGCAAAAAGTGTAGAAAATACCTTCACCACAAAAAAAAAAAAGGAAGTTTAAAAAAATTATCTTTCCCTACGTTAGGATAACAGGATTGGTTCCGATAATAAGCAAACATTTGATTTAGAAAAAAGACTCTTTATTAAGAACAAAACATTAAAAGCTTTATGAAAACAAACACATAAATAAATAAGGCGGCATTCTTGGTTTGAGATGCGATTATTAGATTACAATTAGAGTGGAGAATCGATGAGAATATTTACCCAAAAGAGAAGAAAATTTGTGTGCCTTAAGACTAGCTTCAGAGTTGTTAACACTGTAAGTAGACCATCAAGCCATTTTCCGAGGGCTAATGCATATAAAAGTGCTTGATAGCAATGATGGGAGAAATCAGTCCTGAAAAGAAAAATACCGTTGAAGCTGTTAACTTTTGTCAAAACAACTACAAGGCGAGTAAAATATCTGGGTAAATATCTCCATTCAAAACTAAAAGACATACTTTATTTTGAAATGTTTTCTATTACCGTTGAAGAGTCTGCCGATATATGTGATACCGCTAAAAAAAAGACTTGGTATTTATTCGCGGTAAAAACGAAATCAGCGAAGTTAGTAGCTATGAGGATCAGGCATGGGACTACCACAGACAAAGTCCTGTCAAAGACGTTTCAAACATCACAGAGGATCCTTCTCTTCTTGGGAGAAGATAGTTGGAGTGAGTAATAACGTTGCAAGAATTATAGTTGACAGCAAGAATTGATAGTAAAGTTGTCAAATCCTTTGAAACCAAGCCTCTACGTGTTCATTGAATTATTCACCAACAAAATCTATGCAGCAAGGTCTGGACCATGTGATGATGGTCATGTGACATTTTCAGTGATGAAAAGGGCGAAACCCATGTTACGTAATCATCTCACTGACGTATATCTACAATTCTAAATTCAGTGCTGCGACTTGGCCTCTTATATAAACAGCTGCGACTTGGCCTCTTATCTATGCAGCTGTGACTTGGCCTCTTATCTATGCAGCTGAATATTTAAAAGTTAAAAATAAATTAATTAAATGATTTAATGTCAATTTTTTCCCTTTTTATTTATGTGGCCCGCGATACAAGTGTCGGAAATTAAAATGGGCCGCAGATCGAATAAGGTTGTACATCACTGCTCAACACTATTGCGTATGCTCAAGGTCATCATCATTATCAACTATAAACACTACACTAGGACTACATGTGAATGCCCACTACGTCTATCTGACCAGGTTGTTAAAATAAGTCGAACACACAGTCTATTTATTTTTTGGTTAGGCAGGGTGTGGATTACTGTGGATGAATGTTTTTCTTCTAGAGTTGGTACTAGCAATTGCGGACCCAATGCAAAACGGATTGCGCGGATCCAGTCTAGGTAGGGATAAGCATAAGGTCAAAATTCAAATTCTGTATTAGAAAATATTTTCACTTTTACGATGCATTTTTTTTATCGCGCGTAATATTGTCACACCAAAATGTTTTCAAGATATTTTTATGAGTTTTCAGAAGACTTCCAGGACTTTTTGGTATATTTTGCAATTACAGAAGATTTACAGGAGCCCCTGGAAAATCAGGAAGTCGCGTAAGAGCTGCTATTATATAAAAGTTTAAATGTTTTAATTTAATAAGTTACACCTAGACTTAGCGCGGGGCATATGAAAGTGCGGGGCCCACTGCGATCGCATAGGTTGCAGTGGCCTAAGTCCGGTCCTGCTGTTAGATCTAAAAAATGTACATCTAAACCTATATCTCAATAACAGGCCTACAGACTACAATTTAATCTATGTTTCGGCACCATCAAAGGTTGACATTATAAATAGGTACACTTGATGTTCCCGCTGTTAATAAAATATCGTTTGCCGCAAATCGCAAATGGATTAATCTAAACCATTATATATTGACCTACAACGATTCATATTCCAATAATTAACTAATAGCCACTATCAGTGTTAGGCCCTTAATGCCAGTACCAGAAGCGGTCCGTGGCCTTTAAATTACAAACCTGATGACCAGTTGATGATCTGAAATACATAATCACATACATCTACCTACAATACAAATCAGATTGCAAAGAGATTTAAATAAGTAACTAGGTACATTTTCATGTGCATATTTGACATTGACCATCCCACACAGCCCATTTACAGTTGGTGACCTCTTACATACACACATACACACTCATGTTACACAGATTAGTTTGTGACAGGCCTATCTGTCAGTATATCCTTATAGCATTTTATTCAATAATCAGTAACAGAGTTTAAAACAATAAGATAAAATAAAAAGTCCAAAAAAAAACAACATCAATAGGAATATAGGTAACAACCATCTTCTCATAACAATAGTTCATTGATTACATGTGAATATACACTATTACTACTAACAACAATTACCTCAGCCAACCAAACAAACAAACAACTTTTTGGCAACACTTACGTCTCTCAAATCTCGTCTTTTAGATGGAGGGTGGGAATACTGTGGTTGTTGATTGTTTGCACTTCATAAGTTTTGGAGTATTGGAGCTTAAATGATTAAAAACTGCCTTTTTACCTTCATTCAATTTTTGGCAGATGACCCATGGTTGAATCTTTCTGTGACCGTATCTGATATTGACTAAATGATATATGTATGTAATCAAGTATCATCCCGAATTATTTATTTCTGTTTTAACTTTGAACTTCTCAACAAAAAATCCCCACCAAGGCATCTCTTTAAACCAGTGGATCCAGAACTTTGCAGAGAGAGGGGGGATGATTTTTTCCAAACCCTAACGCCCAGTAAACCCTAAACTAAGCATAAATCACACTCAGCATATATATATATATAATATATATATAGAGAGAGAGAAAAAAAATAAGCAGTGTTTCTCAACCTTTGGCAAAAAAATAAAAAAATATAGTCATGTTGGTGGCTTTTCTCTTGACAGCTAGGTGGAATAGCGTAGAGTATATATGTGGCATATCTAAATATAAAGTATATCTTTATTAGGGGTATTTATCGTAACATCTTCATGTTAAGCGAGACCTCTTGCAGTAGGTCTGTTTTGGTCAGCATAAGACATCAACAGAACGATGGTTAAACTCTCCATTATTCGAAAAATATTTTTTTTAAATCTCATTTGTAAGTAATACATTTTGTTCAATTGGCATGTTTGTAACTTTGTGTTGTTACAGAACTATAATAAAAAGCTCTAAACACAAAATTTCGGAAGTGGGAGGAGAAATTATGATGACCAATTAGATTATATTCTAATTTTTTGGCATTTTTAGGATTTTAACGTTAATATTGTGAGTTATAGTCCCAAATTTATTTATATATTAGAAAAATATCAGTATGAGTAAAGATTGGAAAACGGCGAAAATAATGTTAGGGTTCAGAACTCATCTCAAGTGTAACTCTTATAATGAACAATTTCTTATGAATTTTAACTTTTTCAAAACAAAGTCTTTCTTAAAATTATTAAGATAAATTCGTGTGCAACTACATAAACTCTGTCGCCATGTTTATTGATAATGTTTTAAAACGTCATGCTTTCGTCTGGAAAAGGGAAATGTCAGTAGACTGAAAACCATTAATCCTCGCAAGTTTTTATAATTTCTTCTATTGATTGCATTTAGCATCAAAGAACAAGGGGTGGGGCGACTAGATAAAAGAATTTAATTTATAGCATATATAAATTAAATTAGTGGAAAATTTTTTTAAAAATTGTGTAAAGTCTTAACTAAAATGCAAAAATTAAAAGAATAGATGTATTCGCCACCACCCCATCCCACCCAATCGGCCAACAGGGGAAAGACACAATATTAAGATCGGCTAAAATATCAATTACAAGCTTTAATCATAGATAATTAATTGATTCTGTTAACAAGCTGTGATTTCTACAAATAAATAGGACCGCTTCCCCACTCTAAGGTTTATGGTGGAGTGGGGGGGGGGGCGGGAAAAATACCATCATTCCCTCCCCACCCTACCACATTTGCAAACATACTAGAAGGGGGGGGCCATATGATCTAAAAAAGGGGTTGAAATATATATAATTAGTATATATTTTTAACAAAAGTAATACATTCGTATACAAATTGTGTGATTTTTTTTACTAAAATTTGTTCGCCCATCCCCTCAGGGGGGGGGGGTGTTCGGCCGAGTGGGAGGGGGCAATCACCCATACCACCACCACTCTTAGATCCCCAGTGCTTAAAATTACACTATACAGTAGGGGTGCACCGGATAGTACTTTTTGATATCCGGCCGGAGCCGGATATGACCGGATAGTAAAATTTGATATTCGGCCGGTGCCGGAGCCGGAGCCGAATACCTAAGTGTTTTGTAAATAGCTTGTATTGCTGAGCATTTTACGAAACTGTTAAATAACATACCTATATTTGTTGGTATTATTTTTTTCCTTTTATATACCTTATTGTTTTAAACTCTTCTGCTGATTGATTTATTAAAGATTAACAGTATTTATAAACATAACATCTGTGTAGCATGAGCGTGTCTGTGTGTATGTATGAGGCCACCAACTATAAAGGCTGTGTGTTGGAGGGTCAATGTAAAATATGTTAGTACATATTTAACTAGTTACTAATGTAAATCTCTCATCTGGCTTGTATGGTGGTTGGATGTATGTGTTCAATAATTTCTGACCAACAACTGGTTATCAGACTTGTAATTTTAAGTCCAAAGACTGCTTCTGGTTCTGGCTTCAAAGGCTTAATACTGATAGCTGTTAGTTAATAGTTGGAATCTGAAGCGTAGTAGGTCATATATTTATTAATCCTGAGCTTTAAATGTTGCGAAGCATAGATTTAATTGTAGTCTGTAGGCCTATTATTGTTATCAATGTTTAGATCTACTGTTATATAGATCTAAGAGAATTAGGAAAACCAACTATAAAAGAAACAAAATCACCCACACCCTCCCTACCAAAAAAAAACAACATAAATAGACTTTGTGTTCGACTGATTGTAACAACCTGGTCAGATAGACTTAGTGAGCCTACACATGTAGTCCTAGTGTAGTGTGTATAGTTGATGGTGTTGACCTTCACGCGTTTTTTTTCCTTGGGCATACGCAATAGTGTTTAGTGTGCAGGCAAAAAGAGATAACACATTGGCATGATCAGTCAAGCATATAGATAAATTATCCCTGTACCTTAGTTACAGAGGTCAAGTGTTTCTTAACATTCCAGCATATTTTTTCTTTGTTTGCTAGATCTAATTGTGGTGCTTTAGATCAATTTATTTTCTGCGATGTTAAATTTAATTGTAAGGTTTTCCTTTATATATCAAGTCAATAGAATTAAACAATGAAATTAGTTTTCTTTCTAAAGGTTTTAATACAAGGGGAAAAATACATACACGCACACATGCACATATTTGTTTTATTTTATTGTGCAACGAACGTGTGTTCAGCGGCCTAAATGACATTTCTCTCCAAGTAAACAAACTTAGTGTCACCATCTAGTGACCTCTAGACAGTCTCAATATGTCTTAACAATTTGCGTTAATCCATTCTGGCTTAAGAATGGTCAATGTCTATATTCTCTATCAATACATTTTCATGGATGTGGTGTGGTTTGTGGTCCAGACCCTTGATTGACAACCTATCTCATAATAAACTAACTCATACCAAATTAACCTTATAGAGATTTGGCTTGTAGTCCCGCCTCTAATAAAAATTCTAATCCAAGTAAACAAACTCAGTTCCCTCATAAGATGTGACCTCTAGACAGTGTCGACACGTTGACATCTGGCTTAATGTGGTCAGCTGCCTATTTGTGAACTCAATGTTATGGACTAAACAAACAAAAGAAGGTGGGGGTAGCTCATCTCTACCTCTGGAGATACACCCGCACATCTTGACAGATTATCAGCGTGACGAAGTTAAGGAATATGACATGTTTACTAGACCACTCAAAGGTCAAGACAAGCCAGTGTGCCAGACATCGCTGCTACGTATGTAATACGAATTTATAATGTAAAGTCTAGTCCCCCCCCCCCCCATAACAAACCTAGTTCCCTCGTGTGACCTCTAGAGAGTGCTTACGTCCATCGTATCTGACTTGGGGTCACCTGTCAATCAATGAACTCAATGTGATGGGCTAAACAAATAAAAGGGGGGGGAGTTGTTCATCTAGAAATATACCTGGTTACCTTAGAGGTGTGGCTCTTGTAGTCCAGCCCCCCCCCCCAATAAAGATTAACTACTAAGTAAACAAACTCAGTTCCCTCGAAAGGTGTGACCACTAGAGAGTGTCTATACGCTGACATTAAACCTACGTCCATCGTATTTAACTTGTGGTTACCTGCCTATAAAAAACTCAATGTGATGGACTAAACAAATAAAAGGGGGTGGGAGCTGTTCATCTCTACCTCAGGAGATATACCCGCACAGCTAGACAGACGTCTGGTCAGCATGACGTAGTCAAGGAATGTAACATTTTAACATGTTAACTAACTTACTTAAAGGTCAAGACAAATTGAAAAAAAGTGCCAGCCATTACATCTCTGTATGTAAAGCGCATTTATGATGTAAAGTTTCATCTCTATTTATATTAAGTTATTAACATGCCTTGTCTTTATAATAAACGATGTTTGGTGCATATTTATAATGGCTCTATTTTTAAGCACATTATTTTGTTTTCATATAAACATTAATACATTCTATAACAGACAGTAATGGAACGAGGTCCACTTTATGCATATTAAATAGGTGTATTTTTACTATCCGGTTTACTATCCGGTAGTGATATCCGACCGGAGCCGGATAGCACCGGATAGTAAAAAATGCCGGATATTCGCCAGAAGCCGGAGCCGGAGGGACTATCCGGTGCACCCCTACTATACAGTGATGCCTTGATACGGCCCGCTGACCTTTTCTGGTCCTTGACACGGCTGTATCCGGCCCCTAGAAATGTATTCCCACACTGCAAAATAAAATGTTCGGTTTAGGTTGAGTCGACTAATTTTGAGGTAATTCCCTTGTCAGGCATGTTGGGAATGTATATGACCCCCAAGGACGAAAAAGGTTGAGCGCCACTGTTTATGTGACGGCTAAAGCGTAGCAAAACAAGACTTCCGAGGGGTCCTCATTGCACTGTGCGGAGTTGTAAAAAAGCTCCCACAACCTTGGCATAATCCAGGCTCCGTTCCTCAAGGGGCCGATACTTAAATGGCGCGTCCTGCACGGTTAGCATAGTATAGAAAAGGAAAATGATGAAGGTGTACGCTGTTTTTGCAGCGAGTCTGACTCCCGCCAGACTGAACAATGTACACTGTTCTCATTCAGGCCGGTGAGAGGGAGTTCTTGTTCACTTTTGCTGGCCTAGAGTTCCAAGAGCCGAAGGCTCAACTTAACCAAAACAGTTTCAAGAAGAAATATGATATGACGTTTAGTGGCAGCTAATTCTGGTACATTAATCATTTAAAATAAATATGTACATTATTTACATAAGAAGTTCATTTAAAAATAAAATAATAAACAAGATAGAAAGAAATAACAATGAATGGACAAAACCATTAAATACACATTAGTTGCCAAATGTAATTTTCCATGAAATAGCTGCCAGAAAAACAAAAGTGACATGGTACTGTTTGTTAAAATAAAAAAAAAATATTATAAAAAAAAAAAAAAAAAAAATAGCAGTATCTGTACGACCTATGTAGCCGTTAACAGAGTCGAAGTCTAGAATGTGCTGGACGTTCTGATTCTATAGAGCTTGAGATGGACGTAATCTTTCCAGCTGCTATATTTGTTTTGGAAAGTCTTTGTAAACATTCCTGAAATATTCAAAGAGATAGTTTCTAGAATTAGACGTAAGACCAACGAAATAAAAGTAGAATTATCTTAGAGACCATGGGATTTGTCGTTCTCGGCGACCCTTTTTTACAATTTCTCGCAACGCCGCGACCCCCACCCCCGGCAGTAATTTTTTTTTCATTCATGACTATAAGTAACTGTTTTCGCTAATGTAGATGTAGAAAGCTCGACAACTAATGAGCGAAAACTGAGGTATCATTAAAAAAAAAAAGAAAAAAAAAGGACCTTTATATTAACACTGGCTCTTGACCTTACTGACGACAGTACAGAGCTTTAAAAAGCACGACCAGGCGAAACGATACGTTATGCATTGATGCGTATTAACTTTAAAGCGTAAAAATTATTATTTTGCTGCGACACTATTGCTGCGACAATTAAAAGTTTTAAAAATCAATTCTGATTCCGTTGTCTGCAATATCTTACAATAAAAATAGGATATATATATTCCATGTTTCCGTATTCCATATTTTCGATGGTCTTTATCGACCCTTGACAATTTGTCGATGGACCCCCAAAGGGGTCGTGAGCCACAGGTTGAGATCCCCTGTTATAGACTATGTCACGATTGCATTTTAAAGTTAGTATGAGTTTTTTTAATTATTTTTTTATTTAAGATTTGCCTTTACAAATTATGTTTGTTAACAGAACCTGCAGGGGCAATAAAAAGACTGTGGACAAGGGAGCGACGATAGCCCGGAGCGCATACCATACAACCAGCAAACATCGCAAGTTTAAATTGTTATAATTAACTTATTTTCCCAGTATGAATGCTGTACTTAAGAAAAACAAGTCCTTCACAGGTCTGACACTCGTGAGTTTCTTTTGTTTTATTTGATAGAACTGATTAATAAGTCTTTCCAAACTGGGTATGTGCCATCGAATCCCGACTAAATAAGTAATCGCTTACCTAGTCGACCAGTTTCTTTTCACATTGAGTCATGAGTTTTATAAATCTAGTATAAGCATCATAGTAGATTCTAAAATCTTTGGTATGATAATTTATTTTTGATCTAAATTCACATTTACGAGTTTATTCCAGGATTCTTAATTCCATGACGCAATATGTGCTCTTTTTTTTCCATAACTCCGTCAGTATCGTCATACTTAAATATTGTTTGCATTTATTTCATATGACTTATGGTATTGTTAACTCAGTTTGACAGTTGTCATGGATCACCCCTCAATGTTTTCATTTTGCTAAAATGAACAGTGTGTAGCTTGGTGTGAAGTTGAAGCAGCCCTGCACATAATGTGGGCTGATATTGTATGTTGGTCTTAATTATGACGCCAGGTGTTTCTAACCATTGTTAGTAGGGATAATACGAAATCATTCGCTATGGAAGTCCTCAACATTGACCTGCAACGTCACAGCCAGTGGGCAGAATAGATCAATTACTCGTCGCCACGTTACAGAGATCTGTGATGTGGCAACGAGCTATTGGTCTAAACTGCCTATAGGTTTTGATGTTGCAGGTCATTGTTCAGGCCTTCAATAGCGAATGGTCTCGGTTAATATCCACTTTTAGTAGATAAAGTAACTGCCTTGTACATGATATTTTAGCAACTATAGCTAATGAAGTAGAATTAGACTCTACAGTATGTGTATTATATTTATCTTTAAGCTGATGTGCATTGAAAACTGTTTTATAAGTACCGAGGCCGTGACGTAGCTTGGAATTTGCCATCATTTTGGGGGCCCCTGCATTTTGCGTAATATTTAATATTTAGTGTAAAAAAACAAAACAATTTCGAACACTCTATTGGGGGGGGGGGGGGGGGGGGAGAGCGGGGAATTTTCAGATTTCTCCCTCACCCCACCCTAGCTACGCCACTGTACCGATGATAAGAGATACATCAAGTATCTAGATTTAGTATTGTTCTCCAGGACCAAGTAAACTGTTAACGGTGTGATACCTTACACTGTGTATAGACTCCTTTGTTTTATTACGTCTGTCAAAAATATGTTGTTTTTTTGGGGGTTTTTTTTGTTGAATAATTTTAATACCCGAATCCAGGCCTTTATATTTAAAGGAAGACTTAGAAGACGGTGCGCACTATTTTCCTGAACAGTAATTTATTTATCTCATGAATTAATATAGGTTTACAATCTGAAATGTCCATTCAACAACGCGATAGTCCTTTCAAATCCGATGTTGGATCTAGAGTTAGGTCTCTATCTAGCCCAATTTGAATTTATTTATTTTTTTATTTGAAAAGTTATAATGGTCATACTACAGTTTTCCACATGTGGTCAACGAGCTGGTAATTATAATAATATACATCAATTGTTAAATTTCTAGGAAAATCGGTAAACCTATTTTTGAGATTAGTCTCTCCAGGTTCCTGGATCCGGTTACTGGTTCTATGAATTTCTAGCTTGAATAGAGGTATTATAAGAACCCTAGATGTCAGTTATTATTGTATTAGATTGTTTTTTTATTTGTTTGATAGACACCACTAGTTCATGTACGGATCTTTTGCAGTGACCGTGTCTTTGACATTTATCTAAATCTACATAGATTGGTAACTTTGCCTTTCATGGCTTGCATGTGCGTTTGTTTGTGTGTATGAGTCTGTGTGTGTGCGTGTGTGAAAACTATATCAAATCACTGGAAGCTAAAAAGCTGCATGGGGCATTGTTAATTAGCTTTCAAAAGCTTACCATAGATTAGAGGATCCAAACAGGAATTGGAAACAGCAAAAATAAATAGAATTCGCTGTACTTTGCTGTCCAACTCTTTGGAGGAATCTCTGTGTGTGAAAAAAAAACCCACCTTTGAGGTTGACCAGCATGGATTTCAAGAAATATTAGATCTAGGTGTATTTGATGAATCATATTGTATACAGTAGTAATTCGTATGAAACTTCTATTGTACAGAGAAAGTGCAGTGTACTTATTAAGGTGGCAAGAAAAATTGTTAAATTATATTTTTTAAACAGAGGACATAAGAACGTTTTCACCACCAGTGGAAGCTTTGATTGTAAGATTTAAAGTTTTTATTAGCTTTGTTTTAAAATAATACTTTATCTAATTTTCTATTTGAAGTATTTGATATTACCATATTGAAAATCATGGCTGAAATATAAAAAAAAAACTGTTTGTACATGGCGTAGCTATGGTGGGGGAAAGGGGGATCCAAATTTGAAAATTCACAATAGAGTTTGGGGGGGGGGGGGCTACTAATGAGTGTCTGAAATTAGTTTTTATATTAAATATTATGTCATTATCTCACGTCAAGATGTCGAATGTCAAAATGCAGGGGGCCCTAAAGAGTTCAAGCCTTCCACCTTGGTCCCCTAATCCCTAGCTACGCCACTATGTTTTTAATTGAAATACAAGTCCATATATTGGTCAATGATAAAATTTACACATTGTATTCATCAACCTCTTATTTATAAGTCTTTACAAAAGCAAGCAACTATAGAAAATAGTATGTTAAAGTTAAGTTACCCCGACAGGAAAAAAACATTTTTATAAGAATTCCCTTATTCAAAATAAAATGAACGGAGTTTGCAGACAAATAATAAAACAAGAAAATAATACATGTCTAAAGTGATTGAACCCCAACAGGATCCACTAGGGCATGTGCTTAAAAAATTTAATTTAAAAAAATGGGGTAAACTGACATGAAGGTAAAACTAGACTTTCAGTAGTATGCCGTATATATTCATACCTTCATACATTATTAGCGCATTTCAAACTAACAATAGTCCCCTCCCAACAAGCTTAAAGACTTTTATTTATCATGAATTGCAATTCCTTTCGTGATTGACTTTTTTTTCTTACAAAATTTACATCAACTATGTCTGTCAGTCTGGTACAGTCTCTGTGCATATATTTTTCCATCACTCATATTCGGATTATGTTGATTATGTTGAAACTAAGCACACTTATTTGTTGTACCTAACAATACATCAATCTATCAATCAATGTTCTATTTTTGTTTGGGAAATTATTTTTTAAATTTGGTATTGAAAAAGGTAAATACATGATTATTAAGAGATTATTACTACAGTATTGAGATGCATGGTAAGTATTTTACGTTTCTTTCCCCTAGAGTAGTAAAGTTCTCCTTTCAGTCATGCGGTCTAAAGGGAAGATGATGTAAAGGTCATCTTTTTCTGTGGCGTACGTCTAACGATGGTGGCCAGCACAACGACCAGCCGCCTTTACATTTCCCAACTAATGCCAGGCCCCCATTAGAAGTTTTGCTTCTTTTAGTAGTTTGTATACTCTTAATGAAATCTAATCAAGATTGTTTTTAGATGCATCTTCAGAGATTAGATGATAAGTAAATAACATTCTCATATAAACTCTAAACACTCTGACTACATATCACTAATGAAAGGGCAGCTACTCAGAGAATTGGACATCTGTCTAGTCACCCTAGTGTAGTCCAAATAAATTAGCGATACTGGAATAAAAAGTAAGCTTTTTGAGAGATGAGACTTTATGTTTACGTGTGTCAATCGCCGCTGGGGTTGGGGGGGGGGGGGAGATTTTATTAAAAACAATCAATTATTCATTAAGGAAGTGCTACGAAGAGCAGAATGCCAGGAAATCCGCTCTGTTATCAGCTGTTATTGGCTGGCTTGGCCACGTTCATAGAATGCCAGTAAGTCGACTTCAAAGACATTCTGTATGGCGATCTAACAGAAGGCAGGAGAGTCGCTGGTCGCCTACTTTTACATTATACGGATGTATGCAAACGCGACATGAAGCTCTTCAAAATCGACACTAGCAGCTGGTGAAAAGGTAGCACTGAATAGATCCACATGGAGAGAGAGAGCATAAAGGAATGGTCTCGGATGGAAGATTCCATACAAAACAGCAGCAGAAAGAAGGGTGAAAATGCAACATATGCCCAACCTGTGACCGCAGCTGTGTATCAAGGATTATTGAAGTAAATTAGTTTTGGTATCAATACCATAGGCCAGCGTGCTTTACAGGTTGGGAAAAAGAACATCCAACTTTATTGCCCATTATTTTAAATTTATGGTGACAAATAATGTGTCATCACATATTCGATTCTATGTAAGTGGTGTTTCATAACTTCATCAAATTCTGCAAGAAATTTCAAAGATGCTAGGAAGTTCCCAGGATTGGTTGTATTTAGTTTTTTGTTGTGACCACGTGAGCTTGAGTTTGTTTTTGCTGAGGGACTTAATAGCTGCTGCTACGGGCTTCAGAGTATCTCTCCAATACTGCTGATGTTTCAAAATTTGCGCATGAAACATCTGTGACAGTTCATCTGGTTCTGTCTTAAGTTTTTCTTCTTCTAGATTCCACTTCAAAAAGTGCTGGACTCCTTCTTTATGTTCTTTCAAAAAAAATTTCGGACACTCATTTGGGGGACTCCTTTAAGTGGGGGCCCAGGGGGGATCTTCAAATTCTCCCCCCCTCCCCCCACCCTAGCTACGCTATTGCCGCCACTTTGTCGCAGGGAACAAAAGACTGGAAACACAAGTGACTATCGCATATCGGTGAAGTCAACGCGACAACCAGACTAAAGAGTAGATCACTCTGGCAATGTCTGATCAGTCGTTGATAAAGGCGTCACAAGATACGAATAGTGACAATTTAGCCAATATTATTTGGCAAATAATAACATAAAATAAAATGGTAAATTACCGAATGGTAGGAAAGGAAACAAATTAAGAAATTTTCCTATTTTGTTTTTCGTACTTTAGTCATTTTTGTTCAATATCGGTGGAGGTCAAAAGTTTAGCTATACGTCTGCTGAATACACATCTTTAACGACCATTTGCAAGAGACAAATAGTAACTGCAAAAAGAATTGGGTTACAAGGAGGAAACAAATGTTTGAAGTTGTCAGAAATCTATTTTTATCTAAACAACATCTGTTCATTTCCATTAATGTATTACCATAATCCCTAAGGGAGTAGCCGGGGGGGGGGGGGTTGGGGTTCAAACCCTTCCACGAAATAAAAAGGGAATGTAATTTTATGACTGATTTTTTGCTTTGATTTTATTTTATATATGATTTTAATGTTAAACCATAACTTGCCCTAGCGCACCAAAGGGGTGGGGTGAGTTTAAATCCGCCTGCAGGGGGATTTGAGGTTGAAACCCTCTCTTTTATTATAAAACAAAAAATAATACAAATAACGGTCACCAAATTAAACGAGCGTAGCCGAGGGGCATTTTGAGTTTAAAACCTACTTCGAATTTTTTATAAATCCCCCTCTTCAATATAAGACTAAAGCATACAACAGTCACCAGATTCTTTGAGGGTAGCTAAGAAAGGTTTTGTGTTTAAAAAATCCTTACAGAGGGCTTTCAGTTAAGACCCCCTCAAGAAGGTTTTGAGTTTAAAACCCCTTTCAGTGGGGTTTGTAGTTCTAAACCACCTCTTCAAGATAAAATTAAAGCAAACTACTGTCACATAATACTTTTGAGAGTCACTGTGATATGCATTGACTTGTATTCATTTGACTATTTCGTGCCTTTTTGCACAAAGAAATTATTGAGACTGACTGAACACGGGGTGAAAACCTCAGTTGATTCAGAGCTCCAGTGGAGTAAGGAGCGATATATTCTTTCTCTGTGTAATATCGCATAATGTAAAATGACTTTGAGATTTTATATAATAGTGGTACATCCAAGACTGTTTTATTTGGATTCATGTTTGACACAATATACATCTCCTGATAGCTGGATTTGATAAGTTATTATGTACTATTTTGAATGATTATTAAATATGTGTCTGCTTAGAAAGTGCTACTTCTTTATACTTGTGTCATGATCTAATTACTCAGCAGCCTTAGTAGCACTACGCCACAACAAGTTTGATAAAGGCAAAGTAATTTAATAGCAGCACAGAGAACATTCTAATAAGGCCAGAACAGGCCCTGATATAATACATTATCAAATCACCCTAGGACTTGACAACTACACACTAAAAAAATTCTATGAGCGTAGCCATTAGTTTAGCCCCCCCCCCCCTTCCAGAGGGCTTTAAGTTTAAACCACCTCCAGTTGGTTTTGAGTTTAACCTCACCCCCCCCCCCCAGATAGATGTGAGGTTAAAAACCCCATCTTTAGTGTTATAATAAAGCAAACTAGTCACCAAATTCTAAGAGCGTAGCTATAGGGGTTTTAAAATTTATTAGTAAAAAAACCTCCAGATATTTTTAGTTTAACAACCCCCAAGAGATGGTTTTGACGATAAAACTTCCCTTTTCGATCTAAAATCGAAAGCCAACTACAGTCACCAAATTCCATGAGCGTATCCAAGATAGGTTACACATTTCTACCAATCGCATGGCTCCATTAAAGAAGTGCAGATTATGGGGTAGCTCACGGTACTTCCCAAGATGCCCTGGCTGGCAAAGGGTGGGGTGTCTGTAGTCTTTCTGCTATCTCCAGGAAGAACCTATTCTAGGATACATTAAGCATCTTCGAAAGAATGAAGGGTCAGGCTGTAATAAAGATTAATTACGTGTACACACACGACAACGCACGCTCACACACATACATACATACATACATACCTACATACATACATATATATATATTTATTTATTTATTTATTTATATGGTGGGGGAGGAATATTCCAGATGCCTCCCCCCCCAAAAAAAAACCCTCTTCCCGAAAGAAATCATGGCTATGCCCATGATATATATGTGTGTATATCTATAGTAAAATAATGCATCTGGTTAAGCTTTTTAGTTTCTAATATAATTAGAAAATTCAGATCTCTTACCATTTAGTATTAAATCCACTACCGAGGACAAACGTGTACAGCGAAAAAAATCTAAGTCAACCAACGGCGGACAATGGTTATGTCTTCGCAGGTTGGGGCAAAATATATAGTTCGCAGCTGTGGCTGCGTAGCTTCATAAAGTACTGTACTCCTCATTAATCTTCAGATTCGAAGTCAGGCCTTTATATTTTTATGGAGGAGCGGTGGCTGTGTGGTAAAACGCTTGGCTACCGAACTGGGGATCTCGGTTTTCAATTCTGGTGTAGACTGGGAGTTTTACTTTCGAATTATCTAGGGTGCCTCTGTCCACCCAGCTCTAATGGCTACTTGACATTAGTTGAGAAAAAATAAAGTATATTTAAAATTCCTTGGCAAATAGATCGGGTAGAAAAAATAACTAAGAAACATGTAGTTAGTTATGAATTAACTTTTAACTACATTTGTGTAAATATAACTATAACTCTAACATATAACTATAACTAAACAAATTGTTCACAGGCTATGTTAAAATCTATACATTCTTGTTTTGTCCTTACAAAAGCTATGGACTTACTTTGTTATCCAGTGGTACAGAATCACAGAGAAATATGGCGTCCAACAGATAATGAAAACACCAACTGTAAGAAATGAACAAGAAATAAATCTCATTCAACATCATCTGTACTTTTGTACTCTTCTGTTTCATTTTCTTAAAACCCACAAATTGTTTGTTCTAATTACCTATACATGATGTCATCTTCAATGTCCTTAGTTTGGCCCTTGATAGGTTACTGGATGATGTACATCTCATCCTAAGATCGAGACTCACTGAGCTCTGAGACAAGATGCGATGTTTTGAAGTAGGCGTACCTGGAGACAAAGGTTCAGAGCATACATTTTGAATGAAGTAAATTAGCGTGAAACAGATCTAACAATGACACTAGACGGACTGACGAACAGACAGACAGCATATTTAGTTTCATTTCAATAGCACACAACATTGGGGCACCGCTGATCCCCTCATCACTGCTATACAACATAGGGCTACCGCTGATACTAACACTGCTATACAACATAGGGCTACCGCTGATACTATCACTGCTATACAACATAGGGCTACCGCTGATACTATCACTGCTATACAACATAGGGCTACCGCTGATACTAACACTGCTATACAACATAGGGCTACCGCTGATACTATCACTGCTATACAACATAGGGCTACCGCCGATACTATCACTGCTATACAACATAGGGCTACCGCTGATACTTTCACTGCTATAAAACATAAGACTACCGCTGATCTCATCACTGCTATAAAACATAGGGCTACCGCTGATACTATCACTGCTATAAAACATAGGGCTACCGCTGATCTTATCACTGTTATACAACAATACAATGACAAAAAAAAAAACACCCGCCGGATAGATAAAAAATAAACTTATTTACAAGTCAGACACCCTTCACCCTCACAAAAGCATCAGCAACCACACATTTCTTTTAAACGAGATGGGAACTAACACTCCGCCCCTTTTCCGTTTACCTTGCAAACATAAACCACCCCGTTCTATTTTCAACCAGTGCAGCTTATTTCTTTTCTGCTTCTATAGAAAACAACATAAGACTGATATGTTTAACTATAAGACGATTTTGTGTTAACTGTGTCTTTTTTTTTCTTTTGTAGCTGATGAAGGCCTCGTGGCCCTAACATTCTTTGTTTTTACTTCGTTCGGAAGGGTTAAATAGATGTATGTTTGTTTTCTAGCTTGGAAACAGTGGCAGCTTTTCCTCTCTCTCAACTCGGCAAGTGACATTTGAGAGCAACACAAATTGTTGTCGTCACTACGGGTTTGAAAAGCCCTGGACTATGTCCCCCCCATATCGACACTATCATCATGGCCTCACACAACATAAAGCAGCGCTATGGAACCCCTGTAATAATGCAGTGGGTACCGAGTCACATAAGTGTGACTGGCAACAGTATTGCAGATTCCTTGGCCCACCATGGAGGGCAAATTCCACCAACTGAACAGGCTGTAAGTCTTCATCATGCCCTGGCTATAATTAAAAAAACAGAAATGGAAAAGTGGTTTGAGTGCTGGGACAAATCCCAAAAAGATCTTGGAGTCTTGGAGCGCATGAGGCGCCCTGACCGCATTTCCCCGTAGTGGAGGCTGTCCAGGCCTGAGCAAGCTATTATAGCACAGTGCAAGACAGGCCACTGTCCTGTTGGCTCATATTTCTCACGGCTATTGCCAAATTTCGATTCACGGTGCCCCCGCTGCAGGGAAGAAGAGGAAACCATGCCTCATATTCTGTTTGACTGCCCCACACTTTCAGATCTCCGCCTCGACAGGTCTGGGAAGATAAAAATTCTCGACCTGTATGGTGACATATATCCAGGGCTTTTGCAAGAGAGAATTTAAGCCTCTCTACCCTTCACTCAAATGGAGTTTGATGATGATAATGTTTTCATCCCGAATATATACGTTGAAATTACACAAAATGAAGCATTTTTGTAAATCAAAAGTGAATATTTACTTATGGCAATAGAACCACCACTTTCCTCTAGTTATAAGCTAAAAGTAAATCTTGCCTTAAAATTTGTAATAAATGAAAATAAAATCTGCCTTCTCTTTTCACAAAGCTTATATTAAATCATTATGGCTGTCAGTCTGTCTGGCCAAAATACACATTATTTCTCCCATACCCAATCTCGGATCAAGCTGAAATTTTGCACAATTATTTCTTTTACCTGACAACACAAGAATAAATTTTTAAAAAATAGTTAATTAACTATTGTTAATAAATTACTTTATTTGGAATCTCAAACAAGGGAAATAACTAGTAATTGACTGAAGTAGTGGTCGAACTGAATTTGTCCCTTTATATATTGCCGTCTGAGGCTTAGTGAAAACAAACATGAAATAGAAACAATAGATAACTATACAATCTTCCATGTTCATACACTCTTCGCTAGTCCAGTGGTTAACGCGTTGGCTTGAGATTCCTGAGAAGGCTTTAGCTTACAAGTTCTAATTCAAAGAGTTCAAGAAGCGATTACTTAGATATCCCGTTCTTTCTCCCCCTACCCAACTGGTCCAGACAAGTGATAGGATCATAGTGTATTGAGAACATTTAAAAGCATGAAATTACACTAAATAAAAAAAATAGTTCTATTCACACATATTTAATGTTGTTAGTCTAGAATAATCTATTACAAATTTACTTACATGACTGATCAAAACTAATTGATGCACTTAATATAACCCTTTTTTTAAAGTATTTTTTTTTATTTTGCTTGTTTCAAGTTTATAGCCTCCATTCTTCTTATAATACTCTCTTATCCAATCTTTTTTTTTTTTTGACCTCAAAAGAGAGGGTATCGGGAGAAAGGTTTTCTTTGCAGCCTTTAGGCGTTCAGTGAACAAACCTCATCGCAAATCAAATTTCAATATAAAAAAATCCTAGTGAGGCACCAAACGGTTAGTTAGCCAAGAGGTTTATGTCACATTCCACACGGAATAAGATTCAGGTTTAGGATGGAAAACATGGATTAGAAAAATGTTAAATGTGATGAAAAAAAACTACAACACTCTTATAATTAAAAAAAAAACATTAGCTACGTCATGTTAAATCAAGCTCAGACATTTAAAATAAATCAAATAAATTAGGGCTTTTATATAGCGCTAATTTTATACTTATATCATGTTCAGAGCACAATGGTCCAATTTCATTTGTTTACCAGTGGGGGTAGGAGGTATCTGGGAGTAGGTTTTCCGTGCTGCCTTTAGGCGCTTAGTAAACACAACTGTGGTGGAATGTCTGCCAATCGGTCAGTTTGAACTTTCCGATGGGGATGATGGCCCTGTGACTCCTAGGGGAAAAGTCTTAGGGTCACAACGCGATAAATATTATGTTGATATTGTATAAGCACGTGGACAGGCATAAGCAAATCCCAAAACTTATTAATTTTGTAAAAAGAATATATTTAAAAGTTTTCACACCTTGGCAGCATTATAACAAATGATAATGATGCCTACCATGATGTAGCTTGCCTAATAGGAAAGGGAGGGAGCATTTTCCAAAGGCTGCAGCCTATTTTGACAATCCAAGCCATTGGACTCGAGACAAAAATACACCTTCTCAACACAATCGTCACTCCAACTGCAACAAATGCATGTTATAGAGATCGGGTCTCAAACAAGGACATTCTTTGCCGAACTGGGAATTGAACCCTTAGTGAGGTTGTGACAGAGCGTCGCATGAGGTTTGCGGGACATGTTCTCCGACAAAATGAACTACGCATACCAAGAATTGCGATGACATGGAGGCCAATACGAGGAAAACGCAAACAAGGACGTCCTAGTAAAACCTGGCGCCACACCTTCATGGAGGACCTCAGAACAGTGGATACCAGGGGGGAGGAGGCTTCAGACATTGCCAATGACAGATCTTTATGAAGAAAGCTTTCCGCCCAATGCGCCGAATGGCGCGGGAGGATCAAAGTGTATGTAAATGTTCTTTTTTTTACAACGCCTTTGCGGGTATCTAAGAGGACACAACCATTCTTGTCATGATCAACACTCCGTACCTTAATGTGTCTTATTATGGAAAACACGTACGGCCGGGTGGTACATATGAGGAGAATTGGGTTATTAATCCCGAGTGCTCGGCCTTCGACCTCGTCCTAGTCCAGAGAGTCTAAGGAATACGAGCCAATGGTAATAGGGATTTAGTATATTCACATCTACTTCAATCTATACTAAACAGAACTATTGCTAAAACTAGAGATGGGAATCGGTTCGGTTCAGTCAGATTTAAGTTCGGGTTCGATTCGGTTCGATGACGAGTATAGTTCGGGTTCGGTTCAGATCTAAAGTTCGTGTTTGGTTCGGTTCGATGTTTTGAAATTAGGTGAAAGCAAAATTAGTTACATGACATAATGTTTAATTCAATTATTAATTAAATAAAGCAGCGACGTGAAACGTTATTCGGCCGCTGGGTCATTTTAATTTCCAACACTCGTGTTGCGGGCCACATAACAGAAAAAAACAACATTCCATAAAAAAATAAAGCACTTTTTTATTAGAAACCCGTGGATATAATTTTTAAAAAAGGTTTTCTTTTAGCCCTTACGATCTATAGGGCAGTGATGAAAAGGTAATCTATTTCCTAGGTCCCCGGTTAACGAATGTGTCATACAAACATCACAGCGACCAGAGGCCTTTACTTTTCCTCAACTAACGTCAGGTAGGCCTACCCATTAGAGCTTGGTGGACTCAGAGGCGACCTTAAGATCCCAAAATTACAAATCTCAATCTTCACCATTATTTAAACCATGAACCTCTAGGATCGCAAGCCATGCGCTTTACTACTTAACCACTGCGCCTACCACGTGAATATAATATTTACACTAATCCATGGGATGTAGGAAGTTTATCCAAAACCAATTTCTGAGGATTCCACTGCATTGATGAGACATCAATTTGATGCACTGAACCTAGATGATCATCTGTGAGGCGATTACGCCACATCCAAGGTTAGCTCCTTTCCGCCCGCTAAATGAAGAGTTGCAATTTCGTTTTGAAGGCGCGCATGTCAGCCTGATTCAACTTCTTGCCACGTAGAGTCCGTTTGACTTGACACATTTACTAATAACTCTTGCTGCCAGTTCGCTATGTCCTCCATCCATACATCTGGCGGTATCAGTAGTTACTCCCAAGAAGTTCAACCAAAGGAAAAAAAGCGTCCTACTTAATTTAGTCTGAAACTTCTTTGAACAGATCTTTGCCAGTGGTGGTGACAATGCATGTTCCTCATAACAGATATCTTTTATGCGATTTAAACATTGCTTTTCGTACTACGAACAAGTAGGAAAAGTCGAACGCTATCAGATATGTCGACGCTAATGGTAAATATTTCCAGCTCTTCTGCTCTATCTCTTAGTGCTCAATTGAGATTTCTAATTGTCATGCGAAAAAGAGTGGCGGCTTTCTGCATTCTTATTTTCAAGACACATTTCTCCAATCACTGATAGTAACCCCCTCTAAAGCATTCCCCGCATGTCGAAAAAAAAAAGGTTTCAATTCACTACTTAAAATGTGTGCGACTCTCTACCATGCCCTTACCCGCCGACTCTTTTTCTTGTCCCTTCTTGGTAAATATTCTGGTCAATCCTCTTATCTCTAGGCGTTTCTTAGCAATCTATTCTCGGTGGCTCAAACTAAGAATGCGCAATATTTGTTTATGTTTTTGATTTCATAATGCTGCTTAAAGTTACGTTATTTAAAAACAGAAACAAACGTCTCTTTACCAATAAAAAATATTGGCTTAAATTCATGCTCCATAAAAAGGCAAAGATCTGTCCAACTTTTCCTGGTAGTTTCTACAGTCAGAGTCTACATTTCGTGTCTTCCACTCTCCCATTTCATCAATGTACAAATATTAAATGTTACGGTACCATTTGCGGTGAATCGAAAGAAGACGACCCAAAATGATGCAGCTGAGTTTTCCAAAAAAAAAACAAAAAAACAATTAAGTTTTTATTTTTTCTTATTAAAAGATATCGCACAATTTTTAATTCAGTTCGGTCAAGGTAGGAGAGTTCGGTTCGGTTCGTACCGATCAGTTTTAAAGTTCGAGTTCGGTTCGTGTTCGTTTCCCATCTCTTGTTAAAACAGGCTTGAGGAGGGGAGCGGCGTGGGGCTGTGCAATACAAACACGTCCTTACATTTGTAACTGGCTGTAGGTGTCTTTGTGTTTTGTTTTATCTGTTTCATTTACACTAAACCTACAAAAAACACACACAAAAAATTACGTAATCTTAAAAGCCGAAAAGATAACTTACTGGATCCTTCCGATGGTCTCAACGACCTTCCCGGGAATGACGTCGTCACTTCATGCTTGGTTTGTTGTCTTGACAACTAGCAAAAGGAAGAAACAAAAATGTTTTCAATCAAGTTGAGTATATAGTATTTGTTTCCTAAGATTAATGGGAAAACTAAGAATTGATTTCAAAAATATATATTTATTAGCTTTAAAAAAAAGTATTAAATATTTTTTTAAAGATATAGATAAGTGACTAAAATATTATTAATTCCAAAATGAATAATGATCAGACTTAGTTATGTTTTTTTTTTTAGTTTTTGCAAGCACATATGTTTATATTTAATAGTGCTAAACAAGTCATTGAATGCTTTTCTCCATTTGAGTCCAGCCAAAAGTTTATGTCGTTCTATGAAATCAAATGTCAAATATGTAATTCAAAACGTTTCCCCTATACAATTGGTTTTGTTCTATGTTTCAGAAGACAGTGACATCGTATAAACCACTTAGGGAGTTAGCATTTGAAATTTAGATCTTTTCAGCTAAACGGCCTATTGTTCTAGAGGGTTGTTGACTTAACCACCAAACTGCTGGTAGACAACTAAACTGCTAAATGCGTATTGTATCTTAATTTGTAAAACTTGAAATAACTTTAAAAACTTCTTTTTGAACAAAACTAAATATAAATTGTATTACAATATAAACAAATTCAACTTGAGAAGAAATAAATGTAGTAGACATTAGTAATAACATAAAATGTTACTCTGAACAAAATTTTAGTCACTACAAAAACACTTCCATTTACTCTAGCAGTCTGGAGTCGTCTGTCCAACCTAAGACCACTGATGACAATACCGCTTGTCTTGCATCCTTAACCTCTTCCAACTGTAACCATAGAAATACACAAACACACTCCATAACATTAATTGATGTCCATACTTTTAGGACGATATTGTTTCAATATAATATTTTAAAATATAATTTACAGGTTTCCAACAAGTGTGAGAATAATAAATATTTAAGGTGGTAAAGTTTAACTTATTAATAGCTATAAAAATAATCTAAGTATTTAGCTTATTAAGAGCTATCATTACAAAGTTGCCAAGGGTTTAACTCATTAATAGCTGTTACTAATACATGTTTCTGTGGGTTTAACTTATGTATAGCTACCACAAAATGTGATATAGGTTTAACTGACCTATAAATAACATACTAATGTGCTAAAAGTGTAACTTTGTCAAAGACACCACAATAAGATTCTAAGTGTTTGTAGTTACGTTATGTAAATGTCTCAGACAAGATGTGTACTTCAAAAGGTTTATTTCACAAAAATGACACAACAGTTCATATCAACGCAAAACACACACACATACACAGACTTTAAGCGAGACCAATCCTCATGGAAGGCAAACACTGACCTGCAACATCGCAGCCTGTGGACAGTTGTGACCAATAGCTCGTTGACACGTCACAGTTCTGTACGATGTGGTAAAGAAAAATGGTCTCACATTCTATAACGAATGTCTCGCTCTAAGCCAGCTTAGCATACCAGTATTGAACAGTTGACTTCTCGCAATGTTAAATACCGCAAGATTTAATGTACAATTAGCTATCACAATAAGGAGCTACGGGTTTCAATTATTGATAGCTACCATTTCATGGTGTTAATAGTTTAATTTTTCTAATAGCTTCCATATATTTGTGCTTTAAGTTTAACTTATAGATAGACATCATAATAAAGTTCTAAAGATTTAGATTATTGATTGCTATCATAATAAAATTCAAAAGGCATAGCTCATACATAGGCAGGATTTAAGTAAGTGGAGGTCAATGATCTTTTAATACGTTCGTTCGCCGGTAATATATGGCTATCATGGGTGTAGCCAGGATTTTATTTCGGGGGGTGGGAATTACCCCGCCACACACATACACACACACATAAATATACATACATACATAAATATATATATATATATGTGTGTGTGAGTGATCTTAATTACATTCTGACTATTCATTCTTTCGGAAGACGTTTATTGTACCCTAGAATAGGTTCTTCCTTGAATTAGTGAAAAACTTGTAGACAACCCTCTTTGACAGCAAGGGGGTGTAAGGGAGCGCAGTGAGCTACCCCGGCGCGGTTCAGGGCTGGGCCCCGCCGCCAAGCACTATTTCTGATATCTAAAGCAAAAAAAAAGCATATTCTGAGGTATCGACAGTAAATTGTCCTGCTATTTAAAAAGTTTTAGATCAAAAATCCTATCCACTATTCTTCCTTACTTAGGCCTTAGATCCTCCCGCGCCGTTCGGCGCATTCAGCGGCAAGCTGCCTCCACAAAAATCTGTCACTGGCAATGTCTGAAGCCTCTCACCACCTGGTGTCCACTGCTATGAGGACCTCCAAGAAAGTGTGGCGCCAAGTTGTACCATGATGTCCCTGCTTGCGCGTTCCTCGTAATGGCCTGCATGTCATCGCAACTCTTATTATGTGTAATTCATTTTGTCAGAGAACATGTCCAGCAAACCTCATGTAGCGCTCTGTCACAACCTTGCAAAGAGGTAGACTCGCAGTTCAGCAGAGGAATCCCTTCACTGAGACCCAAACTCTATAACTGACTCCTAAAATTCTTCTTAGCCATCGTCGCTGAGCCACATTTAGTCTTCTCGAGCCCTCTGGAGGAGGGGGCATTAAACTCAAAATCCCTTTTGCCTACGCTCATAGAATTTAGAGAGTGTAATTTAATTTTTTTTTTATTGAAGAGGTGGTTTTTAGCTTCAAACCCTCCTGAAGGCGGTTTTAAACTCAAAACCCCTCTTGGCTACTGTCATAGAATGTGGTGACTGATGTCTTATATTGACGATGGAGTTTTATCGTAAAAAAAATTTCGAAGAGGTTTTAAAATCGAAATCTTCCTTAGCTATGCTCTTGCGTTTGCATTATTATTATTTTTTTTATAGAAGAGGGGGGTTTAACTGCAAAACCCCCTTTGCTGCGATGCGGCAATGGATGGTTTTCATATTAAAATCTCACCTAAGTAAACAAAATCAAAGCATAAAATCAGTTACCTAATTCCAAACCGACATCGGGGGATTTCATTTCGGAGGGTGGGTGGGGTTGAATCCCTCCCCCTCTGGCTAAGCCCATGATGGCTATAATATATATATATATATATTGTGATGAGCCTTCTGTCTTGTAATTTTAGATACCTGTCCTCACTTCGACAGATTACTCTGGAGATGTCTGGGTTTCTTGAGCGGGTGTATTCAATGCTACAAACTAACAAGAACATAGACTAACACAATGTAACATGTGAAGAAAGTAGGTCCAACCGTTAAACAATTCAGATGATTCAGTATCGAAAAAGTCGAGTCTCTATCTATAAAAAACGTGTTTTCCCTTCAGAATCCTATCACCAACTGACTTTATGTCTCTAGGTAGCCTCTAACCCAGGGGTTCTAAACCTATTCTTCACGACCCTTTTGGGGGGTCGATTGACGATTTGCCAGGGGTTGCATAAGAGCAGCGAAAATATGGATTTTTTTTTGTTTATTCCTCGTTTGCTGTGTGTGTGGGGAAAGGGGGGGGGGGTCGCGGCCGAGTGGGGGGTTCTAAAAAGGGGTCGCCGAGTTTAAAAGGTTGAGAACCGCTGCTCTAACCCAATTAAGTCCTAACGTCACTAGTCGCGTTCAAAGTCCTTCAATTATGGTGCGTCTATAAACAAACTAATGATACTAACTGTCTTACAATCAGGGCCGGTCTTAGGCCACTGCAACCTATGCGCCGCAGTGGGCCTCGCACTTACATAGGCCCCGCGCGATGCGAATTCTAGGTGTAATTTATTAAATTAAACCATTTAACTTATTATTAAAAGGTTTCAGGAATTCTCCTAAAATTAAAAAAGATAAAAAGTCATGAAAATGTCGTAAGATTATTAAAATCTTCCAAAAATTCATATAAATCTCCTTAAAACAGACAAAATTGTCATTTCGGGGTGTCATCCAATATGAAAAACGCCAATCCAACTCGCTAGTCGATTTTAAATCTAAAATGGAAATCTGAATGTTTATCTTCTTTTTGTTGGAACACTTCTATCTCCTGGAGATGGCTCGTAAATGTAATTTGACAGTAATTGTGTACTTACTAAAGAATGAATAAAATGCAAAGACGAATTTATTTTCTAATACAAAATCTTATTTTTCCCTTATTATCCTTATCACAACCCAAATTAGGTCCCGGGCAATCCGTTTCGCATAGGGCCCCGCAACCCGTAGGACCGGCCCTGCTTACAATATATATGACTACTTGTGTCTTGGAATACAATGGATGGGCCCAGATGAGTCACTGGTTTTGGTTTCGTCATCAGACAGGACAGATTCTGGTGTCGCTAATCAGGCCCTTTTTGGATCGGCAGAGTTTGTCACAGTTGTGCATGTATATGTATCTGCTTTTAGGCTGATAGGGCAGCTTCATTTCTTTTGCTCTCTGCGAGGTTCGTACCAGCACGCACAGATTGTCTCCATGCTCCATGTCTTTGCCTGTCTCCTCCCGTATACTTTCGTCGATGCCTATGATTCTCATGTCTCGCTTGCAGACATCTCTCTTTGTTAGTCTTAGGCGTATTAATTGTTCCTTGAAGCTAGTTCATTCATTTAATGGATAAAAAAGGCAAAGAGTTCAAGAGAACACTTTAGAGATGGCAGCTGTATTCACGAGGAAGTTTTTCATTATATGGCTTCAATTCTCTCGTGAAATTTAAAATAATAAAAACATCTAAGAAATGACATGTCATGATCCTTCACATTTCGTTTTGTGAAGCCTCATTGCAACATAGGCTCTCAAATACGCTTTTTTTTCAAGGCTATGGTAAAGTTTTTGGAAACGATATACTTTTGAAATAAGCCTTCAAAAAAATATCGGCTATCTCTCTCTAGGTCGATTCTCTTTCTCTTTCCCACTCTCTTATTTCTCTCTTTAAACTATCTTTCAATTCTTTCTCTTTATCAGTTCTCTATATCTTTTCTTTCTCTTTATCATTTCTCTATATCTTTTCTTTCTCTTTATCATTTCTCTATATCTTTTCTTTCTCTTTATCAGTTCTCTATATCTTTTCTTTCTCTTTATCATTTCTCTATATCTTTTCTTTCTCTTTATCAGTTCTCTATATCTTTTCTTTCTCTTTATCATTTCTCTATATCTTTTCTTTCTCTTTATCATTTCTCTATATCTTTTCTTTCTCTTTATCAGTTCTCTATATCTTTTCTTTCTCTTTATCATTTCTCTATATCTTTTCTTTCTCTTTATCAGTTCTCTATATCTTTTCTTTCTCTTTATCATTTCTCTATATCTTTTCTTTCTCTTTATCAGTTCTCTATATCTTTTCTTTCTCTTTATCATTTCTCTATATCTTTTCTTTCTCTTTATCATTTCTCTATATCTTTTCTTTCTCTTTATCATTTCTCTATATCTTTTCTTTCTCTTTATCAGTTCTCTATATCTTTTCTCTCTCATTCTTTTTTTTTTTTTGAAAAACAAACTTATTTCATTAATTTTAGTTGAGGGCTTTATAAAAAAAAAGACATACAAAATATGCAAACAGATCTAGGTTTACTGGAGATGTTATTTCCAAAGTTTGTTAAGAGATATCTATCTGTTCATTGTTTATATTTTAATCTTTATTTTGATTTCACGCTGCTAAGAAATTGCACACAAAGTTATAAATGTTTCATCGTGGACTCTGTTAGATCGAATACACCACCTTTTTATTAATAAGTCTCAGTTTAATACAAAATCATTTACTTTTCACTTATTAACTGAACTAATAAAAACAAAAAGGAGATAAAAATGATAATTCTAAAATACACAATACATCGCCGCGAGAAATGTTTTAATGATCAGCTGATAACTTTTGGTACTGTGACCAAGAACTTGTTAGTTACATTGTTAAAACCAGACAAAGGCCATGGTCCTTTGGTAATACAAAATCGAAAAAGTGCGAACAGTGGAGAGAGAGAGAGAGAAAGATGAAAAGAGTGAGTGGAAGGTGTATGAAATTACCATAATTTGAAGAACAGACTCACTATTAAAACCCTTCCTCAAGGTACAGTGGAGTGAGAACTAAGAAAAGGTTGTCCATAGAAAAAACTGGATAATATAAAAGACTGGGATAAATGAAGGGATTCGGTTACGCGAATTGTCACAACACCACTACCAGTGTGAAGGGACAAGTGAAGATGATGTTGATGAAGAACAGACTTAATTTTTTTAAATCTATTAGAGTATGATTAAACAAATTTAATATATTCTAAAATACATGCATGACTTTTCAAAAGCTAGATCTACCATTTTTCCTTAGTTTTAAAAAGAATAAGCCAAAATCTTTGTAAACATTATAGTTTAGATATTTTTTTTACTTCGAATCTTGTGTTAAGTTAGACATACCTTTGTTATTTATAGCTACTTTGGAAATGTATTACAAAAACAGTAACAAAACAAGGTTACAAACACAGTTTGTGTGAAAACACAAACTTTAAATCGGTCCCCCGAAGTGGTCACCAGGCAGGTAACAAGGCAGGTATCAATATTATCAGAAAGTACATCAGAATGAAATTCAATCACAGGTAATCGACAGAGAAGAATGGAGAAAGACGGACAAGAGAAGGGTGGAGAAAGAAGGTTGACAGATCGTGTGTGGTGCCCCAACGGACCAGCAGACTTAGGGATAGTTGAAAGTGAAGGAGAAGTTGGATGTGAACCTGACTTAACTGATGTCATATAATGATTATCTAGATGATCTAATTGTTCCGTAAAAAGGTCAATCTCTTATTCAAAGCCTTAATGAAAAACAAAAAGGATTAAAAAAAAAATAATTAAATTATCCCCTTCGTTCAGAGTTGGCAATCTATGATTGTACTCCGAAGTTCATGCGTGGATAAGATGAAAGACCAACAAGTAGCTGCCATATTCAAGGTACAAACAGAAGGACGCTTTGCAGCTCTGAATATCTCCAACTCCAATGACCTGGATATCGACAGCAAGTCAATATGCTAAACACAGCAGTCACAGACGCAGCCCAGGAAATACTTGGAAAGCTCCGCCCGCCCCCCCCCCCCAAAAAAAACAACCCCTGGGTAACAGTGGATATACTCTCAAAGGACGGTAGCTTAAAGGGAAAAAGTTGTCCGACCCTAAAGCATGTCCACGAATACAAAATCGTCAACAAGCTAAGACTAAGACTAAGACTTCTTTATTGATCCTTACGGAAGTTTGTTGTGATTACAAGGACTCTTTTCTCTTATAAAGACAATACAATAGAAAAATACACATACATACAACAGACACAACATAAAGAGTTCATTCAGCGACTACACACAGGTATCTTGGTGCTTTTCATGTTCCCTGATCAATGAGTGGCGGTGATAGTCTAACCGAGTGAGGTACGAACGAGTTTTTGTACCGCTCCGTTCTTGTTTTGATTGACAGCAGTCGCCCACTTCACGACGACCTGACGTAGTTCTGATGGAGCGGGTGGTCGTTGTCTTCCAAGATTTAGTCGATTTTTTCTTAGGCACTTTTGTTCAAAAAGTTCCTTTAAATGTGGTCATGTTGTGAGTGTAATTTTTGATGCTTTTTTTTATATTATAATGTTTTCTAGACGTCACAACAGTTTAGATGAGGCGTTGCATTGCCAACAAGTTATTCCGTATGTTAGCAGATTTTGTATAGTCGCGCCGTAAAAAGTCTCAAGGATATTCTTGTTTAGTTTAAAGCTATTGAGTTTGTATAGAAAAAAGAGTCGCTGGGCTGTTTTCTTTGTCAGAGTTCCAAGGTGGTTTTCCCATGAAAGCTTGTTGTTGACGATAACGCCTAGATATTTGTATGCCTTTACTTGTTCTATAGATGTAGTGTTTATTTGTAGTTCACATATAGTTTGTTTTTTCTTTCTAAAATCTATTATAAGTTCTTTAGTTTTTGTGACATTTAGTTCTAGAAAGTTGTCGGTGTACCAGTTTGTAAACTTTTCTATCGAGCTTCGATACTGAGTTTCATCTCCTGAAATAATACCGACTATGGCAGTATCATCAGCTAATTTAATGAGTTTAACTGAGTAATTGATGCTTCATTTGTCATTAGTGTAAAGAGTGCACAGTACAGGAGAAAGTACACCACCTTGTGGAGCACCCGTACATAGTACTCAAGTTGACGATTTGGTGTTGTTGACTTTAACATACTAGGGGCGATGGGCTAAAAAGTTTAGAACCCATGCTTGCACTTAAGGGCTTACATTTAAGTTACTCAGTTTGTTTACATTAGATGTGGCTGTATGGTATTGAGAGTCGAGGAGAAATCTACGAAGAGGACTCGTGCATATATTTTGGGTATATCGAGATGCTTATAAAGCTGGCCAAAAAGCAATAGAATGGCATCCTTAGTTCCTCTAGCTGCTTTATAGGCAAATTGGTGTGGGTCTAGGCTGTTATTGACATTTGCTACAAGTTGTTTAAGCATATATTTTTCAAAACATTTCATAACAATAGGTGTTAGTGCTTCTGGGTGGAAATCATTTAAGCAATCTATTTTTGGTTTCTTTGGCACTGGTATGATCTCTGAAGTTTTCCAGATGTGTGGAATTTGTGGATTTGCACGTTTGCAAAGAGTGGTTTAAGATGTGACATAAGATAAAAGAGATTTGCTTCGCACAAAGCTTGATCAGCTTGCCACTAATTTTGTCTGGTCCAGAAGCTTTTGTAACGTCTACTCTTTTAAATAACAAGGTCACTTCATCCTTATTTAAAAAATCGACGTAGGGCTCTTGTTTTCCTTTGGACAGAGTGTTGAAAAAATCTTTGTGTAGATCAACAAAATCTTCTTTGTCAAAACGAGAACAAAAATCATTTAGTTCGTTGGCGAATTTCTCGTCATCATCCACTGAAATTCGTTCTCGTTTTGAGGCGCAGTCTGTTATTTTCTTTAATCCCTCCCAACATGCTTGTTGAGTTGTTATTTGCAATGAAAATTTTTTTCTTTGTATGTTTTTTCTTTAAATTATTGCTTTTCTCAATTTATTTTTAGCATTTATAAACTCTTCGTTGCCAGCCTTAGAAAGGGAATGAAATAAGCTAAGAAATAGTGGATAAGAGAATAAATGTCAAGAAATTAAAAGGGGACTTAACAGGAATAACAGTAAAAAAAAAGCGTACCAACTAATAAAGGAGCTCACTACCTCAAAGCATGAAATAACTTACACTATAAAAGACAATAGTTGCTTTACTGAGGAAAAAGATGCGATAAGAAGATAGACGAAACACTGCTTAGAGTTGTATAACTTTGAAATTTCCCGGCAGTATCCAAAAAAGACGACTATCCAAAGGGAAAATCGGTCGGTGTTGACAAAATTCCTGGTGAACTTCTACAAGGAGAAACCATGATAAACGCACTTTTTATGACTTGAAACAAGATCTGGCAGACAGGAAAATGGCCCAAACCCTGGATTCAAACCTCATCATAACCCTTCCAAAGAAAGGCCATTTATAACACTGTCAAAACTACAGCACCATAAAGCTTCATAAGCCATCCTAGCAAAGTACTGTTAAAAATTATATTAAATCGGTTAAAACCGATAACAAACAAAATTATATCAGAAGAACATGTGGGTTTTTAGACAGGGTCGCAGCACAACAGAGCAAATCCTAAACCTAAGAATACTCTTTAAAAGTACCAAACACTAAGAGAATCTCTTCCGTGCCTTTATTGATTTCAAGAAAGTTTTCGGTCGAGTATGGCATGGAGCACTCTGGGCGATAATTGAAAAATTCAACATAAATAAAGTTATTCAAAACCTATACAAGATGCAACCAGTGCGGTGTACTTCAACAATAATATTAGGGACTGGTTCAAAACCACAATTGGAGTAGGACAAATCTGCCTACTTTTACCAACACTTTTCAGTCTCTTCCTTGAAAGGATAATGGAAGATGCTTTTGATGGCTACAAAGGTACCTTAAGCATTGGAGGAAAAATTATTAACTTGCGCTTCGCACATGACATTGTTGGCCTTGTAGGGACAGAAGAAGAACTGGCTGACTTGGTGATGCGCATTGACAAGATTTCCGCGCATATGGTATACAAATAAATGCTGACAAAATTTATGACCAATAGCCAACAGGGCTTTATTGGACGTGAAACGCTGATTAGTGTTAGCAGCTTCAAATACATCGGAGCTATTGTCTCAGATGAGGAAACAAAACTACTGGCCCAAATAGGACAGTCCACAGCAGCCCTTTCAAAACTTAAAACAATATGGAAAGACAAAAGCTTAGCCCTCGGAAACAAAATCAAACTGATGTTTTCCTGGTCATAGCCACATTTTTATATGCTTGCGAGACTAGGACGCTGACTGCAGAGCTTAAGAGAAGGATGCTAGCAATGGAAGTAAGATGTTACAGAAGGATCCTAGGTACCATATTCAAAGACCTCATCACAAACCAAGAGATTACAGTTAGGGTTACTGTTGCAATAGGACCCCGTAATGACCTGATAACTATCGCAAAAAAAAAAAAAAAAACGCAAGCTAAAAATATATGACAATTACAAGATTTTCGGGGCTCGCAAAGACCATGCCTCAGGGAATAGTTCCAGGAAAAGAAGACGAGGCAAACAGAGAAAGCGATTGGAAGCCAACCTAAAAGAATGGATGGGCCTGCCATTAAAAGAAGTTCTAACTAAGGCAAAAAACAGAGAGGAATGGAGAAAGACTGTTGACGAATTTTGCATGGTGTTCCAATAGTCAAACTGACTATGGTATAGGTCAACATAAAAAAGGTTAAGTCACAAACATGGGTGTAGCTAGGTATTTTTGCCAGGAGGTGGTTTGGGGGGGGGGGGATTTTTCTCCCCCCCCCGCGCTATAAATATATATATATGTGTATGTGTGTACATAACTAATCTCTATTACATTTTTACAATTAATTATTCTGGAAGACGTTTATTGTACCCTAGAATAGGTTCTTCTTGGAGTCAGTGAAAAAACTGTACACACTTCGCCAGTAAGGGGTCTGGGAAGGCGCTGTGAGCTCAATAAGCGGGGTTCAAGGCGGAGCTTCGCCGACAGGCTCTTTTTCCGGTATTTAATACCAAAAATAAATGCATATTCTGAGGAATCCATAATGCATTATCCTGCTAAATATAAAAAATATTAGTTTAAAACGTATCTGCTATCCTTACTTAAGACGTTGAGCGGCACGCTGTCTCCACAAAAATCTGTCACTGGCATAGCCTGACACCTCTTCCTACCTGGCGTTAACTGCTCTGAGGTCCTTCAAGAAGGTGTGGCGCCAATTTATAATAGGATGTCCCTGTGTGCGTTTTCCTCGTAATGGCCTCCATATCATCGCAACTCTTGGTAAGGGTAATTTATTTTGTAGGAAAACATGTCCCGCAAACCTCATGCGACTCTCTGTCACAACCTCATCAAGAGGTCGATTCCCAGTTCGGCATAGGATCTCCTTGATTCAGACCTCATCCCTATAACTGACTCCTAAAATCCGTCTTATCCATATTTGTTGAGCCACAGTTAGTCTTCTTTTTAATTTTGGTAGATGACTCCCAAGCTATTGACTTTACTCTATTGTTGGAGCCCAGCGACTGGCAGAAATGTGTAGCCTCTCTTTGCTACGCTCTTGAAATTTTGTTACTGTATTTCGCTTAGATTTTTATATCGATAATGGAAGTTTTTCGTCAAAACCATCTGTTGGGGAAAGGGGGGGGGGGGGGGGGGTTAAACTCAAGAAATCTAAAAAAAAAAAACAAAAAAAAAAAATAAACAAACTCAAAAACCCCTTAGAAACGCTACTAGAATTTCATGACTGTAGTTTGCTTTAGAATAATATTGAAGAGAGATTTGTAACCTCAAAACTATATGAAAGGGGATTTTAAACTCAAATCCATCTGAAGGGGTTTTAAACTTTAAACGCTTATAGAATTTTAAGTGTGTAATTTGCATTTTTTTTTATTATGGAAAGGTGGTGTTTAGTTTCAAATCCCGCTGGAAATGGGGGGGGGGGGGGGTAAACACAAACCACTCTTGGCTACGCTCACAGAATCTGGTTACTGATGTATGCTTTAGTCTTTTATTAAAGACGGAATTTTATCGTAAAAACAATTTCGGAGAAGGTTTTAAAATCAAAATTCCTCTTAGCTACGCTCTTGACATTTGAGCATTGCCATTTGCTTTTTGTTTTATGGTTTTAAGGAAGAGGAGGGATGAACTGCAAAACCCCCTGGCTGTGCTGAGGCAAGTGATGGTTTAATATTAAAATCTCACCAACAAAAACAAAATCAAATCAAAGTAAACAAGGTTACAAAGACAGTTTGTGTGGAAACATAAACTTAAAATCGGCCCCCGAAGTGGTCTACCTAGAGTCTTCACCAGGATTCAAACACGGGACTTCTGGTTCCAAATGCTTTACACAGCATCTCCATATATTCATTTAGCGTACACTTATATTTTCAAAAACAATAATTATTAACCTTTTCCATACAATCAAAATTAATAACGTTACATGTAGAAAAGAGAAACTACAAAAGATTTATTCTTCTTTCAAAATTAGATAAATTGACAACACGAAAAAAACAACATTTTTGACCTATTATCGTTAGGTAAAGAGCTAGCTTGAAATGACTTGAAAGAATTGGAGAAGGTCTACTTGGACCAGACATTCCCCTCGCAAAGTAAAATTAATATCCCCATTGTCATTTGTCATACAAACTAGACATAGATCTAGCTAGATCCAGACCTAGTTTTAGATCTAAATCTAGTGTCAAGATCTAAGACTAGGTCTAGGACTAGATCTAAGTCTAGATCTAGAAATAGATCTAAGTCTAGTCTAGAATGGACCTCATTCACCAATCGTAAACAAATAACATTTAGCCACTTGGTTCTCTATCTCTTATATACAGATTACGTAATCCATAAAGGCTGTCACGTGATACTTTTTTTCCGATTGTTTTTTCAATATCATCACTCTGCTTCATTTTGTTTGTTTACGATTGGTGAATGAGGTCCATTAGATCTAAGTCTAGATCAAGATCTAAGTGTAGATCTAACTCTAGATCTAGATCTAGAACTAGATATAGAATATTGATATAGAATCTACTATATCTAGAATCTTAAAATTACTAGACCTAGGTCAATGCTATGATCATGAATAGTATCCGATGCATTTCTTAATCTGATACTGTTATTAAATAAATCTGCACCCCCTAAGCTGTCAGAAGATACGTTATTGCCTTAATAATCTTATTTAGACTGTCAAGTTTAGGCCCCTATAATGAAGATAAATGAAAACTGCGCGCTAAAAATACATTTCTTTATTTTTTAAACTTTTAACTTAAACGTAGTTCGTATCAAATTTTTTTTTTAAAACAACAATTGAATCAGTATTCTATTCAATGAGTTAGTTAATAAATGTAAAATATATTTTGTAATGATCCATTGACACCTTTAACATTGTGACCTAAGATGCAAATTTTTGTACCAATGCGCGAAACTATGAATGAAACTTGACTTATTAATGAAGAAGTCCATGACATTTTTAAAAAAAAGTTACCTCCCCTGAAGTTTTTCATTAAAAAGTGGTGTAATTTTTTTTAAAAAAATCTGCTAGCATATATAATTTAAAAAATTAGATGGTTCACTTTCTGAAAAGACAAAAAATGTAGCCGTTGCATCAGAACTTTGAATGATCTAAAATATCATGAAGTCCGATTTTCATTTTCTCTTCTAGTTTCTGAGACGGACTGACGGACAGACAGGTCACACAAAACTAATAGCGTCTTCAGTCGCAAAATTTCATTGCGGGGGGGGGGGGGGTTGAACCACTACTCCCTCTGGCGACGCCCATGGTAACAATAGATAACATTGTGCATACTGATTGTTCAAAATGAGGCAATAGATTATCTTTCAAATAATAATTGTTTAGTGTTATTTGTTCTTTATGGCGCCTCTTATCACACACTTTGACCCGTGAATTCTAGTATACCTTCAAATATTGGATAGGATGTTCCCCTCTGTATACTGACCCCCCTCAATAAGCCGACAGTAACTAGTTACCTACTTGGACTACTCTGATGGCTGCCTGGTCGTGCGGTTTGCGAGCTGGACTGTCGTTTGGATTTATCGATGGTCCTTGGTTTAAAGTTAAAACTTCTAACCCTGCCCGCTCCCATCCCCCGTCGTCCTGAGGGAGGTTTGGACTAGGAAGTAAACTATCTTCAACTCTGAAGGAACATCCGAAATATATGTAAAATATTTTACCTTCATTATTAAAAGTGTGTAGGCCATGACAATGACGACTAGAGGATATAGATAAACAGCCACGCAGCTGAAGATGTCATACGCCAACTCCTGGCTCTGGCTCTGGAAAAAGTTGAACGTGACGCATTGAAAGAACCACGGAAATAATGGATGGCTCTCAACGTGAAATATGATGCTCTGAAACCAAAGAAACAAGTAACAAGTCAGACGTCAAGTAACAAGTCATAAGTCAAGTAACAGGTCAGAGAGCAAGTAATGATCTAGAGAGCAAGTAATAAGTCATAAGTCAAGCAACAGTTCAGAGTGAAGCAACAGCGAGTAACAGGTCATTTCATGGCATCGAAATTCACAACTTATAGTAACATTTAACATTTAAGTGTAACAAAATTAGAAAAAAAATTCTGACGATGTTACGAAAAATTAGCTATCTAAGTAGGTTAGCATATTAAGAAAGAAAATAATTAATAATACAAGAGTATAAGGGTTATACGAATATACCAATTAAAAAAGTTCCCCTTTCAGACCTTTGCGATCTACAGGGCAAACGATCTTAAGGTCATCTTTTTGTGTGGCCTACACATTGTACACATTAGAGTTGGGTGGAATCAGGGCGCGCTAACAATTTGAAAATTTATAATTTCAGTCTTTAACGGGATTCGAACCCTTGACATATGGCCACCACATCACCCTTCCCAAATATATCCACATAATAAAAAATTACCAAAGTATACAATTTAGCATTTCTTAAGGAAACTGCAGAAATTCTTACCTGTGGAAAGCTAAAAGCGAAACTGACGCTATAAGCTGTAAACAACATCATTTTACAGCGCTTTGAAGAGTAAATTTTTAATGGATGCACAATGGACATGTAACGATCAAGAGCAATGACCACTGTGATGTAGGAAGACAAATAGAACCCAAAGGCTCTCAGCAACATTAGGAGTCTGGGGTTTTGGAAATCAAAAAGAACAAAAAATATAGATTGTGAAATTATATATTTGAAAGAGTAAATACAATTTGAATATATTTGATTGTTTGGAAACTTTAACTTAATAATGAAAACTCTATACAAAACAAATAATATATATATATATTTATATATATATAAATATATATATATTTATATATATATAAATATATATATATTAATATATATATATATATTAATATATATATATATATATATATATATATATATATATATATATTTCTAATTTCTAATAGATATATTCTCCATGTTCAAAAAATATAGTATAATATTCATTCATCAGCTCAGGCGCCATTTTTGACCTCATTTGCGTAGAGGAAAGAAGCTGGCAGAAGGTGACCTTAGAAAGTTGGAGAGCTCTAACAAAAGGCCGCGGGGTAGTTCATTTGAAACCCATAGGAAAGCCATTATCGAAGACAGGGGGAGAAGACGGAAAGAAAACTTAAATAGACCGGACAAAGGCTTTGTCTACACGAGATGAGGAAGAATATCCCGGTTGCAACTGGGTTTGCGTAGTCATGTGAAACACTTCACTTATCCTTAATCTTCGGAACCGAAGACATCGTCATTCATTATACATTCATATTAGGTGTTCCATAAAGATAACATTCACGTTAAGGGCTGTTGGAACGAAATGAGGTCATTGGAGGTCATTGTATTTAATACGGACATTACTTATTGTACTTTTTAAAAATGGAAATTAGTGGCTTTTATTTTTGCAAAGCTTATATAAACTCACTCTGTCCGTCTGGTAAAAAAAGTTTGAACACGTTATTTCTCCCACACCCAATCTCGGATCAAGCTGAAATTTTGCACAATTCATTCTTTTATGTGGGAACACAAGAATAAAAAAAACAACAATTTGTTAATTAATACTTGGTAATTAATTATTTTGTTTGGTATCTCGAACAAGGGAAAGAAATTATACTTGATTGAAGTGGTGGTATAGAGAGATTTAATCCCCTTTATAGATCGTCGTCTAAGGCTTAGTAAACACAATCATGAAAAAGAAACAACAGATAACTCTACAATCTTTCATGTTCATAACTTCTTCGTTAACAGAGTGGTTACCGTGTTGACTTGATAAGACTGAGAAAGTTTTAGTGGCAGTGAGTTTAGCCCACTAGTTCAAATTCAGCCATTCCACTTTAAAATAAAAATACATTGAAAAAGCGATCCTCCAGATACCCGTTACCCCCCCCCCCCCCCCCACTCCTTTCCAACTGGTGCAGACAAGTGATAGGATTATAGCGCAGTGAGAAAACAAAAACAGTTGGTAAAACTATTTCTAATCGCACAGATTTATTTGTTGTTAGTCTAAATATAGATCTATATGATACATTTAAATACAAGACCAACACAAACTTTTCTTTTTTTTAATTGCTCTTGAAAAGGCATGACATGTAACATGTAATATATAGCAGGACTAATGTACTAGACTAGCCCTGACAAAATTTAAATTGCATCTCTTTCTCCCTCTTACACTACAACAAGACGACACTAGTATGTGACATACAGATAGCTTCAAAGTTGTAAAGTTACACTAATGAAATATGAACAAAATGAAACTTTAAGTGCTGAAACAAATTATGAATAAGCATGACATGTAACATATAATACTAGCAGCATTAAGGTACCAAGGCTATTTAGATAAGCAGGTGTGTTAGACAGTTAGTATAAATACGCACCATAGTTGACGGACTTTGAACGTGACATTTAGTGACGTGACGGTTAGTGTGGTCTTAGCTTGTTGATGCTAATATTATTCAGTTTGTGTAAAGAATTTAAGATGACAACATCCTATTTCGGACAAAGACTCGACTGTGGCCTTTACTTATTAACTTCATTGAAGTATCTAACGGTCTGGACATGGTCCTTTGTCTTGTTATTGAGATAGGTTTTGTTCTTAGTAGTTCTTAAGCGCATCTAATACGCTCGTACAAGAAACTCAAACATTTTCTGAATACTTGACTAACTATACCTACTTACCTAGACTTGACTAACCATACCTAGCTACCTAGAGTTGACTAACTATACCTACTTACCTAGACTTGACTAACTATACTTACCAAACTATACTTGACTAACTATACTTACCTACCTATACCTGACTAATGGACAGTTTTGTCTGCTTTGAGAATAGAACATGTTTTGGATATGAACATTTTATTCTCAAAGTTCTGACTTTTGAATTTTTGAACTAGATCTAAGACATTTGCTGTACTGGAGTACAATTATTTTTAGCTGCAATCTCCCTTTTGAAAACCTATTACCCACTTGGAACATTCAACCCAGGAAACATTTGAATGAACCCGGAATTGTTTTGTTTGTGAAATAATGGGACTCGAAAAAAGACATTTTCGTGAATACACAATTAAGGAACGGACGAGCTTTTGTTGAATGAGACAGAAATGAAATGGAGAGAGAGAGAGAGAGAGAGAGAGAGAGAGAGAGAGAGAGAGAGACAGAGACACAGAAAAAGAAACAAAGAAATAGGGATACAGAATGATTGAACAAAAGATTGAAGTACGGGGGATGGGATTGGTTATTGTACGTTTTGAAAACTTAATTAAAAAGTCTAAAGTGTACAAGAAACTACGAAAGTTTTCCAGAAAACAAAAGTTTCTCTCTGAATCCCTGATTCTTTAATTCACTTCTTTCTTAGCTAAGGGAAACAGATCAGAAGAAGAGACACATCAATGTTCTTGATAAGAAGAAAGTTGCTTCGTTCAATGACAAGCACAGTTCCCTTCCATCTTTGTCTAGACCTACAGGTACATTAATTAGTCACACTTAGTTGCTATTACTTCCTAAGTATTCTTAATTTAAATTAAATATTGTAATTGCAATGAAGAGGTATTTTTCAAATTATATTTTAATTTTCTTCAGTTATTTTCATTAGAGAATAAGAAGCTATGCCCAACTAAAAGGATGCAGGAAGACAATCCTATACATAGTGAAGAACAGAGACGGATGTGGAGAAAACGAAAGGAAAAAGACTCTAGAGAGAAAGAGGCTCGGGACGTATTCCGTTAGGGAGGACATAAAGGTGGTATAAAAGCTAATGCACACAAGGACTAGATGGGCATTGCTCAACGGATTGCGACTCAATATTCTATAGTATCCACACGTAATGTCCACACTAAAACTTCGAAACCCACAAGAGAGAGAGAGAGAGAGAGAGAGAACGATTGAGAGAAAGAGAAAGAAAGAGAGTTAGAGAAAAAGAGAGAGATTTAGAGAAGAGAGAAGGAGAGTGAGTGAGTGAGAGATAGCGAGAGAAGGAGAGAGTCAGAAAGAGAGAAAGAGAGAGAGAAAACAAGGTTACAAAGACAGTTTGTGTGAAAACCCAAACTGAAAATCGGTCCCCGAAGTGGTCCATTCAGCCAAATATAAAAACAGGTTTCAATATTATCATAATATAATTCTATCAAAGACAAATGACAGAGAAGAATAGAGTAAAATAGGTTAACAGATCTTATGTGATGCCCTAGTGGTTAAGCAGACCAAAAGATAGATAAAAGTGAATGTGAAGTAAAATGTGAACCTGACCTAACTGATGACTTATAACGAATTGATCGAATTGTTTTGTAAAGGGCCAATTTCTTATTCCTCAAGAAAAAACCATTTCCGTAAAAAAAAAAAATAATAGCCCATTGTGACTTACTGGAATTTTCCCTTTGAAGTAATATGAAATGAATTGTTTAAATAAAATGCTAAAAGTAACTCGGTGCACTAATGTCTATAAACCCTCGAAAACTGACATTTTTAGTCTAAGTAGGCCGTGTGACGTATTGGATTTTTTTGCCTTTGACGTCATATTGAATAAATTCTTCAAATGAAATGCTAAGACAACTCGGTATAGTAATGTTTATTGAACCTCGTAATCTTACTCGATATTTAAAAAGACAAAATAGCTAGATTTAGATCTAATCTAGATTTTTTTACACTCCATCTAGATTTTTTTTTTTACACTAGAGCTAGATTTTTTAAATTAGATTTAGATTTAGATTTTAATTAAAATCATTGTAGATTCTAGATCTAAAATTTTTTGGTCTAGCTAAGAGTGTTTGGTGTTTTACATGTTTCAGATGTTCCTTCAGAGTTGAAGTCCAAACTTCCAGCAGGACGACGGGGGATGGGAGCGGGCAGGGTTTGAACCTGAAACATTCGATAAATTCAAACGATAGTCCAGCGCGCAAACCTCACGACCAGGCAGCCATGATTTAGACAAGATCAAGATTTATAATTTCAATATCTAGACTTAAATATGTAGATTTTTATTTCCAAATGTCAAGATCAATATTGCAATGTTATAAAATACTAAAACTATTCTACTATTATTAAATTTAATATTGCATTCAGTCTATACATAGATTTTTATTTTACATAAATCTTATCTAAATTACATCTTCATTATTCCAAATTTATCATTTATACCTAGATTTAGTAGACATAGATCTAAAGAGGGCTAAAGCAGAAGTTTAAGTTAGGTAGATCTACATCCTCATTCTAGTTCCATTTAAATAAAAATGCCACCAGCCCTGTTGGTAACTGTGGGCTGGGACATCGAGCAGTCGTTGGCGAAGTACAAGCTCGATGCCTTGTTCTTTTTTGTTTTTTTCAATTACAAATCAATACCAAAATATTGTTACGTATTTCTTAATCTTCTGGCTAAATGTACTAGTAGGCACACAAATAAAAACACTGTAAAGAACTTGACGACTCAACTTTCAGTTTCATATAGCTTTATTGACTATTAACTCTAACAATTTGTTACTGTAACATGTAGCGTAAAAAACTGTACAATATCAGTCAGTTTACAGTTAGCTATACTTCGTTGCAATTCATCTCTTCACTTCGTTGCTATTCATATCTTCTCAACTTGCATCGAGCCGTATTCCACAAAACAGACCAACGACACACTTTCCAGTGTCGTTCCAGGTCTCCCAAAGCTGAACCAAGTCGTACTTAAGTCTACCGAATCAGAGCCGCACACGTCTTACATCGACTGTATTGACTGTAACGGCTCAAGTCCACTGTAGTTTGCTGTATAGACTTAAACGACAGTAGTCCACTCCAGTTAACTCTACCCTAGTTAACTTGCATCGAGTCGTACACATCTCTCTTCTACTGTCTCGCACAGTAGACAACAGTACCGACGACTCATTCACGACTCACTTTCACATTAACTCTCTGGCTTATATAGAGTCCCTAATCGCTTGTCCAAAGTTACACAAACACGGCTAGTATCCTTTGGAATAACACGTGAGGAAACGTCACATCCTGTCTTTGTTTTTACATGTAGATTCCAGAGAACACCTGCTGCAGTGTCATTAAGCCGGGGTCACACGTACTGACTTCTATCTGTCACTGTTCATTAGTAACTGCCCCCTTCTTAGATCTATTTATCCCCTGGAACAACACGTGAGGACACGCCACATCCCGTCCTTGTTTAAACCCGTAGATTCCAGAGAACACTGGCTGCAGTGTCATCTCGCTGGGGTCACACGTTGACCTCTACCTGTCACTGTTCATTTGTAACACTATTATCTAAAATTGCTCGTCTGACATATTGCACATATTCGTTAGTTGATAATAATAGGCTATTAGTTTGTTATTAAGTTAACAACAATGCCTGGTCGTGCGGTTAGCGCGCAGAACTGATTACCTCGACGGTCCAGGTTTTATACCCTGCTTGATGCCATCCTCCGTCATTAAGCGGGAGATTTGGATAAGGAAGTAAATTATCTTTAACTTTGAAGGAACATCCAAAACATGTAAAATATTTTACAGAAAAAAACTTTTTTTACAACGCCAAATGAATCTTTAAAACATTATTACTTTTGACAATCAAAACAACATAACGTCTTGAATATTCCTTGCGAATAGGCGGATCCGACATGGATCTGACTTCGACGGGGGCCGCCTATGTTGTCACACAAACTCTCTTTGTAATACTGTTTCTTGTTAAAAAGCCAAACTTTGGGAAAAAAAAAGAAACTCTGGCTTTCATCTGAAAAGGAAATCCTAACCGCGATGACAAGCTCGCCCTTGTGGTCATCCGGCTTGATAACCTCTAGCCACAGGAGTCGTTCTATTTATTCTATATTTAGATTGTCTTATCTAGTGTACACTTTGATTTAACAAAAATTCTAATGTAGTCGGAAAGACGAAAAGACTAAACAACTAAAGAGTATTCTGTTATGATGTGGGTCGTAGTAGTTTTCATAGAGAAACTTTCGCACTTATCGACTTCAGATCCCGAATAATACCAAAAAATGCCGTTTTTTATTTTATTTCATAAAATAACTCAATTCATTTATAAAAATACACACTCTGACAATCAAAGATCCATTACAAACAGAAAATTATATTAAAATACTTTGGAAAAACAAGTCTTATCTAATGATAACTGCCTATTTACAACCCTATCTCTCAGTGCGGTTAGTTCACTGTGGTATCCCCCCAGCGATAAAATATCTTCCCACATTTTCCTCATAAAAACTCTTGTTGGTTTCTTTTTTAGATGAGTCATATTGCATTGATGAAAAGCTTTATTATCTGTCACGTCTTAAAGCAAAAACGAAAAGACAACGTATCTTGATTAGGAAACTGCTGTTCGACGAAGATGTGACAGTCGTATTTCATTCACAAGAAAGATTGCAAAGTCAAGATTTAGCCTTATAATAAGCGTCTCCAAGACAGAAATGGCACAAGACGTCGGAGATATATCCGTGATACATATTGGAAATCACAAAATTACGGTTGTGCAGGAATTCACCTACTTGGGAACAACAATAGCCAGCTACCTAGACTTAGACACTAAGCTGACAAAGCAAACAAAAAAAATAGGAAGGCTTTCGCAGCGATCGAAAACTCCAATCGCGTCTGGGAAAAAGCAAAATTGACCACAGCAATAAAAAATTCAGTCTAAAGTGTCTGTGTTGTGAGTAATCTTCTTTATGGTAGCAAGAGCTGGTCAACATACATTTGTGAAAGCAACACGAATAGCTTTCATTTACGCTGCCTGTGACCCATAGTGTACATCTTCCGAAGGGATCATGGACGTTTTGAAACTGGCCAATAAGCTCAGCATATATGCTGTCCTGACAGAGAGAAGACTACGTTGGTTCAGACATGTCACCCACATGCCATAATGTAGAATCCCAAAAGATATCTCATATGCTGAGTTTGTGGAAGGAGTCAGACACAAGGGCTTCCCAAGCCTGACCAATAGAGATATCTTCTAGCGAGACATGAAAACCGCAGATATCAATAAAACTATGTGGGAGGAAATAGCCAAAGACAGGTGGGCATGGAGACAGACTGAGCGTGCTGGTACGAACCTAGCCGAGAGCAAAATAAATGAAGCCTCCTTAGTCAAGAGAATGAAAATGAAAGCTGTCCTAGAACAGATACATATACATGCACAAAACGGAATCTGCCGCAGCAGCATTGGCTTGATTAGCCCCACCAGATTCTGCCCTGTCTCGAAATAAAACATAAACATGTGGCTTATCTGTGAGCATCCATTTTCTTCCGAGACAGAAGGAGCCATATGTAGCCAAGTGGCGAGTTGACCATATTGGATGACTTTTTGAATATGCCTGCCAACCATCTGGTGGACACCAATAAGCCAGTGCAGCCGCGGGGTTGTCTGAGTATTGTAGAATGTAAAGTTGGGGAAAATAATAAGGAAAATGTTCTTTTCTTTGCTATGACAAGTGTCTCTTCGACATTTTGGACTTCAGTTAAAATTTTAATAAGGGTGGTTGGTAAATACAGGAATCAACGACTTTGCAAAAATGTGAGTGAATAAAAATAAGCCCTTAATATTTCTAGCTTAAATTGAATGTTGGCAACATATTTGGAAACCTAAGGACAATGATATAAAAAATATGATAGAGCAAGGGAAAAAAGTACATTTAAATGATATTCCGCGTGAAATAAGAATCCTTTCAGAAAATCGAAAAATGGTAAGAAGCAGCCTGAGACTCTAATTTATTTATCTTAGTTTTGTTCATGATTGATTTTGTTTTTATACTTTTTCGACTTTGTGTGGCATTTAAGTCTTTACTCTGTGGGGCATTTAAGTCTTTATTCTGTGGGGCATCTAAGTCTTGACTCTTTGGGACATTAACTCATGACTCAGTAGGACATTTAAGTCATGACTCTGTGGGACATTTAAGTCTTTTTTCTGTGGGACATTTAAGTCATGACACTGTGGGACATTTCAGTCATTTTACATATTCTTACATATTTATTGTTTCAATCTAATTCAAAAGACATTTATAAACATAATGTTGACTTTTTAAAATTTCAATTATGACTCACCTGCAGGCTAAATCCCCGGCTCTCCAGGACACAGTGATATGCCACGTGGTCTCTAGAGGTAAGAAGACACAGGCCACAAACAGATCCGCCACTGACAGATGCAGTATGCACAAGTTTATCCTGGAGCGTCTGCTGCCCCACAGCGAGGTGAACACCATGACGTTGCCCACGAATGAGACCAGGAACATGCAGATGTAGGCCAGCACAGAGATCATGGTATCCTCTGTAAACCTCATGTCTCTGGGCAGTTCAAGCTGCTGGGTGCTACAGGAAACGTTGGGTCCAAACATGTCTTCATAGTTAAACTCCCAGTCATGCCGCGAGGAGGAATCTCTTGGAACTAATCGTGATGTATTGATGGTTAACGACACAAGGTCAAAACTTTCTACCTGGGTGATACTTATATAGAGAGTTGACCCATTTTGGGTCAAACATTCCTTCTTAAGGGATCCCATTATATTTCGCGTGTACCTGGCGATATTGCAACATTAAAACCTTAAATACTTTATTATAGAAAAATGAATAAACAAAAGAAACAAACAAAATATTAACAAATCTTAAAAAAGAAGTTTATCGAAAGTAAAAGAAATCCGTCCTTAAATTTATATCTTCCAATAATGTACAAGTTATCTCCTTTATTCGATATCAAGGAAAATAATTAATTACCAATATTTAATTGACTAATTGAGTATTTTTTTGTTTAATGATTCATGTTTTGATAGGTACAAAAAAAAACACTATTTGTCTAATTGGTTACTTTTTTTGTTATTTATTCATGCCTTATCTATGTCAATGAAACACTGAGCAAAATTTCAACTTCATTTTAGAAAGGGTGTACCAAACAGACAGACAGACATAGAGTGAGTTGCTATAATATATTATTCAAAAAGTTTATCTTTTTCTTTTTTTTTTTTTTTTACAATTACTGCTGTAGATTTAAAACTATTTATGATGGATTGAAACGAAAAAAAGATGTTGCTAAATATTTGATTACTTATTTATATCATTTGCTGTGACGAAGCATTACAAGAAATAGTTTGAATGAGAAATTAACTGACCACCTTGAGCTTCATTAAGGAGGAAGTGATTAAAAAAAAAAACTACTTTATTAGTCCATATTACTATAAAGCAGTTGTTTTTTTCAGTACCCCTATTCAGGTCACACATTAGAAGTGGGCAAAAGCTGAAACCTTTTGGATGGACACTCTTCTCGAAAATGGCTCTAACAATTTTCGTAAAAAGAATTTTATGTATATCGCTATGAAAAGAAATATTTTAGTTCGTTGGGAAAACTCTAGTTTGATTGTTATCGTATTTTAAATTTAAAAAAAACAAGGGCTAGAAAAACTTATCTTGAACAGACTATACATTTTCGTGTATTTCCACATGTAAGCCCTATACATTACAGAGCTAATTAAATTAATGATCTGTGGTTTCCCGTTTATTTCATCCCCGGTCACTTCATTCCCGGTCACTTTATTCCCTGGTCATTTCATCCCCGGTCACTTCATCCCCAGTCACTTCATCCCCTGGTCATTTCATCCCCTGTCACTTCCTTCCCGGTCACTTCATCCCCGGACACTTCATCTCTTGGTCATTTCATTCCCTGTCACTTCATCCCCGGTCACTTCATCACCGGTCACTTCATCCCCGGTCACTTCCTCTACGGTCACTTCATCCCCGGTCACTTTATCCCCGGACACTTAACCCCCTGGTCATTTCATCCCCTGGCTATGTCATCATCCTATCATTTTATCAAGCAAATATTAGTTGCAAAAAAAATCATGAAATAAGCAATATTTAATATATTCATTTCTATTTATATGACAAAAAGTGTGACACAATAGATAAGAATAAAATTAAACGCTATTAAAAACTGTAAATGTTAAAATGCATACATATAGAGGTCATATAAAATAAATGTTTTTGTGTTCATCTACATAAGATAGATAGGTTAGATAAGATAGATAGGTTAGATAAGATAGATAGGTTAGATAAGATAGATAGGTTAGATAAGATAGATAGGTTAGATAAGATAGATAGGTTAGATAAGATAGATAGGTTAGATAGGCTATTGATTGTAAGTATAGAAGACGATTCATTGATTCATATTACTTAACAATGAATCGTTATTCTTTTGACCATTGCATACCCTATGTTTAAAAGAAATAAAAGCGAAACTTATATAGGCGACATGATATCCTAAGGATGGGTGAAGTCAGCCGTTATTCGAAAAAAAATTCCTTATTTCAAGGCTAAAAATGACGCGTCCATTTTCAAGAAAGAGCGATTGAAAAATAAAATAAAGTAAAACATGGTCGTCAGGAGTTATAAGCGGCATGATCATTAAGTAGTCTAATCGTTCTCATTTCCTAAATGATTTCCACTACTTCCACCACAACTTGCCCTTTGATCATTACTTCAAGCGCAGGATAATATTTTAATATTACATCCCCCACATTTAATAGAAGCGTTAAAGCTAAGTACACACCCAGATTTACAATATATTATAAGATTTCTCATCAAGAATGTCGGGGAACACTATAAACGCATTAATATCATGTCAAAAAAAATCAAAAAGCATTCTACATAATCATATTTAGATATTAGATGAAATGCGGGCTTAATGTCAAAGTCTAAACAGCAAAATTAAACAATAAATAAGAAAAAAAAAATTAATTGTGGATGAAATGACCGGGGAATGACGTGATTGGGACTGAAGTGACCAAGGATTAAATGACCGGGAATTAAATGATCGGTCACTATATATATATATATATATAAGTTTAAAGAAAATAAGTTGCTTAGTCATCCTAGACACACGGAAAATAATAAAATATGTCGACTTTGCAAACTTCATTTTGAAGATAAAATTGATTTCTTTCATTAGACCAAATATAATACTACCGAATTTACCGATAGAGAGAAAAAAAATTCCTTACATTGCATTCAGGCTTCTCCATGGCAGTAATAAGATCATCAAGCAATAAACACACACACAGACACACGTTTATTTCAAAACGAATGTTCCATGAAAAGGACTGTGAAAAAAAGAAATAAAATTCTTCGCTATAAAGGAAGCAGTAGCCATGCCTTTGAAAGAGCTAGTCACGTCGCTGGATGAGAATGGTTTTTGTCGCAGACTGTTTCAGCATGAGCGTCACTATTGTCAGACGTCGCGAGGATACAATTTAACTCAGACTTGACAGAGAAAAACAGGCAATTTAGACGAATGCATCATTTATGACTACTAGCAGAGTCTCGTGCTTACCATCGATACAGTGAGATAAAAGGCAATTATGACATGAATAATGAATATTACACCCATTTTTTTTTGTTTCCTTTGGTAATTTTGTGAATCCTTTTTAGTAAGGTTATTTGTATATGACTCACGTATTCAGTCAATGTCGGCTTTATAGGACAACCCACCCTCTCCCTCCCAAAAAAAAAGGATATTTTATACAATTTCTACAAAAACAAGTTTCGCCCTAAGGAAATTTTATTTATTTAATGCTTAAAAACAGAAATATGTTTAAGCTTGTACTTTTTGATGTGTCGCCTTTAAAAAAACATTAAGCCATAAACAACCTCTTTTGGTAAATTAACCGCTGCTACGGTTTTGATCGTGAAAGTTGCTTAGTCATCCTAGACACACGGAAAATAATAAACTGGTGAGATTTGGGTTTTTTTTTAACCACGGCAAAGAAGAGAATTAGGGATGTGTCAAGGAATCAATGAACAACCTTGCGTTTATATTACTAGATATTGTGCATCTAAGATAATACAAGGAAAAACTAGTAATGGATCATTAATAATGGTTTGGAAAGCATTTGCTAAAGTATGTTTTTATGTGTCATACTTAAATACAATCTGTGTTTATCTCTCTTTTGTAAATATATAAGGGTCAGGGTATCTAGGAGGCTTTTGGGCAGTCAAAAAAAAAACACAAAATTAAAGTCAAATCTCAATGGGCTATGATGCAGCAAGTATAGATTTAATGAGTCAGTGGCAAATAGCCCAATTGTTTTGTAAATTCATACATACACACATTACTTATATACATATACACATAGATTTTCTTTGAAACTCCTCTAGACCCTAGGCTAAGGTTACAAAACCTCTTTGGATAAAAGGAGGAGTAGTGTGGGGAAATAAAATTTTCAAACTTTTGAAGGAGTTCTAAGTTAACTTGATCAGTCACATTAATTCCCAGACGTCACTTATGACGCAGTACATCATGCAGGAATGGACACGCTAATCAAGGACGACCATTTAGTTTGCACGTAGACCAGAAATGCCGAGGAAGTAGGTATATCCGGTCCGTTCTAATGTCTGTCAACAGTACATATATGTAAAAGGTTATACAGATGTATGCAAACGCGACATGAAGCTCTTCAAAATCGACACTGGCATCTAGAAAGAGGTGGCACTGGACAGATCCTCATAGAGAGAGAGCATACAGCAAGGGTCAAAGATTGGAGATGTCACACACAACAGAAGCAGAAAGAAGGGTGATAATGCAACGGCGCCTGGTGATTACATATGCCCAACCTGCGATCGCAGCTGTGTATCAAGGATTGGCCTCTTTAGTCACACAAGAAGTTGCAAAAGGAAAAAATCGTCTCTCGTGTCGTAAAATGCCACAGAAATGGTGTAATGTTGAAGAATGCAAATGTTCCTGGAATGCTGGGTTTGTGCTTCCTGGAGTACTCTTGACATGTGTCAAACATATACACTACAAATTGACTTAAGTACGTTTCAGCAGACAAATATAAAGTTTATTTGACAACAATAGTAATAATACTGCACTCCTTGTTAGTTACACAAGTCAAAAAACAATCCTATCCGCATAACGGCGATATCAAATATATCCAATACATTAAACTCTCCAGAGTAGATTACAAATCACGTCCGCATCTCAGCGGGTAACATTGTACAGAATAATACAGATTTACTTCTAGAAATACATGTTTCAAAAAGACCACTGGCATCAACTGCCCAAAAGCGGTATGCGCGCTGGACTGTCGTTCAATTATGGTCCAAGGCTAATACCCTGCCTGCTGCCAAGCAGCGTAATACTGCGGGAGCTTGGACTAAGCAATAGATTATCATCAACTCTGTAATAAAAAAGTATTTAAACTAACAATTAAAGAAATATGCTGTTCAACATTTGTTTGTTGATGAAATGGGAAAGCTACACAAAATTAAACGTTGGCACCATGTGTAGAATATTCCAAGAAACTGTGTTCGTGCAACATGATAACAATTAACAGTTTGATTAGCTAAGAAAAGAAAAGCTGCTGTGGACAATTTGTTGGTATGAAGCATCAAACTGTCGGTAGACAACTAAACCGCTGTAGTCGAATTATATTTTTACTTATAAAACTTGAAATAATTTGAATAGCATATTTGTAAACAAAACTATATATATATATATATATATATATATACATATAATTCTCTTCTTCCCTCAAGAGTTTGGACGAGAAGAAGTAGTAATGGAAAGATGACTCTCTTATTTCATCAATTTTTTTTTGAGTTTTCAAACGATTTTAATAATTTCCGGCTATTTCCATGACTTATTCGTATATTTTGTTATAAGTTATTAAATGGTTTAATATAATAATTTACACCTAAAATTAGCGCGGGTCCTTTGAACGTGCGGGGCACACTGCGGTCACATAGGGGCCTAAGGCCGTCCCTGCAAAATAATGGCGTACGCTACATCGCCGGTAGACTAGTAACTTTTATTACAAAAATTCAATTATGAGATAAATGAAATAAATTTAGCAGACTTTTCTTCTAGCACACAATGATATGATGAACAAAATCTCTCTCAATTACATGTATGGTCACTCTGGAATGGTCTCTGGCCAGGGTTAGGGGTTGGAAAAAAATAAAAAATAAAAAAAGTCAAAAACCGTTTGCATAAATATGAAAAAATAAATATCTTCCATTATAAAGAGCCTCCAGTGTTTGTTACTATTAATAGTGAATAGTTGTAAAAGTGCTGTATTTTTATGAAAAAAAAAATTGCTTGCATAAGTGATTTTAAAAAATTAGATTTTTCGCTTTTAGAGAAGAAAAAAAAGCCATTGCATCAAAACTTTGAATGGACTAAAATATTATTTTCACTATCTTTTCTAGTTTACGAGATCTAAACGGGACATACGGACAGACATTTCACACAAAAGTAATAGCGTCTTTTTTTCCCCTCTTGGGGGCCGCTAAAAAAGAATTGGAATCATTAGAAGAGTCAATGTTTATTCTATCACCCAGTCATCGACAAACTGTGTGTCAGACTCTCGTTCTGCACCATTATGGAGTGGTCAAGAGTTGAAATTAGGACATTAATGTAGACGTTTGACCCCTTGCAGTGATGTGCAAAATTTATTTTTTTTTCAAAATATTTTTTGAAAAATTCTTTTATAAAAACTTTATTTAGAAATAATTAAAATGACCATGCCAAGAGGACACACGACAAACAAGATGATGGTTCTCAAGAGGGACAGGACTTCATCCCTATTAAGATATTGTTTATTTACTTTCGTTACAATATGTTGACTTTTTGAAGACCCCGAAGAACTCAAGTGATCTGTCGTAATGTTTTATATCAACATAGCGGGAGTCAAAGTTTTTCGATCACATTTGTTCAGTTTCTTTTTTGATTTATTTAAAATCCCAGACAGAAGCAAGTCCTTGTGATCTCTAGCTCAGTTGTTGATTTCATTCATAAATGTTAAGAAAGCCTTTTTTATTGTCAGCAGCAGTAGGAGGTTAATTGTGACTTTTTGTATGGATGTTTCAAGCCTTATTATTACTTCTCATAGATTATGCTTAAACGTCGGTGTCACGTGGTATAGACAAGTGTCTCTTTCTTTCTCCAAACTCTGTGTTGTTTTTTATTTCCTCTTGTCGTAGTCGTAGTCGTAGTCGTAGTCGTAGTACTTGTACGGGGCGAGAGTGTCTTGTAGTTTTTTGTTTGGAATTGTTTTGCTACATCACAAAGGCCGGTAACATCTAGTGGGCATTCTTTTGTCATGAGGCAGTTCACCCTCTTTGGTTGAAACGGACGGTGTGTTGGCCCGTAAAACTTTCTTTGTCTGTACTAGTTTCTCGGACTTATTATTCAGTAGGATTTTTGGGACCCCTGTTTAGGGTGAGTTATTCGTTTGTGATATCTATTATTGTATGAGGTTGTCACTATTTCTAGTTTAGTGTAGAAGTTAATTAATAATTGAATAATATGTTTATATATATATATATATATATATATATATATATATATATATATATATATATATATATAATGTATATATTGTCTATTTATCATCCTCATTATACATACACATATATCAGTTTCATACAATTAAATTCATTTATTTTTTATTATTTAAACTATTCACCTAGTTGGTTAATGTATGTACGACTGTGCGTGAGTGATTTTCTTGTCAGGTTGAACCCCGGGACCTTAACAGTAAACGGCTAGTTAACAAACCAAATAAATCCTAAACCTGACAGTCGATCTCCTTACATTTGTAAAAGTTATAAATCTCAAGCTGATCAATGCCCAGAGAAACAATTTGCATGAATTATTATACTATATTGATAATTATTGTTTAAAATTTGGTGAATATTTATATATTATTTGCATACAATATGTGTAATAATTTGCAAAACAAAACAAAACAAAAAACAATGCATTATAAGACAATACCTATCCTTTTATTGACTCTGAAGTTAATTTAAACGTTACATTATTGTAGAAAAAGACAATGCAGTACTGTCTATCGCACGTGTTATTGAAATAGTTTATATTGCTTGAGACGTGGCTTGAGGGGATAAGAGATACAAATCCTTTGGGTACATTGTTATCATGCAAATTCATTGGTAAGTCACTTGATCGACTTTTTGAAGCAGTAAATGTGATTTTTTTCCGGAAGAGGAGGGGAAGGAAGAGACTTGGGCTTCATAGATCATTCAGCAAAACGTTGTCCAGGATAAGAAAAAAAAATCGAAATCTCATAGTACAGTTGGTTCAACCATCCACATTACTAGTGGTGGAACAGACATAAGACTATCATTGTTTCAGTCAGTACACAATCTACCAGCCTTGCCTAACTGGTCTAGTAGGTACAGCCAGTAAGCATGCAAAGAGTACGTCAGACAGCAGTGGCGTAGCAAGGTGGGCCCGGGTTCAATGATATGATGTTGCCCCCCCTTTTCCCTACATTCATCATCATCATCAATTCTTTGAATTCTTCATGGAACATAGCGCCTCGACAAAAACACGCCACCCTTCACGACCTCTTGCTAGCTTTTTTTATGGTTTCCCAGCTCTTCCCTGTCTTCTCTGCTTCTTCAAGTACACTGCGTCGCCATGTTCTTTCTGGTCTTCCTCACATTTTGTTCCCGGAGGTTCCACTCTTAGGCCTGCCTAGCTCTGTTGCTGGTATCTTTTCTAAGGTTGTGACCAATCCATCTCCATTTCCTCTCTAATATCTGCACCTCTATATTTTAATCTGCCCACTCATTTCTCACAATTTGGTGTTTTCTCCTTTGTCGTACCAGTGTATTTTTAGGATATTTCTCAGACGTTGTTGATGAGGGTCTGTGTCACAGCCTGGTTTTTGTTGTAGGCGTGATGACGCGAATGTCGTTGTTTCTGGTACTTCTATAATCTTCTTCTTAACTAAATACTTTCTCACACGCACTATATTTGTAGGTGTGTGAGAACATTAACATACTGAATGCTACGACCACAACATTTAGAATTATTAATAGACTCTAGGTCAGCAGACATGGATTTTTTTCACATAAAATATAATTCACAAAAGATATTGGCAAGTCAACAAATATACACAAAACATTGTACATTAGAATCCAATAGAATACTTTAGATATCACACATTACTACACTGGACAAGATATCCATAATTTTCCTCTCTCTACGAGAGCCCAAGATCAACTGAGGTGTCCACCTGGTGGTCAGTCCCCGACCAGGAAAAATCTCGTACTAACTGCACGGAATAGCTCAGTGACTACTAGTCAGCAAATATTACAGGGGTTCTAAATCTGATATATGACATACGCCCCTTCCCCTGGAAAACATTTTTGACAAAAAATCTTTGACAAAAGTACATATGATATTAGTATCCTATGCATATGTCTAGCAGCTTAATCACTCATGTCAAGCTGATCGAATTAATCACTTCAATACTGCTTGCTCAATTATACATAAGTATTGATGTTATGTCATTCATTTTAACAATGAATGGTTCCACATACTAACTGACAAATGTATTGTTCAACTTTCAAAGTGTTAGAAAAATATGCATTAGTATGATTACATCTACATCAAGTATGTTATTGAAAAAATATCAATACAATTTGAGGCTTTATTCTCCTGAAATATAGTTACATAATATCAGATCATCTATTTACAATTATAATGAAATATTTTGCATAGGCATGTTTAATTGCTATGTGCTCATTCTGTTAACATACATTGACATCTCGATTATGAGAAGAAAAAATTTAAAGTTATTTTATATCCAATTATTTCTATAATATAACACACCCAATGTGTATCATCTGACACACTAAGTGCATTTATTGAAGTAGTTCATAATAAAGTTTACATACATCTATACAAGTATATTTGTGTTCAGTATTCATTATATTACTCAAGTTTTGTCACCATTATACAAGGTTACAATGACATTGTCAGTGAATGTTATTAATAGTATACATATGTGGTAGTTAAAGTACAATAGCATAAAAAATGATAGCATTCAAGTGTGTAAAACTTGGAAAAAAATCAACTATATTTACACTTGTAAGTTGTTTTTTTCAAAAAATTCAGGTCAACAGTTTAAGTAGTTCACTGTTGTTTACAATATGTTTGTTTACATTACTGTGTTTACTAACCATATAAATTATTAGCACATCTAGTCATTATCAAATTCTATGTTATTGTGAAATTGTGATAAGTAAATATGTAATGTACAATTAATTAAAAAATGATAGTACAATAGCATCAATGAAAGGAAAAAATGTCATCATGACCCAATAAAATGGTACCAGTAAGTATTACAAAATATGTCATGACCTAGTTACATGATAACAAGAAAAGATGTCAGGTTGACCTGATTCAAAAATGTCAAGTTGTTTATAATTGTATTGTGAAGTTACTCAGTTAAAATACTTTGACTGATATATACAATATCATTGTCCTCATTTGTATCTTTTTCATGATCTACCTGTCTTGACAAAAAATCAGCTAATACATTTTCATGACCAGGTATACTTTGTAGGTCAAACTTGTAATCAGATAGAATTAGTGACCAACTATTTATTCTGTTATTCTTTTTTTTTTCTCTTAAGTGCTAACAATGGTTTATGGTCACATTTAATTGTAAAAAATCTTCCTAGTAAATAGTGTTTTAGTTTGACTATACTCCATACTATAGCTAATAGTTCTTTTTTCTATTATTGAATATTTTCTTTCTGCTTTAGATAATGTTCTACTTATATGAACTATAGGTTTCAGATATGACTCTTTCTGTTGCAGTAGGCATGCTCCTATACCATTATTAGATGCATCAGTGTACAGTAAGAGTTGTGAAATAGGATCAATACTCCCTAATTCTAGTTTCTCATTAAACTTATCCTTAAGTCTAGTTAGTGCCTCTCTGCTGCTATCATCTAAGTTTATTATTTTTGAGTGTTTCTTCTTAGTAAATTCTACTAAGGGCTGAATTAGTTGGGCATAGTTGGGTATGAATTTTCTATAAAAGTTGCACAAGCCTATAGTGCTCTGACATCCTTTTTTGTTTTAGGTTCCTTAATGTTTCTTATTTTACTGATGTTTGCTTTGGTAGGAGTTATTCTATTGTTAGTCATGTTGTAGCCTAAAAATTGAATTTCATCCTTTACTAGATTTAATTTATTGGGAGCAATTGTCATCTTATGTTGTTTTAGACGAGCAAATATTTGCTCAAGTGTCATGTTCCTTTTCTGACTTTGTAAAAACACAAATGTCATCCATATATGAAATTACATTGTCTATGCCTGATAATAGTTTACTCATACATTTTTGGAAAGTGGCTGTGCTGTTAACTAACCCAAATGGCATGACATACCATACATATATCCCTTCAAACCCGGGTAAAATACATTTGAAAGCTGTGTATTGTTTTGACTTTTCTTCCATTTTTATTTGCCAGAATCCTCTATTTAGATCCATGGTGGTAAACAGTGAGGCTCTGCTTAGCATATAAATTATAGTGTCTGTATCAAGTAGAGGTTCAGGATCTATAATAATACAATTGTTTAGCTCTCTATAGTCGCAACAGATTCTCATACTATTATCTTTTTTCTTGACAATCACCATAGGTGATGCATAGGAACATACATCTGATTTTTCTATCTTGCTTTCAATAAGTAATTTTTTCAGTTCTAATTTTACTAATTCCTCATAGGCCTTTGGGATGTTATATGATTTGTTTTAAATGGTAGTGTCTTATTTAAGTGTATTGAATGCTGAATTAGATCAGTGCAGCCTAGTTTCAATGTAATGACATCATTGTATTTTCCTATCAAGTTATCTATGTTGGTCCTATCACTACTTGAGTCGTGGGTGGTAGCATGAATAGTTATAATGTTTGCAGCATATTCTTGTATAGTTCCTATTGAATCTGTATCCCTATCAATTACTTCTATCTCTTCAACTTTTCTTTTGGGAAATCTTACTAATTTGTCTATGCTCAGCTTACATTCCTTGCCATTTTTGTCTACTTTGTACACTTTGTTGTTTATTTTGCCTATTATATTATACTAGCAAAATACCCGCGCTTTGCAGCGGGAGGATTATTGCATTAACATTTCAAATTTGCTTTAATTAACAGGCCTACATGTAACAACAAAACATTCTCATTTGTGCCAGAAGTGTTACCGCAGGGAATGTAGCGCATGTATTTTTGAAATAACCGGAACAACGCAGTTTTTGTGTGGCTTTTTGCAATGTTAGTCCGATAAGTAAAAATAATGTGTCATATGTACTGCCTTAAATATTTCATTACTAAGAAGAAAAGTAAACCTTTTGAAATAGAGAAGAAACATACATGTACCAATACACCGTTATTTGTTGAGGATCTCGTTGTACACCACGTTGTCAGTTCGGCCCTCCGGCTGCAGTATGACCAATCCCTGCGCCGAGCTTACTCTTGAGCATGCGACGTACAGTTGCCCATGTGAGAAGCAGTCCTGTCTCAAGTCAATGCCAACCTTTTGTAGTGTCTGTCCCTGAGACTTGTTGATTGTCATGGCGAAGCAGAGCCTTACTGGGAATTGGAGGCGTTTGAATTGAAATGGGAGGTCAGAGGGGATGACGGGGATGCGAGGAATCAAAACTGTCTCTCCTGAGCCACTGCCAGTGAAAATAGTTGCCTCAATGAGGTTCTTCTGCAGAGACGTGACTTGAAGTCTGGTGCCGTTGCACAGTTTAGGTGGCTGCAAGTTCCTCAGCAACATTATCGGTGCCCCAACCTTCAAAATGAGACGATGCTCAGGAGTGCCTGGAGGATTCAGAGAGTTGAGAAACTCTACCGGATAGTGCACCGCGTCTTCCATTTCCACAACTGAATCCACAGACTGGTATGTTTTAGATTGTGAGGGGAGTTCTTGGAGTAAAACGTGGTTTATGGCCGTGGTCATGTCGTTTCGTGGTGTTAGGATAGCTCTCTCCCTCAACCATGACACGTCTATATGCTGGAGAGTTCTTAGATTGGGATAAACATTGGACTGAATTTTGTTGTTTCATGAGTAGTAGTGTTGTAAACAAAGATAGCATAGTTTAAAGTCTGGTCCCAAGTATGCTTCTGTTTCTAATTTATAAATTATTTCTTTGATTGTATTGTTCCATCTTATCTTATATAATACAGACGTTACTTCAAAAAAGAAGATGATTACACCGTTGGATTGTGACGAATAAATTGTACTATGTACTAGTTTTATGTTAGTCATACCTGCGAAAGCTTTATTTAAGTTTGATTTAAAGTTGGATGCATTATCTGACAGGATTTGGTTTGGGAATCCAAACTTTAGGAATATTGTTCTTAGTGAGGTGCAAATATCTTCTGCCCTAATGTCCCTAAGAGGAAAAGCTTCTGCCCACTTGGTTGCTATATCTATGATTCCCAAAATTTATTTATTTCCCTTGGTGCTTGTATTTAATGGGCCCATAATATCAATGGCTATTTTATCCCAGAAGCAATGGGCTTTATCTGATTTTTGTAGAGGTGCCTTAAGTATGACTTTTTGTTTAGTACATTCTGGACAATAATCTATATAGTCTTTTATTTGAGTCTTCATCTTGGGCCAAAAGAATTTTTCTAAAATTTTGGCATATGTTTTCTTTTTGCCAAAGTGGCCTGCTGTTGGGTCATCATGGGCCATTTTTAGTATTTTGGGTTGTAGACTTTCTGGAATTATTATTTGAATTCTTGTGCTATCTTTGTTTCTATTACATCTGATGGCTTAGGTTGTTAGATTAGATATGATGGTTGTTTAAATTTATTTTGTTATAGCCTTTACTTAACAAATCTTGTATTATAGTGTCACTGTTTTGCATTTTGATTAATTCTTGTCTGGTGGTTCCTAATTCATTGAATAGCACATTTGGCAATTCAATTTCTGGCACTATTTTTTTGTGTGATCTAGTTTGTACAGCTGATATTTGATGTTAATCTAGATACCAATTTTTTTGTCTATTCTTTATCCATGAATCTAGCTGAGTTATTGTCAAATCTCTAACACCATGTGAGTTCCCTATTATGAGGTCTTGGGCAGGGGTATCCATTACAACTACTTTTATCTCCCCTGTAATCTAGGGAGATTCAATCCAGACCTTGGCAGTTTTACATATGTCAAATTTGTGTACGTTGGCGTAGATCACCTTAACAGTTTCTTTTAGATATTGTCCTGGTTTGACTAGATTGGATCTTACTATTGATGTTGTTGCACCAGAATCTCTCATTGCTTTAATTTCTACTGAATTTACATAGGATGGAAAGACATTTACTTTAGACATGACTGCTTTTAAGTAAGCAACATTCTCTTCTCTTTGGACATTGTTGTTATTGCTATTAACTCTATTTCTATTCCTATTTTGATAGTTAGTGTTGTAGTTAGACTGATGGTTGTATGTGTCTCTCCTTGATTGTCTATTAGTATTATAGTTATTGTAATTGAAGTTGTTATTTCTAAGGCTCCTTCTTTCTCTGGGGCTTGCACTCTGGTTTGATCTGTAGTTTCTATATTGGTTGTTATAGTTACTAGGATTGTTATAATTATTTTGATTGTAGTTGCTAAGGTTGTGGAAATTAGTGTAACTTCTATATCTGAAGTTGCTAGTATTAGTTTGACTGCATTGGCTTTTAACATGGCCCTTCTTGCCACAATTAAATCAAGTTTTTGAGTTAAAAAATTTGAATTTATCATTAGTATTACTGTTAGATGTATTAACTGTTGCGGCCAATTGATGTAGTTCTCTTTTATCCGTAGTATGACCAGGATGGCTATCCTTAAAAAGGTTTAGATTGGTAATGGGTTCAGTTTCTGTTTTTACTTTCTTTTCTTTAAGAAAAGTGAACACTAAATCTGTTACATTGGACTGTACGTTATCAATTAGGATCATGTCTAAAATTTGATATGTTCAAACTGAACTAGTTAATTTTCCAATGTTTCCTCCTTAATGTTAAATTTATGAAATTTGGAAATAAATGGTTTGTTACTAGTTTGTTGGGTAATAATGTTGGGGTTAATTTTAGCTGCTTCCAATTTAGCTAACTCTAATTTGTCCTGACTTTCTTTTTGTTTTGCCTCTAGTTCTTTTTGTTTAGTCTCTAGTTCTTTTAGTTCTTTCTGATGAGCTCTTTCCACAGCTCTTTCTTCCCTATCTTTATCCTTTTCTATCCTATCTTTTTCCTTTTCAGCCCTATCTCTTTCCTCTTTTTCTCTTTGTTTCTTTTCTTACCTTTCCTCCCTTTCTTTCTTTTCAGCCTTTTCTAATTCTTTTTTGATAAACTCCTTTTTCTCCTCCCCTTCTAGTTCCATCACCTTCACAAGTTCTAGAATTTTATCATATGATGCCATGGTTATTGTTAATGTATCAATTTATGTCTAATGAGTAGTTAAAGAAGTAAATCAATCAAAGTATATGGTTGCAAAAAAAAAAGAGATATGTTACAAATGTTACACTGGAAGAATGTGTGTGAATAATTTTGTAATATATTTTTACAAAATAAGTATATATAAGTTCAATGATCTTAATTAATAGTCATATATTCAAATAATTGTATATGTATCAAATCAATATTATTCACATATTATTCAAGCATGTTTCAATGTAGCATTATTTTGAGATTAAATATTTCTCAATATTAAGTATGTATGGCTATTGTTTATGCCAGTTATAATAAAAAAAAAATTACTAAAAAGGAAGAAATATATATGTACAATGTATAAAAAAAACAACAACACAGAAACAATATATATGACGTCACAGTCTGCTACAAAAGAGATCAATAACAAGAAGAAATGAGACAGGAGAGTGACAGATATGTAGATACAAGACTTTAGACCAACAACAACATAGATACAAACAGGATACTCTGACAAAATACACAAACTAGACTAAAACAACTAATAAATAATAATATGATCTAGTAACTCCCTATCCAACAAGGATGACCTCAAACGCGTTGGGTCTTATTGAAGGTAAAAGAACAGATAGGATATTCCCTAATAGATCTTATTATTATGATAAGTCATAAAATAGTCCCTCTCCAGCCACCCTTGCAAACACTTAGAAAAATGAAAAATGTAAATGGTTACTCACTAGTGACTATCTTCAATAGTCAACATCACTGAATTGGATACTTTAAATTATGTCAATGTATAACAAATATATACAATAATTAATCAAAACTTACAGGGGCTTTCTAGTGTAGTCTGATGTAGATAAGCTCAATCCTCTTAGTGTAGATCCATAGTCCAGTGATAATCCAATCATAAAATAAATCAGTGAAATAAGGTAATATATCCAATAGTCGTGTCACAAAATAAACCAATGAAATAAGGTAATATGTCCAATAATGAGCTCAATAATCCAAACAGAATTAATTACACTGGTAGCTAATAATCCAATAAAGGCTTAGTACAAATAATATGGGCAACGATGACTAAGGATGACAAATAGTATATACTCCAAAGTACTTAAGCTTTTAGAAGATAATCCAATACGACAATAGTGAATGACTGACTCAATTAGCAATATAAGACAGGAAAAGTTCTTCACAGAAGATGTTATGGAGAAGATTCAGTTGGGACGATATGGTGATATCACGTGCCCAAGTGTACCACAATTTGTTACTGGAACAGTGAACAAATAATTAGGTGAGTCTCAAATGATGTACACCACGATGAATAGTCGACTTGAATGACGTCGGATTTGATTAGTACAGGCAGGTTGCTGTGCTTCTGAGGTTGTAGCACAGACAGATTGCTGTACTCCGACTTCGGTTTTTCTTCAGTAATTGTTTTCACCCAGATTGCTGCTCATCAGGCATGACAGTATTCATTTTCATACACACTAATTAAATAGACGTTTATGTGTATGAGGATGTTAAAGTAGTAGATCTCTAAAAGTTAATAAGATGCATGGGCCTTGACCTGGTGTTTATCATTAATCTGCACCAGATCTTGGTTCAAAATGGCTCTTTGTAAGGTGAAGTTTCTTGTTAAGGTAATCAAATCGAAGTTTAGTTAATTTCTTGTTATTGAAGAAAAGTTTGTTAGACCTTTAAGTTCTGTTCAATTGTTTTCGCCGCCATAACGGAAGAAATAGTTCTTGTACTTCTACGCCAGATAGAATGTAGACGATCGACGATTCACTTGTTAAAGAGTGTAGGTTCGTTCTGTCATTTAAGACATACTGGCCAACATATGTCATAGCCTGGTTTTTGTTGTAGGCGTGATGACGCGAATGTCATTGTGTGCGTTGTAGATACCTCTTCTGGTACTTCTATAATGTTCTTCTTAACTAAATACTTTCTCACACGCACTATATTTGCAGGTGCTTGATAACATTAACATACTGAATGCTACGACCACAACATTTAGAATTATTGATAGACTACATATCAGCAGACATGGATGTTATTCACATAAAATATAATTCACAAAAGATATTGGCAAGTCCAGCCATCAACAAATATACACAAAACATTACGAGAGCCCAAGATCAACTGAGGTGTCCACCTCGTGGTCAGTCCCAGACCAGGAAAAATCTCGTGCTAACTGCACGGAAGTTCAATGACTTCTAGTCACCAAATATTACAGGGGTTCTAAAACTGATATATGACAGTCTGTACTTTTGTTGTTGTTGCTTCAGTTGTTCTCCATGTTTCAGAACCAAACAGTAGGACAGCCTTGACACTAGAGTTAAAGATTCCTAGTTTAGTCTCGTTTGAGATGTGAGGAGATTTCCAGGTTGGTTTTAGCTGCTGAGAATCCAGTACTATGTCTCCATTTGGGTTATTGTTTACTTTAAGTCTTTCCCTACATTAATTGTCAATAAAGAGTCTACATCTTTAAAATTAGTACTACTTTTTTAAGTAATTCTTTCTTTACATCCAGTTCAGTTTTAACTTCTTGTAATTAATATTGCTTTGAAACTCGATGCTACTAAAACTTTTTTTTGTTAAAGTAACGATGATTATTAGGTATTTCGTAGTAACAAAGACATTCTAGCTTTCTTATTAAACATATTTACATTCCATTAAACACTTATGCTCGAGAACTGTCAAACACTGATGAAATACAGCTTTGTGTCTAAACATCGCAAAAGTTAAATTTCTTATCTATTAGCAACTTTAACTTTTTCTGACCTTCCCAGGAGTAAAGAAAACAAACTAGTTTATTGTTCAAACTTTAGCTGTTTTGATTACTACAAGAAAAGAACATCTAGTAAAGCCAATCCTATTTAGATGTTTGTATTTTGAAAGAGCACGAAAAATTACAATCTTCTCCGAGATTTGAACCCAAAACCCTTGGTTCGGAAGCCAAGCGCTTAACCACTCTGCCGCTGCGCCCCTTTGTTGATTCATGTTCAATATTTTAGTCTGCTAAGTTTCTCGGTGTATTTTAGATATCGTCGTGCTGTCCAATACAAGTTATCAGAATATCATGAGATTCATACAACATTACTGCACACCAGAACCATGCGCTTATGATGACCAACAGTCAAATATTTTTAAATTCATGTGACCATATCTTCAATTGTTCTACTTTTATCGAGATTTGTGTTCATCTGTATTTGTATCCATCTCTATGTGTGCTAGCGTCCTTGGAAATATTTACTTGCTAATGACATAATGTAGGAGGCGCGGTGAGTGATAAAGCGCTTGGCTTCTGAACCGGGGGTTTCGGGTTTGAATGCTAGTGAAGCCTGGGATTTTTTTTTCAGGATCCTTGGGCGCCTCTGAGTCCACCCAGCTCCAATGGGTACCTGACAATAGTTGGGGAAAAGTAAAGGCGGTTGGTCGTTGTGCTTGCCACACGACAACCTTGTCAACCGTTGGCTACAGAATCAGATGACCTTTACATTATCTGCCCTATAGACCACAAGATTTGAAAAGGGAACTTTATTTTAATTTTAAAAAAAAATTGTAATTCATAATGTAAAGCGACATCGAACACCAACTTTCATTAAAAAGATATGAGTCACAGAATCTAATTTTTTTAAACTTTGACTTTTCATTATAAAACATTTCTATATTCTATTATAGTTGAGGTTTTTATTTATAACTTCATTAGTCTAAAAACATAATAATTATCTAGTCTAATGACGACTTTACTACCCTCTGGCCAATCCAGGAATCATAGATTGTGTTTGGTAAATCTGTTTCACATAATTAGGCTTAGATTCATTAGTGTATTTTATAGACAGCTGAACTGCCCTTCGGCAAGAGTTCCTAGAGAAGTACGTCTGTAGCGAAAGTCCGTGATGCAAAATAGTTTTTTTACAATTAACTTTTAGATATAATTACATTCATCATGCTATTTCATTTCCACACTAAACAACGTAATTACTGAGTCACAGAAACAAAAAATTGCGTTGTCAATCAATATCTAAAACCTTACTTTGCATTGATTGATTTGAAGTAATTGTATATTGATAACATACATTTAATTTGAGAATCTCAACCTGTCTAAATTCTTAATGCTATCGTTAGATTATGATGCATATCAAAAGCGAATATAATATCTTCAAGTAGGAATATCTCTATAGGGTGAATATTTTATGTGTATCTTAATGCTCGATATCAAGACGCAGAACTGTTGTTTTTTTATCTGGATATTACAAGGTTCTCAGAAGCTCAGAAATAGTTGCACTAGTGTGGCTCAGAAAAAAAAAAGATATATTTAAGAAAAAAAAAAAGATTTTATTTTGTAACAAAAAATATCTTTAGTCCAGATAATGAAACAAATATCCTTTGAAAATATATTTGAAGCCTAACCAAAATTCACAACAAAAATTGTAAATTTGTGTCTGTCACGATTAAGTAGCAATAAAATTAAAAAGAACTAAAATTGCATGCCAGGTTAAACGTACTTTTCTAACTGTTTGTGTTTTCTTAATAGCCTTTGCTCTATAAACTTTACTGTGTACAACAGAATAGAAATCTGAAATCAATATGGAGAGAATTGACAGCCAGATCAGCAACGGCTCTGTTCCTGTTCAAGAGGAAGATCCAAATCTCATTTCCGATTTACTGTTTCTGAATCTTCAACTTTTTATGAGTTCCCCTATCCAAGCAGCAGCGGCTTCATCGGGGGTGCTTACTAATGTGCTTAACATGCTGGTTCAGAGGCGTCTAGGGCTAAACAGCAGCGTAGGCATCGGGATATTTGCCCTGGCTCTGACGGACTTTTTCGTCACGCTTGTTGACCTTGCTGTTATAGTCTGCTACATTATAGCTAAATGTTTCATGGTGGACAGCACTGTGGATATTTACGGCTTGGGTCAGTATATCCTAGCCTGGTTCCGTTATCCTGGTTTCTTCATATCCAGCTGGATCACAACGGCCATGTCAGCCGAGAAATGTCTGGCAGTTGTTGCTCCGCTTCGAGTGAAGCAAATTGTTACCAGAGAGCGAACATTTTGCATCATTGTATTGATCTATGTGGTTTTCCTGTCTACTGTTTTCATGATATACAGTTCGATGTATATGGAATGGCAGATAGTTCAAGTGCTTGACTCGAACGGTACATTGTTCGAAAGAAGAAAATACATCGTCATTTTCACAAAGAGTAGTGCCATCTTGGAGAAAATCATCGACATCTCATGCTCCTTTGTCTTATCCATTCTATCGCACACTGCACTAGTTGTCTGCACGTCCGTCATGGTCTATCACCTGAACATTTCTTCACTAGTTCGATTGAATAAACAACCATCTCAAGCATCACAAGAAAGAGTTCTCAGGAAATATTTAGCACTGTCGCCCCTGACTTCCAAAGAGAGGCGGATGGTTCGCGTAGTGACGTGCCTATCTGTGACTCTTCTCGCTTGCAATATTCCTAGATACTTTAATATAATCATCTACTGCGTCTTCCCGCAGTTCACCACTGGAGCCACAGAAAATCTCTCCTGGCTTCTCTGGGGCCTCAACGATTTCTTCGCTACAATCAACTGTTCAAGCCACTTCGTTGTTTACTGGTTACTGAACACTAAGTTTAGAAACATATGCAATCAAATATTGACATTTCAATGTTCAAGATTCAGGTTGCACTCTATTAAGTTTGAGACTTACTAGAAAGTCGAGAATCAAATTGCATAAAAACATAGTAGAAATATCTTGTCAGACATTTTGCATAAACACTATAGATAAATATGTTACAAAAATAAAATACTATTTAGCATTACAACCATACCAATTTTATATGAAACAATAACGTTTAGGGTAAAGTTTGATTTTGTTCAATTAATTCCACTGTCACTGCTCTCTAAAGATGTCAGAAGTTACAAGATGTTCCTTTGACGTGCCTGGGAATCTGTAGCTATATCTCTAGATCTAAATATGTCTTAGAGATTCAAATAATGACGATCAAATACAGAACTTTAATTAGAAAATTTTGAATCAATGTATGTACATAATATACAAAGTAAAACTGTATCAAATGAATATCTTCTTTCAAAGCTCAATAACAAATAGATTCAGATTAATACTAGATCTAATTTCACAACTGAAGAAATATATGCGACCAGATTGTACACGTTTCAATCCCTCACTAATAAAATATATGACTTGTCTCTTCAAGTGACATCTCCAAACCAATTCTCTAGATCCAGCTCTATTGAATCTTTTCTTAGCTCCTTCCCCCGACGATTCCTTTAACCAATTTAATTATTCCCAAAGACCGCCATGTTTACACGTGTTAGATGACGACATGAGTTTTTCTATACACCAGCACGTGGGGTTTTCCTTTAGCTGGGATAAATCGTACTAAGTTTATTACCCTAGATTAGGATTATTTAAACTGATACGTGGCATCTTCTTATAGCAAATTACTCTGTCTGTCAGTGTGGTAAAAAGTTTAAACATGAAAATCCTATGCAGAACTGGGAGTCGAACACTTAGTGAGGTTATGACAGAGCGTCGCGGTTTGCGGTGCATGTTCTCCGTCAAAATAAAATACTCATACCAAGAGTACCGATGACATGGAGGCCAATACGAGGAAAGCGGAAACAAGGACGTCCTCGTATAACTTGGCGTCACATCTTTATGAAGGACCTCAGAACTGTGGACACTAAGTGGGAGGAGGCTTCAGACATTGCCAGTGACAGATCTTTGTGGAGACAGCTTGCCGCCCAGATGCGGGAGTAGTGTTAGTAAGCAATGATAGATATGGATGTATATATGGATTTAATCCTTTGACACGTTTCTCCTTCCCATTCTCGGATCAAGTTGAATTTTCGCAGAATTATTTAGGGTCCATGACAATACAGAAATTTACGTCAAAATTAGCCAATTAGTTATTCATTTATACTAATTAAATTAATGTTGTTTCATAAAACAGCAAAGGAGCTAAGCCATGCAATTTTCAAATAATATCGCATTAATTAACGGTTCTTTCCCTTAGATAACCTTTGCCTTTAAATATTATTATTTCCTACTGCTTTTGGATGGTAAAATCGTAGCCGAAAAGTGTTGCTTTGTTTGTCATTTTTCAAAGCTTTATAGTTATCTTTAAACTATTTTTCTTGAATGGGTATCCAAGATATTTTGACAGTAGCCAATGATCTTACACTATCAGCATTTAGGATTTTGATGAGTTTTATCTCTTTTAATTTCCAGATTGCCAAACCAGTCTTGGTGATGAAATACCGCAGATGTGTGCATGTCATGACATAGGCATGTCTTTTTTTGCTATTAGTAAGATTTGCTAACACTAAAAGAAGACAATGTCAGTAATTGTTATTTCCTTTTGTACTTTTTACAAAGTTTATACCAACTCACTCTGCCAGTCAGGTTACAAGTTTGTACACGTTATTTCTCCCACACCAGTTCTAAGATTAATTTGAAACTTTGAAAAAATATTCATTAATATAGACTGGATATGGATAAAGTAAATTAAACAATTTTGTCAATTATGCATATTTAATTAATTATTTTGTTTGATACCTACAAGGGAAATTAATCCTTTGGTATTCACAGACACAACTTAATATATAGGGCTTCGTCCCTTTAGATAACTGAATGCGTTATTTCTCACGTTCTGGGATTAAGTTGAAACTTTAAACAATTATTTATTTTATCTAACCAAACATCAATCAACAATAAAATTAACCAATTAGTAATTAATTTTTGGTAATTATTTATTTTGTTTGATATCGAATAAAGGAAATAACTTCTACATTTTAGAGAGATTGAGTTCTTTCTCTTAGATAAGCTTTGTATTAAAAAATGTTTTTTTTTCTATTTTGTTTGTTAATGAAATAATCTGTGTTTGCAGTAAAATTGAATTGTTTGTATAGGACAGAGCCGAGGAACTTAATTATCGAACAACTTCAATGCTCTCACCAGTTACCGAAACAATGTCATTTTCCTTTTGAAAGCCGATTATCATTTTTGTGGGTCTTTTTATACGAGAATATGCCAGAGTTTTTAGCATTATGAGAAGAGAACTGACTCATGCTCAAAACATTTCCCATGCTTGCGTATAGCTTTTGGTCAGCAAAGTTTCGACTTAGGGTTTCTGTTCGCCTGGGGAAGTAGCCAGCCAAGGCGTTCACGAAGCTTACTTGTTAAGCACCATTTGCACGCCTTTGCCCATTCTGCCAGTGATAAATCCATCGGACCAAATAACGGGGCCACACGTGAAAGCTAGAAGTTGGACTGGTTGTCAGAGGATCTTGAAAAAAAATGCCATTGGAAACATTTGAGAGGTAGTTCTTATAGTTTTGCAAGCTGATTGGATGAGTCACAAAAAATGGAATCAAACAGACACCTGTCTCTCCACCAAGTCTAATATCAATTAGTAAGAGTAACAAATAAAGTATTTTTCTTTTCCAGTTACATATACTAAAAACTCAAAATAAACTATGAAATGCTAAGGAATCCACATATTGATAAAAATATTTTAGGAAGCAAACAAATCATTAGGGTTTATTACATGAATCTCTTTACAAAGCAATCAAGAACATAACGTTCTATCTAATCTTAATAATTCTCTGTTTTGGGACTACTCAATAAAAAAAACATATGGAAACTGAAACAGATGCTATTGAGAGCCGTACGATTTATGAGACAGACACTTAAAAACACTTCAGGACAAAATAATACAAATAATGTAGAGAAGATATAAAACATAAAACACTAAAATAAAATGTACATTTACAAAAACACAACCTATCACTGTACTACGTCGAAGGCAAAAGTGTAGTGGAACATGATCTCTTCAGTCACGCATGACTTTATACAATACTGGATTTCCCCAATTGGGGTAGTGAGTCAATCTCACTCCTACTGCTAAGGCTAGGATTATGGGTAACTGAGTGTTAAATTCTGCTTTTGGGCTAAATCAAGTGTACCTTAGTTTTGAGCTACTGTTGTGGCTACAATCAAGTGTACCTTAGCTTTGAGCCACTGTTGTAGCTACAATCAAGTGTACCTGAGCTTTGAGCCACTGTTGTAGCTACAATCAAGTGTACCTGAGTTTTGAGCCACTGTTGTAGCTACAATCAAGTGTACCTGAGCTTTGAGTCACTGTTGTAGCTACAATCAAGTGTACCTGAGCTTTATTCCCCTTCTTAAACATCAACGTATTACTCATCCGTCCAATGACTTTCCTTTCATTAAATAGTCAGTCGAACAAACTCTTTATTAGGATAAGTATAGTATTCAATGACTATTCAAACACCTGATGTTTCATTTTGTTTGTTTGTAATATTGAATAAAGATAGAGTTTATTTGATTTTTAAATGAAAATTATTTACACCCGGTGCCACCGCAACCCCGTACCCCTAGTAACACTACTGATTTACAGAACACGTTGCGCTAGAATTAACATTTATTTATGAGTCAGACGTCAGCAAAAACTTTCTTAGAAACAGGGTAATCTGTGTAATGTTTTTTTTTAGAATGTAGGATTAAACTATGTGCCAATTATTGTTACCTCTGGAGCACAACATACTGATTAAATGAATATAAGATTATCTAGTTCAATCGATGCAGAAAATAGAAACTATCAGTAAAACAGGTTTTCCAAATTATTTTTTAAATTAATCTTCCGAGAATATTTTTTAAATTCTATTACAAATATATAATAATGCCAAAAAAAAATGAATGTCATACAAAATTTATCTTATAATCAGATAAGTTTAATAAAGATTCAGGGTCATTAAAAAAAAGCATAAGGCTTTCTAATTAGTCGTGTGGTCTGTGACATGCGCTTCAGTCCGTCATCACGGTGGTTCCGAGTTGTTTTATTTATTTATCCCAGAGATTGCGATTACTAAGAAAACTGTCCTCGTTTAATGTTAGCGAAAAGGCCTTGGCTATGTTTTATCACGCTTATACTTGCAATATTTTAAGTTTTAATATGACTGCCTGGTATGGTATTCTGAGCAAAGAAATAAAAATAAACGTCATAGAAACCTAAATGCTGCTGGTAAAGTCATTGGCAAAAAACAACCCCCATTTTGGGCAGCTGTTTAAGACAAACATCCTTAAAAAAAGCTAAAAAGATTCTAGAAATAAAATATCACCCTTTGGGTAAGGATTTTGTGATTTTACCATAAACACTCTTTTGTTCCCCTAGCAATCAGATCATTAAATAGAAACAATTTGATTTACACGTTTTCACATGTAAATTATGAGTGAGTTAGGTATGAATGTAATTTTTTTTTATAGTTACACTGTTTTATTTGGTGTAATGCACAAATTTTAAGACACATTTCCTCACGGACAAAAAAGATTACTATTATTATTATTATTATTATTATACTTTACTGAACACAGCATTCACCAAAAACACTAAACAATAATTTCCCAATGTATTTTTGAATCAGGGTCATCGGACTTCCATTTCGAAAATACTAAAGCATATCAATCACACCATTGCATTCTAACAGAAAGTATTGGTTATAGTGTTTCCATTAATAATTGTCAATATGTAAAAGAATATTCTCTGACAGATTGGGAGTGTTCAGTAAAAGAAACTGCAGTCTTTGACCAACTTTCAGGTGGCACGGGCTGATCTTAAAATATATTTCTCATAAATGTATAAGAAACACAGTTATTTATAGATTTATTTTGAAAACTTGTCGACGAATAGGACCCGTCATTTTGTTAACATTTAGTTCACAATAAGTTCTGATTTAATACACAATAGAATTCAGATTGCCTTCAACGGGTGAGTTCAAGATTGTCTTTATTATAATGTTTCATGTTGTTTTAAGCAGATATTTTAAGTCTTCTACAAATCATTAATCATTAAATAAGATCATCTGTACATCTAAACTTAAACACCAAATTCATTTTCGCTAACTTAAAATAAATATTCAAAGTAATAATATGTCAAAGTGACTTAAGTGTTGTTTTAGAGGAAGCTGTATTCGATTACAAATAATTTCTTACTTCTAAGCACCATCTTTAAAATCACAAACATACAGCTAGAGAAAGTCTAAACATTTGCCTACATTTTACATCATCTAAAAACATAATGCACGAATAGTTTATGTATATCACTCCACTCTTTATGTATGGTACAACAATAGTATGTTCACCTTAATTGTTGTGCAAACTGGGATCTAACGTTTTTGTCTTATGTGTTGTGGGAAAAAATCTTTTACTGAAAAAAAATAATTGTAGTGGCCAGTGAGCTCCACAGGGAATGCCACGGAAACCTGCCTTAGAGTGTGAAGACTAGTTTAGGACAGCTCAGAAGTTGATAGCCGTGCTTAAGTCCAATGTATATACATAGGTCTGCTTAAGTGTCCAAAAACTTCAATAATGTGTTACATAACCCTCAGCTACAGTTTGTCGTTATGAGATGATGCTCAGGAACATAAATTTTTTTAACTATTCTAAAATATTTTTGTTTATACATTGCTTCTTGAAAAGCTGACTTGGAGCTCAAAATAACTTTTCTGCTGTCTGAGATAAACAGCAATCTATCTTAAAAAATGTAACACAAAACCTTTGTCTCCTGTGAACTTATAAAACATCTAGTCGGAAGGACTGCTTCCTCGGAGGTCTTTTTTTACCTTATTTTTTGGTATTGCTGTCTGTATTGTTTATGGAGATGTAATTATTCGTCAGGAAAAACAAGAAAACTGTCCAACAAATAAGTGTCATTTCAAATCTTATTTTTCTCTTACCTCTAGTTTCTGTTCTTACTTTTTTTATTCCTGCGAGCATAAACACTATTTTGTTAAAAGTTGACATTCAAGCTACAGTCTACTTTCTACTCATTTAGTTGTAGGGTCTTTACATTAGAAATACATTTTTTTCAAGCATGTTGAATATTAGTTCGTTGGTTTGTAGTTCCAAATAGTTAGTACATCTCAATAGGGTCACACGAAGTGTATTGAATATTCTTTTGCAAACTGACATAGAACTTTTATAAATAAATATACAAGTCTTTCAAATTCCGTTTAGACTTATGTTGGCATGCAGCTGAAACAAAATGTCATTTACAACAAGACCTAGCACACTCTCTTGTATATTCTCCTCCTCTTTGTCTTGCAAAGCACGATTTAGTCATTCACTTAATTACGACAGAGATTCTCGTGATTTCATCAGAATTTCTCCAGCCTTCACAACCAATCCATCCGCCCATGTTTACTTATGTTTACTTCAGAAACAAATACAACGCATAGAAAAGAATGACTTAACATTTGTTCATGGTCCAAGAAGTACAAAATGTGAGCGGTGAAGGTATGTCAGAGGAGTTAATTTTATCCTTGGCTAGCCTCTTCTTTGCCCACCTTGACTTTCATCGTAGGGGTGCTGCGACAGTTCGACTAAAATAAAAAAAATGAATTATGGCTTTTATATAACGCTACTTTTCAAGCTTATAGCAAACTCAGAGCGCTTTGGTCTAATCTCAGTTGTAGGCGAGTGGGGAGTATTGTACCTCTCTGCACGTTATTGAACATCTCTGCACGTTATTGTACATCTTTACACTTAATTGTACCTCTCTGCACTTTATTGAACATCTCTGCACTTTATTGTACATCTTTACACTTAATTGAACCTCTCTGCACTTTATTGTACATCTTTACACTTAATTGTACCTCTCTGCACTTTATTGAACAAAGACGGAGACTAGAGATTCGAAACCTCCATTTGAAATCATAAATTCATGCATCCTTTCTGCAGTTTAGGGTTATTGTTTGTATCCGAATGTCACATGTGTGTGCTTGATTGCATACTTTGACAGCCAACAATAACGGCTGACCATTAGTAATTCAACTGTTAATATTATTAGGTCAGATGTAGTGTGCGCGTGATAATAGAGCAGATTTTTCTTGATCTGCATAAACTAGATGTAGGTTCCATGAGGATTTCTTAGAAGGTGATCAAGCTATTGTGTATAGTTTAGATTTAGAGGAATTTTATTATCTAGTTCTAATAAGCATATAAAATTATCTGGATACAAGGTAAACTTGGCTCTTCAATTTCATTCTGAAATATCCTTGTGAAATGCTAGAAACATTTCTTCTATTATCTTGCAAATATTTCCATTTCAATCTGTATACAAAGTGAGGGACTCTGTTCTATTCATTCACCATTATGTTTGCCTACGTATTGTAGCGTGTTTTCGTCTTTGCAATGGCGACATCGTTTGTTGTCATTTTCTTTGAATCTCCCAAAGAAGTCGCCTAATGGTCGGCTAGGAAGTCTTGTTCCTTTGCAAAACTACCACAGCGGTCTGACCTGTTCATCTGCCTCAGTATTTTTCTGGCTTATCCCAACTATCTATATAAAGAGTCTGTTCACTCTCTCAGACTAGATCTCAAACAGTTTAGTAGAGATCGCATCAGATACAGATGCAAGAAGAAAGCGAGTTTTGCTGAAAGATCGGCTCGCTCATGACCAACCAAAACCACAAAGGTCGGTACCCACTTCATAAAAACACTTTGAAGACCAAAAACTTTGTATACTTCTGGTCCTTTCTTCTAGCCTAATCTCTTTATGACTTTATCACTAATTAGGACAAACATTGAGACATATGTGTGCTTTTGTGTCATTGACACTTGTTCTTTTTTTTTTTTCAGTTTTCCTGTTCCGAGCCGAAGTTTCAATCAAGATCAACGAGTGAAATCTAGAGAGATATTTACGGGAGCAAAAGTTTGCAGAGGCGCCAACTGGATGTGGGACAATCAGTTTGGTATGTTTACTTTATCTACTAATTGCATTAGTGAGGAGGAAGGAGTATACTTTGAAAGTTTAGTAAGAAAGTTAATGTTAAAACACATGTTAGCGGCCTTTGTGAGTAAGCAATATAGGTCAAAGGTATACTTTTGACTTTTATCAACACTAACGAATAAACGATGGAAATGCAGCATATTGCTCAGCCTTTTTACAAAGCTCATTTCAGCAAACTCTGTGTATTTGTGTGTCTGTCTGTGAGTCTATCTGGCAAAAAGTTTGTTCACGTAATTTCTCCAACACCCAATCTCGGATACTCGGATCAAGCTGAAATTTACACATTTATTTCTTTTACCTGACAACAACAACAACATAATAATAATAATAATATGGGAACCTAGGCTTGGAGATAAAGTGTATATGGAAATTGTCCAAAATAACAATATACCCAATTGTTATATCAACCGAGGGGATAATAACAACTGACCTCACAGACACCTTCAAGACCCTTAACAATCTTAGGAACATCCTCGTTGTCTGTCAGACGGTGTACTGCTGCAGACCTGCCACATCACCAGAAAATTCCTAAGTGGAAACTGTTAAAGGGACTACTATGAATTTTGTTTCTCTTTGGCAAAACTCGACCCTGGCAGCGCCAGAGAATGACTACTAGTTCATTTCTAACATAACAATTATAATGATAATATAATAATAATCTTTGCTATTCATAAGGAAATAGGTCTTTCAATTAGTGCATTATAAATTGCATGTTGCCACAGTGCAGCGTCATCTTGTAAACAAAAAATAAAACAATTAGTTTTTTAAAAATTACTATGTTTGGTATCTCCGACAAGGGAAAGAAATATTACTCGACTGAAATGGTAGTATAAACTGAATTAGTCCCCGCTCCAAGGGAAAGAAATGGTACTTGACTAAAGTGCTGTAATAGCTGAATTATTCTCCTTTGGAGATTGTTGTTTACACGTTTAATTACTTGACTGATCCTAATTGAGAACACTTATTATAAGCTTCGTTTGTTTTTTAAGTATTTTTGATTTATTTTGCTTGTTTATAATTACAAGATGAGGGAATGTTCTGGATTTCTATAAATATATAACAGACATAAATAAGACAAAAAATAGTAATAGTTTGTAAGAGAATGAAGGCAGCTAATAAATTTGATACTTTTTACGACAGGGGGCTGTCAAGTGCAAGAGGAAACACTAAAATATCTTCTTTCAACCTCAATCAATGTTTCTTCCCTTGGTACTGATTCGAGTCTGTGGACGGTGGGTAGGTGGTGATAGTGACAATACTGCTCTTTTGTTGATGCGGCTATAACTAGATCTCATTGCCTGCTCGTATTCACCAACATATTCATCAGATCCCAAAAGTTACATGTATTTATCTTTTTATATATATATCATGGGCGTATCCAGGTGGGTGTTTTGGGGTTCAAACCCCCCCCCCCCAAATGTAAACCCCCTGCAGGGGGGGTCGGAATTTAGTGATTGATTTTATGCTTTGATTTTGTTTATTTTAGTTGAGATTTTAATACTAAACCATCACTTGTCCCTGCACAGCCAATGGGGATTTTGAGTTTTAAACACCTACCAGGGGATTTTGAGTTTAAAACCCCCCTACAGAGGGGTTTTTGCAGTTAAATCCCCCTCTTTCATCTATAAAACAAAACAAAAAAAAATGCAAACGATAATCCCCGAATTCCAAGAGCACAGTTGAGGAAGATTTTCATTTTAAAACCCCCTCCAAAATTAACGATAAACCCCCTCTTCAATATAAAAAAAAATTACACACTCAAAATTCTATGAGCGTAGCCAAAGGAGTTTTAAGTTTAACCTCTCCACCCTCTTCAGTAGGGTTTGAAGCTAAAAAAATCTTCTGCAGTATATAAAAAAAAGCAAATTACGCACTCAAAATGTTATGAGCGTAGCTGAAATGGTTTTGACTCAGTTTGTAGTTTGAACCCCCCCCTTCAGCGGGGTTTGGAGGTAAAAAATACCTCTTTAATATTAAAAACAAAGCTAATTATACACTCCAAAAGTGTAGTCAAAGGGGTTTTGAGTTAAACTCCACTGCCAGCGGGGTTTGAAGCAAAAAATTCCTCTTAAATATAAAAAGCAAATTACACACTAAATTATTTGCGCATAGCCAAGCCAATGGGGGATTTTGAGTTTAAACCCCTCTCCTACAGATGGCTTTTTTAAAGCTTAAGTTTAAAACCCCTCCTGATGGTTTTGAGTTCTCAGTTTAAAATCCCCCTACAGCGCGTTTTGATGTGGAAAATCTCTATCATCAATATTATTACAGTTACTCAATTCTATGACAGTAGCTAAATGGGATTTTTAATTTTGTTAAAAAAAAATAACTCTAGAGATAAAACTTCCCTTTTCGATATAAAATCTAAAGCAAACTACAGTCACCTAATTTCAAGAGCGTATTCAAGAGAGGTTACACATTTCTACCAGTGGCGGGGCTCGATTAATAAAGTACAGTAAATAGTCATCTGCCAAAATTGAAAAACACTAAATGTGGCTCAACAAAGATGGCTAAGACAGATTTAAGGAGTCAGTTATAGAGATCGGGTCTCAATCAAGAAAATCCTATTCCGAAATGGGAGTCCACCCCAGTAACATTGTGACAGCGTCTTATGAGGTTTGCGGGGCATGTTCTCCGACAAACTGAATTACGCATAATAAGAGTTGCGATGACATCCTAGTACAATTTGGCGCCAGACATTCATGGAGGTCCTCTGAGCATGTGGGAAGAGGCTTCAGACATTGCTGTCAGGTTTTTGTGCTCTTGAACTTATCAAATTATTATAGATATTTCAAATATGAATATGTATTTAAAATTAATATTACTTCAATGTGTGTTATTGTTATTATTTTCTTAACCTGTAATATTTTGGGCCAAGTTTAGCCTGACAAGCCACCATACACATACAATTATATATTAAATTAATAAACTAAGTGTATGATGTTAAATAACAATAAAAATTCATTCCAGTAATATATTTACAAATGAACTGATGTATGAAGAATGATAATAATAGTATCAATATCAATAAATATATGTGCAATATTATATAATATTAAATGATCCAGTTATTCTCTTGGCGACATATAAATGATCATTATTTGAACAATATCATTACCTTAATATATTCATTACAAGTTGTTCAAAAAGATTTCCAACACAACAACTGGTAATCCACAGAGATCTAGCCTCTAGATCCGATACTGTTCACTGACGACAATTCTAAAAGCTTATAGTTCATACTAGAACATCAGGTCTGATCATAGCAGCCCGCAGTCTGGAATCTTGAGCCTCAGACTCATGAAGAACCAACTTGAACACCAAACGACCAACTGAGATTATTGAGATGAAGACCTCAGTCCTGTAGACTGTAGACCTAAAGTTGTACTCTCAATATAGAAATTTGAGACTGAATAAACAAGTCTTGACACCAAGACTTGACACTGAGTCTAACACATAGACTTGACGCTAAGCTAAGATCACTACTTAGACTTGACACTAAAACATGAGATAGAGTCTTGAACTGAGAATACGATCAAAACTTAGACTTGACGCTAAGACCCTATAGAAGATAAAAGAAAGGATTCTTCTAATCATCTAGATTTAGTCTAATTATAGACTTACAAATACGAATAAATTCAAATAGAAAAACTATACAATGAAAAATAAAACTCACCCTAAACAAAGGTCAAGACAATCCAACAAGAAATTGTCCAAGGCAAATGTTAAGGCTATCCAGTAACAAAAGCACATGGAGAAATTCAGGAGCTCTCAAGAAACGTCTTACTACCAGCGTACGCGAAATGGAGAGACTGTATCAGACGATAAATGACGAAAGCTACACACACACACTTTACGTCACTAGAAGTTGTGACCATCAACAAGGGGAGATTATTTTCCGAAAGTACACAGGAGAAAATTATTAGCGCGAATGACGTCATCCATATAGTGAGGAACGCCGTACTATTAATATGGAAATACTGCTACTATATAGTTACATAGATAACTGCGACAATTGCCAGTGACAAATTTTTGTGAAAACAGCTCAACGGCAAATGCTCCAAACGGCGTGGTTGTGTCTAAGTCAGTAAGAATAGCACATTAGGTTTTTGAAATACAACTTTTTAACAGCAAGAAAATGCACTGTATCTACCTCAGAATATGCATTATGTTGGCTTTCAATACCAGAAATAGTGAAATAGTGTAATATATATATATATATATATATATATATATATTAAGGACGTTGTTTCCTAGCAGTCCATGTTATTTAGAAGTCTAATTACAATCAAATAGAATGTTGACAAGCAAACTCTAAATGTTGTATTTGAACAAATTTAGTAGACCTACCTTGTTCAAGTAAGGATCGCAAATGCACAGATACACTATACAAACATATATAATAACATAGGTATGTAATATAGAAATCTTTTACGGAGTGCGTATTCTCATTTGTAAATATGGCCATCGGCGCTGTTGCTGTAAAAATAAGATGTTACATTTTATACTCAAGAAATAAACGAAAAAAGTATCGGTGAAAAAAATCCATAAATTCCATAAAGTTAATTTTGCTTTTTTTACTTTTATAACAAAGTAGATTAATAACTAATTACACTTTTACACTATAAAGAAAAAAAACATAGTAAAATTAACGACTCTCTTTTTTTTTATTGTTAGAATCTATTTCCATAGACATATACTAAATGTGTATTTCATTTAAGGGAAAATGTAAAGAACCACAACTCATAGGTTACTTTTTGTTTTCAAAATACAAGAATGAATGCCCCTGAATGTTGTTCAAGTTGTGTCAATCCAGTAAGCCTTAATAGCTGTGAGGTATTTCAAGTTTCTGACACTTGTCGGCTTTTCACCGCTAATATTGTTGTCCCTTATGTAGCCCTGTTGGATATAGGTCTTAATTTGTGTATGTGGGGGGGGGGGGGGGAGGGTTGGCATTGATTTGCAGACCATATGCTGCGGAACTCCTGTCTATGCACATCGCCAAATCAGCTAATTTCTTCTGTCCTACTATACCATCTCTGTCGTGCGCAAAGTGCAAGTTGGTAATTCATCTTTCTCCTCCAGTGCTTATAGTGCCTTTATATCCCTCGAGTGCAGCTTTTGATATACTCACAGAGATATTTATCATTTTAAACATTGGAATGACAATAATAGATTTTAATGTATTCCTAGGCATAAAAGTCTAAATACTGTGGTTCATGTAATACGAGAGGTAGTTAATATAATTTGTAATTTATATTTTGTTTTGCTGAATTTATTTTAATCGAAAGCTGCATATGTTTTGTAATTATCAGGTCTTTAAGAATAGTGCACGTAGAAAATAGAATACAAGTTATCCTGCAGTGATTACCATAAAAATAATGATAATTTTACCAATAATACTAGTAAAACTGATAATCCTTATGGTCATTGCAGATGTGTAAAAAAGCATAATTCTTTAATGTAATTCTACATCAGTCAGCTTTTTCAGCGAGTCAGTCATTTAATTATTCCAATCTATGTATATAATTCTCTTTATGGCTCAAATGTTTGGACAAGAAGTAAAGGAAAGATCACTCTTTTATTTCTGCAAGTCGGACGAACTTGAGTTACCCCACGAAAAAAAAGAACAAGTAGTATTCCCCCTTCAGAAAATAGCAAGGCCAGACTTAACCATTGTGACCAGCAAGTCATAAAAAAAAAACAAGTAAACTACTCTGTATTCACCCGTCACTAAATAGCAGGGCCGGTCATAGCCATTGTGGGCCCAATGCGAAACGGATTTCGCGGGGCCAAGTTTGGGTAGGGATACGGATAATAAGTGAAAATTAAGAGTTTGTATTAGAAAATATATTCGTCTTTGCATTTTATTCATTCTTTACTGCGCACAATTACTATACGAGCCATCCGTGTAGCGAAGTCATACAGTATATCACAAGAATTCTGATTTCTACATAGATCACGCTCAATAGCAAGAATTACCAAATGTTTCAATCTATCTACAAGATTTGTTGACCTCAAGTGATTCTTCATTAATTTGAGGCGCGAGAAGTTTCGTTCACTAGATTCGACAATTACGGGCAATGCATAATGCCTTTTTTATCGCGCGAAGGATTGGCGTTTTCCATATTGAATGACACTCCGAAATGACAATTTTTTTCTATATATTTCAGGAGATTTGTATGGGTTTTCTAAAGATTTTAAGAATTTCAGGATATTTCCAGGACTTTTTCGTATATTTTGCAATTTCAGGAGATTTCCAGTAGCTCCTAGTAAATAGACAGAAGGCCGGGGGAAATCTGTTATAAGTATAAAATGGTTTAATTTAATAATTTTTACTCCTAGAATTAGCGCTGGTCGCATACGTTGCAGTGGCCTAAGGTCGGCGCTTCAAAATAGCGGCGTATGCTACGCCGCCTTTCGACTAGTTCTTGATATTCTAAATATAAGTAATATCTTAAAGAAAGAAGAAAAAGCTCCAACAGTCAACTGTCAGATCTTTGACACTCTCTTCACTCTACATGAGCTCAATACTCCCCTAAAAAGCCTCAAGTCAAGAAAATCCCCTGGACCCGATACAATTACAAATGAAATGATTCGGGGACTAGGACCACAGGCCCAAAACTGTATACTTAACTTTATCAACCATACATGGAAAACTGGAGACATACCACAGGAATGGAGAACCGCAAACATAATACCCATTTTAAAGAAAAATAAACCACCTGGAGACCCAAAAAGTTTTAGACCAATATCTCTAACATCATGAGCATGGAATGGGTTGCTGAGCTAGCCAGGAAAACCAGTCACTTGGCAAAATTTAAGTCATTTGTTAATATGCATGACTAAATGCATGACGCTTAGGACGTAATAAACCACCTGGAGACCCAAAAAATTTTAGACCAATATCTCTAACATCGAACATTGGCAAAACGGCAGAAAAAATGATCAATAACCGACTTTATTGGTGGCTAGAAAGTACTTGCTTACTCCACAATGCACAAGCTGGCTTCAGGAAAGCAAATAGAACAGAAGACCACCTCTTTCGTTTTATCCAGGACACAGTAGAAGGGTTTCATGAAAACAAGCACACTACAGCAGTATTTATAGATTTGGCGCAAGCCTATGATAGAGTGTGGAGAAAAGGTCTATTTTTGAAGATGAAAAAAATGGGCATCCATGGAAAAATGTACAGTTGGATCAGGGAATTCTTAAAAAAACAGAACCATGCAAACCCAATTCGAAGGTGCCATCACTAGTAAAAAAAGTTTGGAAGAAGGACTACCACAAGGTTCAGCCCTTAGCTGCACCTGGATTAGTAGTTGATTATGATATTATCCCTGGTCTATCAGACCATGATATCATAAAAATACACAGCCAGATAAAAGCAGTAGCCAATGCAAAACACAAAAGGAAAATGTTACTCTGGAATAAATGTAACCTAACACAACTACACCAAGCTGCATTAAACTTTCAACAAACATTCTTATTACAAAAAGACATTAACCAACCAGACGATGACCTCTGGAATTTCATTAAAAACCATCTTAAATGCATTATAGAAAATCATATACCAACTAAATACACATCAAACAAAATAGATAAATGCTGGTTTAATAATAGACTAAAGAAGCTTTGTAAACAAAAGGAAAACCTATATAGAAAATTTAAAAAAAACTAAGGCAGAAAGAGTTTACAAAAAGTATATAAAAATTAAACACTTAATCCAAAAAGTAAGCAGACAGATGCAGAGTGTATACATAAGCAATGTAATATCTAAAGATAACAACAACCTATGGTCATACATTAAGTCTAAAAAATGAAACAACAGGCATAGCGCCATTAAAAGATGAACATAACATTATACATAATGATAATGAAACTAAAGCAAACATCCTAAACAAATACTTAGCATCAGTATTCTCAGCCCTAGGAGACAAAGAAATATTATTGAATTTAAACCAAGTAGACAACATAGAAGATATAGTAGTACAAGAAAATGGAATTCAAAAACTATTAGGCAACACCAAACCTAATAAAGCTTCTGGACCTGATGGTATTAAAGCTAGATTACTCAAAGAACTAAGCAATGAGCTAGCCCCAGTGTTCAGAATACTCTTTCAGGATTCGCTTAACCAGGGAGAGTACCAAAGGACTGGAAAGAAGCTAATGTCACCCCCCTATTTAAAAAAGGAGAAAAATCTGACCCAGGAAACTACAAACCAGTATCACTTACAAGCATCGCATGTTAAATCCTAGAACACTTAATATGAAGCAACACCATAAACCACTTAGACAAGCATAATGTCCTCACACCATACCAACATGGCTTTAAGAAATATAGATAATGTGAAACACAACTAATAGGACTAATTGAAGATTTTTCAATAGGTTTAGATAATAGTGAACAAATAGATGCTATCTTACTTTAGTTTGCTTAAAAAATTATAGTATTTCGGCATTAATGGTCCACTGCATCAGTGGATTAAAGATTTTCTGCTAGGGAGAGTACAAACTGTAATAATAAATGGCTCTAAATCAACACCGATAACACTAAGCTCAGGTGTACCTCAAGGAACAGTCTTGGTTCCACTACTATTTTTAATTTACATAAATGATTTACCAAATTGCATTACTTCAGGAACAAAAGTCAGATTATTTGCAGACGATTGCATAATATATAGAACAATAAAAACAACACAAGACACAGATATTTTACAAAGAGAATTAGATGAATTACAGAAATGGGTTCAAATTGGAGCATGTCTTTCCACCCAGAAAAATGTCAGTTGTTAAGAGTAACCAAAAAAACTAAAATAAATTAATTTATTTTTCTTATTCATGGAAAAACCGGTAACACAGACTAAAAACGCAAAATACGTAGGTGTTAAAATAAATGAAAAACTGTCATGGAATCCACATATTGATGAAACTATAAAAAAAAAAATCAAACAAAGCTTTGATTTATTAAAAGAGATTTCTATAAATCAATTAAGAACACATAAAACTAAAATGTTATTTAACCTTGGTTAGGCCAATAATAGAGTATGCATCCTCCGTTTGGGACCCCTCAACTCAAGAAAACATTAAGAAACTGGAACAAACACAAAATAGAGCAGTGAGATTCATAACAAACGAATATTCACATTTGACTAGAGTAACACCTTTAGTAAAAACACTAAATATAGAAAGCCTTCAGGACAGAAGACTAAAAAGTAAAGTAGCGATTATACATAAAACACTGAACTATAATCTTCAAATACAAAAACAAAATTTAATAAAATACTCGAAAAGACACAAAGATAAAGGCACATTCCTCGTCCCATATGCTAGGACAAATTTGTACAAATACTCCTTCTTCCCTAGTGCTACTAGAGCATGGAATGGGTTGCTGAGCTAGCCAGGAAAACCAGTGACTTTGCAGAATTTAAGTCATTGGTTAATATGCATGACGCGTAGGACGTAATCATCTTTTTTTTTGAAGTAACGTCTGTATTACGTAAGATAAGAAAGACTCTCTTTCTAATCTTCATGAATGACCTCCCGGACCTCATTTCGGTCAATTAGGCACTTTATGCAGACGACCTTTTAATTTGGACTACAGAGAATTATCCAGTGCTGACTATATCCAAACTAAATAGAACCCTCACAACTATCTCCACATATTCAAAATTATGGAAAATGGAAATAAACAAAGAAAAGTCAGTTTATTCAATCTTTAGCCACAGCAACAAAACAGCAAATAGAAACTACATCCTAAAAATAGACTCACAGCCAAGAAATAAAGAAGAAAATCCAATATATCTTGCTGTAAAACTAGACCAAAGAATGTCTCTAAAACACTTTATGGCAGATTTAAAAGAAAAGGCATCACAAAGATTAAACATAATAATACACCTAGCAAGAACATCCTGGGGATCTGAAAAGAAAACCTAAAGACAGTTATACACTGGATACGTCAGATCTGTAATGGATAAGTGTCTCCCCAAACAAGTAGCTGCCAACAAAACAATCATCATTAGATACAATCCAAAACCAAGCCTTGCGGCTAATTAGTGGAGGTAATAGAACTACTCCCACAGCAGCCTGTGTAATAGACTCCAATATTGAACCTCTTAAGTTAAGGCGCAACATAGCAGCATAAGAAGCTATTGAGTGATACAGAAGGTTGGAGGACGATTATCCTAATAAACTTCTAACGCAGAGAAATAGGAAAAACAACCAAAAAATGCAAAGGACTCTGATCCAACTTACTGACGAACTAGCCCTAAAACACCACCTATAACAGAGAAAAATTACCAGATTTTTAAACATAATACCCGGACTAAACTACAAACAACCAACCATCAAAACACATTTATTAAATAACACCCTAACAAAAGATTCAAATCCATTGGAGCTCAAAGTAGGCACGCTTGAAACAATTGAAAGCTATAAAAAAAAACCCAGCTTTCCATATTTATACAGACGGATCGGCTTTCAAAGCCACCATCAATGCTGGTCTTGGTGCCTTCCTGGTCTTCCCAAAAAATAAACACTTTGAGATAAGCGCACCCTGTGGCGATTACTGATCAAACTTCCAAGCCGAAATTGAGGCAATTACCATAGCACTACAGACAGTGGAAAACAAATTATATGAAGGAGTGCAACTACCATCAGATATTGTTGTCTTTACGGACTCCCAATCTACTCTGCAAGCACTTAACAGCAGCACCTCAAACAGCCCAAGAGAGTTGACAACACTCATTGTGATAATCCATCAGATGATATCAAAATTAAATATCAATATCACACTAAAGTGGATCCCTGCACACATTGGCATCATGGGAAATGAAAAGGCAGATAAGCTATCAAAGGCAGGTTCATCTATGGAACAACCAGATAGACCTGTTAACTACCTCACCCTAAGGTCAATGTTGGTCAACAATCACAAAGAGGAGTGGCACAACCAATGGGCATCAGGAAACACAGGCAGAGCCATGTACAGAGAAATGACTACGCCTAACAAACTGGACATTATTAACTTCCTCCCCCGCAAAGAACAATCTACAATCTTCCAACTAAGAACAGGAGTTAACACAATACTATTAAATGACCACACAACTCCCCTTTTGCAGACTTTGAATGCCCCTCCCTAATCCACCTTAGGCAGACCCTACTTCCACTACAGCCCAACATAACTAACACCCTGTACGGCAGTGCTGAACAACTGAAGAAAACAGCACACTATTTTCCTTGGCACAGTCTGCAAAAGAGCTCGCAGCTCAGCAGCAATAAAGAAGAAGAAGAAGAAGAAAATCGGTATTGACCCCCCCAAAAAAATCATCAAAATGAGTGAAATCTAAGTCAAAATATAACTTAACAATAAAACATAGCTTATCAAAGGGGAATACCTCCACAATTACGGCTTTATCTCGCAATTATTTTGTAGTTATTTCCCTTTTCGTTATTAATTTCGTAATTAATTAACAAAATTCAACTAAATAATTGGTTAATTTTTTTTTAATTAATTAATGCTCTGTTATGTACAATAAACAATTGTAGGAAAGAAAAGTTCCATTTCAGACTTTGCGATCTAAACAACACCTTTTGTTAAAAAAGTAACAGTTTAGGTCATCTGTTTTTTCGGCCAACGGTAAACGAGAAGGTTAACATGGAGCCTACAACCATTAAGTAAATAAATAGTTGTTTAAGATTTCAACTTGATACGAATATGACACTTTAGCCATATCTGTGATTTCTGACAGATTAATTTTAATCTTTGGTATCAAACAAAATAATTAATCACCAGTAACTAATTAACTTATTGGTTACTGCCTCAAGTCCACCCTTCTAACTGAATCAAATGTAGATACAAGCTGGGAATGCTTCAAAGAAGCTATTTATAGCACAGCATTAAACATACTCGGTCCTATGGAGAGAAAGCATCAGGACTGGATTGATGAAAACAGTACTGAGATCAGAAAACTATTAGATGAAAAGCACAAGCTCCACAAATTGTATCTGAACAACCCAAACTCCCAGTCCACTAAAGATGCATTCACTAACATCCGCAAAAATGTGCAAAAACAGTTACGCCAAATGCAAGATACCTGGCTTAGCAAGAAAGTTGAGACAATACAGGAATTTGCTGACAAGCACGATATGAAGAACTTCTACCATGCCATAAACGAAATCCATGGAGCCACAAAGTCAGGCTCATCCCCTCTTTTAAATGCTGATGGGACCATCCTATTGACAGATAAGAAAGAAATCCTAAAACGCTGGGCAGAGCATTTCGATAAGGTTCTCAATACAACTTCCATCATAAATGAAGCGGCCATAGACAGGCTACAGCAAGTACCAATAAATGAAAAAATGGATGACCCCCCCTACGCTAAAGAAATCCGATCTTGCCATTCAACAGCTCGCAAGCGGAAAAGCCCCAGGAGCTGACTCCATTCCCGCAGAGGTCTACAAAAATAGTGGATTAGCCCTGATTGAAAGACTTCATAAGCTCTTCTTAATTATGTGGGAAAAAGAGTCAATACCACAAGACTTTAAAGATGCCCCAATTGTTCATTTATACAAACAAAAAGGAAACCGCCAGATCTGCGACAACCACAGAGGGATATCTCTTCTCTCGATTGCTGGGAAAATCCTCGCACGCATCCTACTAAATTGGCTCATGCAGCACCTAGAACATGGTCTACCAGAAAACCAGTGCGGCTTCAGAAAAGAGCGTGAAACCATTGACATGATCTTTGCAGCAAGGCAGCTCCAGGAAAAATGCCAAGAACAAAATGCTGACTTTTTCTCAATATATGTCGACTTAACAAAGGCATTCGACACTGTTAGCAGAGAAGGACTCTGGAAGATCATGTTAAAGTATGGCTGTCCACAAAAATTCATAACCATGGTGAGACTATTTCATGATGGCATGAAGGCTCGTGTCCAAGAAAGTGGAGAACCATCAGAGCCCTTCGAAGTATCAAGGGGGGTAAAACAGGGCTGTGTCCGAGCACCCGCACTGTTCAGTATTATGTTCTCCGCTATGCTGGCAGATGCATTTACAAATAGAAAAAACAACGGGATAAATATATCATACAGATTTGATGGTGGCCTATTCAACCCGAGGTGGCTTAAAGCAAAATCAAAAACAAATGCAGCAGTAATCAGAGACTTGCTATTTGCTGACGACTGTGCCCTAAACGATCTTCAGAACATCGTCAGTGAGTTCTCAAGAGCATGCTCAGACTTTGGCCTTACCATCAATACGAACAAGACTGAAGTCTTATATCTACCTGCTCCTGGGAAAGCCTACTCAGATCCAAGCATCACTATAAATGGACAGGATATAAACGCAGTGGACACATTCACATATCTTGGCAGCACACTCTCCAGAAATTGAAAAATCGATAGTGAAATCAACCTGCGTATCGCCAAGGCCAGTGCATCCTATGGCAGACTGTCTAAAAATGTCTGGAACAGACGTGGTATCACCACAAATACAAAGCTATGGGTCTATAGAGCCGTCATCCTCCCTACATTGCTCTATGCCTCAGAAACATGGACAGTGTACAGAAAACATGCAAAGAAACTGAACCACTTCCACATGACATGTCTGAGAAAAATACTGAATGTCAAATGGCAAGACAAAATACCAGATACTGAAGTCCTTCGAAGAGCGTGTCTGTAAAGCATCCACACAATCCTGATGCAGTCTCAGCTGCAATGGGCAGGTCACGTCTACAGAATGGAAGACCATCGCATCCCTAAATGACTCTTATATGGCCAACTAAGCGAAGGAAAGCGCTCTCAAGGTGGTCAAAGAAAGCGCTTCACGGACACCCTCAAAGCTTCTCTGAAGGCGTTCAGCATGGACCCAGGCACCTGTCAGACAGAGGCACAGGACAGAGCATCATGGCTTTGCTCTTTGAAAACTGGCGCACAGTTTGCTGAGGAAAAAAGAACAACGCTGGCAGAAGAAAAACGCCAGAAAAGAAACGTAAGACAAACGACACTAGTTCCAGTTGGAATAACCTGCCCAGTGTGCGGCCGAACATTCTGGGCTCACATAGGTCTCACCAGCCACATGAGGAGGTATAAAACTCCAGTGCAAAGCCTTCATCCCCCTGGATAACAAAGTTGTCATCATCGAACCACGATGGACGAACTATATATATATATATATATATATATATATATTAGTGTTTACTATTTTTAACACTCGGACAGACAGACAGAGTGAGTTGTATACTCTTTGTATAAGCTTTTTTTATAAAGAGCTCTTTCTAGTTGAACAAGAAGATTAAAAATCAAATTATGGAAAAACCGCGAACGTTAATAATGTTTGTGTGTCAACAATGTACTATTTAAAAAATAATTCAGTTGTATATTGTAACCTATCTGCACTGACGGATGAGGGTCAAAATTATATCGTTATGAAACATTTTCTGGATACAATTTCGAGGTTATTCTAACACACACACGCTTCATCCTGTCTACAGAAGAAATAAACGAGCGTCCTTGAGCACAGCAAACATTCCGTTAAGTTTAAATGATTGACAGTGTAATTACAATACCCTGCAATATGATACTTTTAGACCACTGCCTCATTCTGGTTTGCGACTCCTAGTAATAACTTGGCCAGCATGAAAGCCATTCCTCTTCTTTGTTTTGTTACAAACAGCATTACTTGTCGAGAAAGTATAGATTTGTTTACATCCAAGACAGAGACACATTGTCTGAAAAGAAAACCACATTTATTTAATTCCGTTCTTATTGTATTCAGCAGGGGCTGCCTAATCAGTGCGCGGGGCCCAGGGCGAATGTCAAATGCGGGGCCCTGAGCCGTTAAGTGTAGACTCTATGTATGTTACGATGTCAAGCTAACGAGAACGTCCCCTCTGTCGCTGAAGTACTATTCTATTGTCCTTTTAACTACATAAACTTTAGATGTTCTCTACCTTTTGGTTCTGGTGCGTCCTCAAAATGCTTTGAAAAAGACATCTGCTCTTTGTGGCTAACATCAAGAGTGTAGTTAAGGATGACGGGAAAATATGTCATTAGGTCTATGAGCTTTGAGAGGATTCTATTGAGATAACATTTTGGTTTTAAATATGTCTCAGTTTTTATTTTTGATGTAATCCTTCATAATCATGCTATTGTTTTAATGAAACAGGAAATACAATGTCATATTTTGCATGTTTAGAATTGCAAACGGCTGGATTATTTTTTTTTTGTTTCCAATCCTGACTAATCAGCTTATGATTTTAAATCAATAAACAGAAAAAAGGAAAGAAAGGAAAAAAAGTTGACTCGCAAAATGTCATAATATTGTTATGACCCTATTGGCGGCGCAAAAGGGTTAACTATAGGCTCAGTTGACACACACGAGAATCACTCAGGTCAGCGGGGGCCATGGACAAGGGACAGTACTACGATTACATGATTACACGCAAATATGACCAATGTTATGGTCATGTGATCGAAAGCCTGCGTGTACGAATGACACAGTGGATAGAAAAGCGGGAGTTCAAGACCGGAGAGCGTCGAGACCAGGACAGTTAGTCGCCATGAGATCGGTCCTGGTTGAGTCCTAATGTGTTGATGTACAAGTCCAGAAAGAGAGACAGTAGAGTTTAAGTTGTTGATGTACAGAGTGACATTTTAGTTGTTGATGTGTTTAACGCCAATTGTCTAGTATTGGCTGTTATCTACTTATTCACTCATTATTAAAGTACCAGATTATTTGGAGCCTTGTTGTCAAGTTCTTGATGTGTTGATGTATGGTGTTGTGTTTAGCAGTGTTTACAGAAGGCCAGAAAAGGAGAGAGAATCGTAATCGTAAGAGAGCAAATACTTGCATTTCGGATTATTCCTGACCTACTTTCGAAACTAGGTCAGTGTGCATTTAAAAAATCTATGTCTGCGAACAAGATAATGTGTCAAACTCCGTGACTAGTACTAATTCTTATAATGGTAGATATCTAATTGTTGCACTTTGTATGTCGTTCTGTTCGTCTGAACATTACTTCCTCAATCGTCATTTTTATGGAGATATGTGTGCTAGAAAGACATCACTCAAAGAGTTTGAGATAGAGATTCTTCTTCTTCTTCTTCTTCTAGCCAGCTTTATTGCTGCTGAGCTGTGAGCTCTTTTGCAGACTGTGCTAAGGAAAAAAAGTGTGCTGTTTTGAGATAGATATAAAAAATTAGATAGACAGACAGACAGACCCTGGTAACCATCTGCTAACGAAGAGTCTATAAACATGGGGAATTGTATAGTTATCTATTGTTTCTATTTCATGTTTGTCTTCACAAAGTCTTAGACGACCCCTTCATATAAAGGGTCAGCTTATACCATCACTTCATTCAAGTACTATTTCTTTACCTGGTTTGAGATACCAAAATAATTTATTACCAATAGTGGTTAATTGTTTAAGTTGATTTTTGTGTTGTCAGGTAAAAGAAATAATTGTGTGAAATTTCAGCTTGACCATGATCCGAGAGTGGGTGTGGAGAAACAACGTGAACAAACTTTTGGCCAGACAGACATAATCTTACTAACACACAGACACACAGGCAGACACACAGGCAGACAGACACGCAGACAGACATAGAGAGCGTGAGTTGATATTAGCTTTGTAATAAAATACTGCCATGAAAGACATAAAGATAAAAGCACATTCCTTGTTCCATATGCTAGGACAAAGTTTTACAAATACTTCTTCTTCCCTAGTGCTATTAGAGCATGGAATGGCTTGCCTGAGTTAGCCAGGAAAACCAGTGACTTGGGAGAGTTTAAATCATTAAAATGCATGACTAGGGTGACCTACGGACATGCGTAGGACGTATCATCTTCTTTTTTTTAAAGTAAATTCTGTATTCTATAAGAAGAAGATAAGATATTTTAACATCCATTTGTTTACATAATGTACGCGAAATATGAAACTATTTCCTCATTTTAAGTTGCTACGTTTTATACTATTTCATTTTAAACTTGTGTTTATATATAATTAAACTTCAAATATTAATAGTGAGTTACTGGAAAAAAAGCTATATTTATAAAGGCTTTGTCACTAAAATAACTTGCATGTATATATTCTCTCAATATCAATTCCCTGGACTAATAAAGCATCACTGTAGACTCTCATCTGTACTGATTACACATATTATAATTTCAAATTATATTTAACTAACACATCACGTTCATTCGAAATGGTTCTCTTTTCGCAGGGAGTGCTGACAAAGTAGGTCAAGTGGTTGCCATCAAGAAGTGGAATCCAGAGACCCGCAGAAGTAGAGTGGACGTTCTATGGCCTCGTCCATTGACCACACCTGTGGCCCATCGCTACGGACATAGAGGGAAAGTAGACTTGAAATGCATCACACCAGCACCGGGAGTAAGCTACTACAGGGACCATCTAGCTGTACTAGGTAGATTTATTTTTTTGAATTGTTCTATCCCTTTCCTGTCAAAAGCGTCCGCTTGGTGGCGTGGTAGGCGTTTTGTCTGTTTTCACCAAGCTTCCGATTTCGAACCCCGTCTGCAATTCTGTAGGAGGACTGGGCTAGGACGTAAGTTTTGTAGGAGGACTGGGCTAGGACGTCAGCTCTGTAGGAGGACTCGGCTAGGACGTCAGTTCTGTAGGAGGACTGGGCTAGGACCTCATTTTGTAGGAGGACTGGGTTTGGACGTCTGCTCTGTAGGAGGACTGGGCTAGGACGTCAGTTCTCTAGGAGGACTAGGCTAAGACGTCAGCTCTGTAGGAGGACTGGGCTAGGACGTCACTTCTGTAGGAGCACTGGGCTAGGACGTCAGCTCTGTAGGAGCACTGTGCTTGGACGTCAGCTCTGTAGAGACGTCTTGAGAGTTGAGAGTAGAAAACAAAAGCTGCTGGAGTAGTTCCATTTTTTTTCACTATTATGAATAAAAAGAGGCGCGGTGATGAGTGCTTAAGCCCTTGGCTTCCGAATTCAGGGGTTCCGGGTTCCAATCCTGGCGAAGACAGCGAATTTTACTTTCGGGATTCCACCAGCTGTAATCTGCACTTAACATTAGTTGGAGAAAAGTAAAGTCGGTTGGTCTTTGTGCTGGCCACATGCCAGCCTCGTTAACCGTCGACCACGCAATTCGCATGAAATGGTTGCCTTGCCTACTAGGAATATAAAAGATAGAGCAAAATCTCAAATCCTTTCATTATCTGGAAGTAGAGAAAATGTGGATGTAGAACTAGGCTTCGAGAGTTTTCTAAGTTCTGTACTATTCTTTTCAGGCAAACAAGAAACCGTGGCTCCTAAGTACAAATCTGGAGACAAAGTCAATATACTGCTTGAAGTGGAAGAGATTCAAAGACTTCAGGAAGATCCCGGGGGCTGGACTGATCAGATGGATACTGTAAGCTTTACACAATTTAAGTAAATAATTCCTGTTCATTGTTATACTATATAAACCAATTAAATATGAGATCACAGCTAGGCTAGTTCTATATACAATTTCCTATAGACTTTTCTGGCTGTTTGCCATTCTAATATACTGTTTCTGTAGGCTTTTTTAAAAAGCTTATATCAACTCACTGTCTGTCAGTCTGTTAAAAATCTTAAACACGTTATTTTTCCCACTCTGCACAATTAATTTCATGTAAAATGCTTCTTTTTAGGCTTTAAGGATAGTGTGGTATGTTACACGGACTTATGTATAAATCTTTATTTATTCTGTATTCTGTATTCTTTCATTAGGCTGTTCTACAAAGCTTATATCAACTTACAGTCTTGTGTTTTATTTTTAAATCTTGTACACTTTATTTCTCACATTTCCTATTCTCTGATCAAGTTAAAACTTTGTACAATTATACATTGCTGATGACAAGGAAGGAATCAATATTGGCATTCACCAATTAGTTAATTAAGTAGTGGCAATTAATTAATTTTTCTTGTACATAAAAAAGGGAAACACGTCTCGCATTAATGACAGAAGTGGAAGTAATTGACAGGTTCAATCGCTGACCTAATCTTTTGTTGGAGAAAATCGACGTCTAAAGTTGTTGAAAAAACCTTTTACTTTTCTGTGGATTGTCTGTCTGTCTGTCCGTCTGTTCATATCCAAAAGTTGCGTACGTTTAAAAAAAAAACGCCACCACTTCTTATTTACTTATTTTCTTATAGAAATCTTTCTCCGGGGAATGTTATAATAAAAGTGAAAAAAACACCAGATGCTGCCATTACTTTGATTTACACTGGAATCGTCTCATTAAAATAACTCATCAGGACGTCAAAAATCCGTACTTTCTTAGTTCCCATGATGAAAAGCAAGCAGGATTAATGCTGGCTGAAATCGCAGGCAATCATGGCTTTAAAACTTATACTTACTCAGAGTGACTGTTTATCTTTTATTTTATTTTTTAAAGTTTGTACATGTTATTTCTCCGAAGCCCAATCTCGGATCAAGCTTAAATTTCGCACACTTAATTGTTTTACCTGTTAACACAAGAATCTGTAAAAAAAATAAATAATAATTAACCAATTGGTTTATTGGTAATTAATGATTTTGTTTGTTATGTCGAACATGGAAGAAATTCGTACTTGACTTAGGTGGAGTTGTGAGCTTAATTAGTCTCCTTTGTTGGTTATCGCTTTAAAGTAAGTTTGAATCAAACAATAAATAATTATACAATAATCTAATTTCACTAGCAGAGGTGAGATAATGTTACCTTGATGGGGCTTGAGTCATGAATTCGAATTTAGGTCGTCCCCCCCCCCTTTATTTGTAATAAATGATTTAAAAAAAAAAGATTACAGTAAAATTCACCCAGATATCCCTTACCCCCCCCCCTCTTTTTTTTCCCAACTGGTCCAGATAAGCGATAGGATCATAGCGCATTAAGAAAGCTAAAAGCATGAAATAGCTTTAAGCAAAAAAAACAATATATAAAAATATTTCTAATCGCAAATATTTATAAATGGTATAGATCTAATCAAACTTAATTACATGACTGATCCAAATTAATTGATACAACTACAATGAGCTTTGTTTTGTTTCTTTAAAGTATTAGTTATGTTTTTCTTTCTTCTCAGCACAGGAACAAAGTCGGGACGGTCATTAAAATGGACGACTACGGCGTGGTCACTGTTCGTTAGGATGACGGAATGAAACTACTGTACAACCAGGATGTCTTGAATCAGGTCAGTTTTATGACTTCTTAACGGCTGACGCTTTTATGCAATCAGTCGTAAATTTGCTTGAATTTGACAACCTAATGCTAGCATTACTTGCAAGATCAAAGACCATTAATCACCAACGTTTTTTTTTTTACTATTAGTACTGAATAATTGTAAAAATGGTATATTTTTACAAAAACACTGCTTGCATAGTTGATTAAAAAAATATTTTTTTCGGTGTCAGAAAAGAAAAAGGAGCCATTGCATTAGAATTTTTAGAGACCTAAATTATCATGATGTCAGATTTTCAATATTTTTTTCTAGTTTACGAAATCTAAACGGGACGGACAGACTACACAAAACTAATTTCAGGGGCCGCTAAAAACTAGAACATAGAGCTATTGGATTTATAATAAAAGAAAAGTCTAATTTAACTTCAGTAACTCCATTGAAAAAAACGCTAAATTTAGAAACACGTCAGAAAAAAAGTTCAGTAGCAATAATTCATACATCTTTAAAGTTAAAAGTTACAAATAGATAAAGACAACGAAATAAAATATCCAGAATGACACATTTGATAAAGTCACATTTCTTATTTAATATGCTAGAATTATTTCCTACAATTGCTCCTTCTTCTCAGTGCTTATAGAGCATGAGCGGGTTGCATGAATCAGCCATGAAACCAACTACTTGGAAGAGTTTTAAACTTCAATTGACATGTATAACTAGATTAGCCCATGAATACGCGTCGGGCGTTATTATCCTCTCTTTTGAAGTAGCGTCTACAATTTATAAGATAATATTTTTTTAAAAAGTTTCACGAATTCACTTTTAATTATTTCATATAGTTATTATACATGTGTTTGATTTGACATCAGAGGCATCTTATAACTTGTTAAAATGTTGTTTTATCATATTTTCCCAGATCTGGTTGAATCCTGAGAGCCTTTCTGTCGCTACTGAACACAACTCCCCCAGCAACTCGAAAGAGATGAAAGGTGAGCTGAAAGATGCGGGATGCCTGTGTAGCTTTCGTCCCCTGTGGTCATCTAGTCAGCTGTCCGGAATGCGCCGAAGGTTTGGACAAATGCTCTATCTGTCGTTCGGAAATCAAGCAATGGCTAAGAACGTTTATCCAATAGTTTCCTTTAAAAAAACACACGCTGTTTGAATTCAAATCTTGCCACATTGCTTGTTACAGAGAAACAACATTTATAGCCTTTTGTTTTTTGCGTTTTTCTACATTTTTTGTTCGATACTTGAGATGGCCGGATTTGGCCCGCGGTCCGTATTTTGGTCATCACGGTCTTAGCCTATGGTTTTCTGATTGGATCTATCCCAAATGTTCAAAGTAGATATATGTGACCTTTCGTGCAATTTTATTTTTGATTGTAAACACATTTTGGTCTCGGATTCAATGTATGTAGATTTTGGCATTTTTCGTTGTAATCAGGCCTAATTCTTTAATATTATTAAGTGATTTAACCAAAAAAGGTTTCGTTTTTATATAACATTTTTGTTTGTTTTTCTTATTTATAAACCCTAATATATACTTAGAATAACCGAAAAATGTTTTGACATTGACCTGAACGCGGAGGATTTCCTATATTATTTCTTTTATTTGTTCTCTCGTTCACATTTTTATTGTTTTTGTTTTTTTCTTTTGCAGAGGCGTAGCTAGGGATTTTGGGGGGGGGGGGGGCCTGAGGGACTTGACCTTTTTAGAGTCCTCTGCATTTTGACGTTCGACATCATGACATGAGATAATGGCGCAAAATTCAATGTATAAACAAATTTTGGACACTCATTTGGGTGGCCCCCTCAAGTGGGTGCCCATGTGTGGGGGGTTCTCAAATTTGGACCCCACCCTCAGCTACGCCACCGCGCTTCTGAAAAAATGTCTGTATTGTATAAGTTAGGACATGGGAACAAATCAAGTACTTGCTTTTACGCCTCGCCAGCTTTAGATTTATTTATAAGAGAGATAAGATAAGATCATTTTTTATTGATCCAATCTAATGGAAATTCAGTTTGACTACAATTGACAAGCGTTGCGAAACTACTGTACAAAAACAATATTGATTAAAAATTCGAACAACATTCACACATGAAACACATACACATTCACAGCCAGCGCTTTATGAATTAGACCAATATGTACTTCTCGATGACGACAGCTGATCTTGTAACACTCTGACCGAAATTGGGATAAAGGAGTTTTTAAATCTTTCTGCTTTAGTCCTAATGGAAAGGAGACGACACTTCGTTCAGATCTTAAGTAACAGTGGTTTAATGGGTGCAGGTTGTCTTTAATAATCGAGATTGATTTGGAAAGGCATCTTTCTTGGAAAAGCTCTTCAAGATTGGAGAAAGTTGAAGCGATGTTTTCAAGTCAAATCCTTTCGTTTCTTGCTACTCATTCTATACAAAGTTTCATGATGGTTTTTACTTCAATTCTTTTATTTATTTGACTGTAAATAAACAATGTGTTGTACACGTATCGACTGTTCTCTCATAGTTTAAGATTTATAGGTCGTTAGCCCCAACTTCCCGATGGATGACCCTGTACCATCGAACCCATTGAACCACAGTCCCGAGCAAAGAAGTCACGCCCAGACAGACATCCAACATTTACATGTATCTAAAAACACCTTGAGGCGTCAGTCTATTATTACAATGTTTATTTATATGTGTCTAACAATAGAACACAGGAAACAGCAGATACATTTTCAAAAAGCTTTTATCAGCTCACTCTGTCTGTCGGATCAAGTTGAAGATTTGCACTTTTTCATTAACATTGAAAAAGACTTTAAACCATTATAAAATATTAACCAAGTAGTCAATTACTGTTAATTATTTAATTTTTATACCGGCAGAGGAAATTGATACTTTAGTATTTATAGATGCGACTAAATTAACAATATTTTGGGTTTCGCCCTCATTATTTCTCTTACACACAATTTCGGATCAGGTTAACCCTTTAAACAATTATTTATTGTAATTAAGAAAACATGAATCAATTTAAAAATTAACCAGTTAGTCAATTAATTATTGGTTACTAATTATATTGGCTGAAACACAATAACTTCTACATTACTGAGATATCTAGTAGTAAAGGAGAAATGGAAAGAACAGCGAAGAAAATGTGCGAGAATGAGCCTGACGAAAAAATACACTCATTTACACAAGAGTGATAAATATTGGGTAGCTTCCTTTATTCGTTTTGTTTACAACCTTTTTTTTTACAAATTTTATATTAACTTAATCTGTCTGTCTGTCTGGCCACAGCTCTAACGGCATAGTTACTCAGACACCCAATCTCGGATCAAGCTGAAATTTCGCACAATTATTTCTTTGACCTGTTGGCCTCCTTCAGTTGTAGAATGACTATGGTTTATCTTGCGCACTCCCTCATGTGGCTGTGGAGCCCTATTTTGGTGAGACACTCCCGTCCACAAATATCGCAGGTTAAGGTCCCCTTGGATTCTGCTCGGGTGGTAGAGGAGCTGGCCTTTGTTCGTAGTGTACGTTTTTCTTCCTGAGCTGAGGCCCATGTACTTTCACTGTCCATAGCTTTCGTGGTCACTGTCTCTCTCCATCTGGTGCGGTCTAGAGCTATGTCTTCCCAATTTCCCAATGGTAAGTATTGACGTGCACTGATTTAAGTTGCCGTTTTACTACATCTATTTAACGGAGGTGGTGGCGACCAGTTTTTCTTGAGCCAGTTGCGAGTTGTTCGTAGAGGATGACTTTCGACCTTTGACCTGACAACATAAGAATCAATAAAATAAAATGAACGAATTAGTTAATAAACTTTTGGTAATAATTTACTTTGTCATGTAACCTCAAAAGAATGAACAGATGCGCAAAGATTGTTTACCGGCTAAAACCAAAATGCAGGCGTCCCAAAGACAGACCACGAGTACAGTGGCTTGATGACGTATTGGCAGATCTACAACAGCTCAAAGTCCGGGCATAGAGACGTAAAGCCCAGGATAGATCAGAATCAAGAGATGTGCTTAAACAGGCCAGAGCAGTGCATGGGCTGTAGCGTCACTGTAGCGGATGCATGGTCATGTCATTGAAAAAAAAAAATCTTAAACCGTTATTATTAATTATGAGCGTACACAGGGTTAGTAACACGTACTAATGTAAAGTTAACATAATTACGCCCCTTGGTACTGACATAACACTTCTTTAGAGCAGATTAAATGGTAAAATACTGTATTGGAGACCGGCTTTATTGTAAGACTTAACTAGCTTAGTTGAACTAAAGATTAAGCTTTAGAAAGTGGAAACATGACCAACCCGTATTTTTTGGGGGGATTTTCCACTTAAAAAGTTTAAAACACGCTAAATGAAATAACAATGTTGCCAATTAATTTAAAAAAATTAGCTACAAACTAAAGCGCTTAATTAATTAAAGAAAAGGTTCTACAGTGCTAAAAACTGACTAGAAAATATCGTATTACTTAAAAGTAAAACTCATAGCTAATCAATACTTTCTACAAAGCTCAATTCACTCTGTCTGGATGAATCCTTGTATACGCTATTTCTCCAATTTCACGGTCTAGGAACGGGTTGAAACCTTGAACAATTACTTATTTTCGATGACGACACCTGAATCAATCCCAAAAATTGACAAATTGATTTTTCAATTTGTCGTTATTAATTAATTTTGTGTTATATAGAGCAATTACTTAGGTAAGGGGAGATTTTTTTTTTATTAGAATTAGTACGATGCTAAAAAAACATAACCATATAACATTTTTATAAGTTATTGTATAACCAGATGAGTTCAAGAATAGCTTCTCATCAAGGTGGTGGGAAACCCCAGGTAACCAGGTACCTTCTATATACCCACTTCTCCACTCCACCACCCTCTAAAAAAAGGGTCAACATTTTAAAATGATTGGATCTTCGAACACCGGCAAGCTAAAAGCATAAAAACTTATGCTAAACAAAAAGAAAAATAATTCCAATCGCACAAATGTATAAATTCTAGTCTAGATCTTTAAAAAATATTTCAAAATATTGGTGCACATTATAAGTCTTACATTGTACATTGAATACACTAAATAACGAGTAGTTTATCTGACATAGCAACGTCCTAACTGTAAGATAATAGTCTATATTACTGTCTCTCTTTCTTTCATTCATAAATATAGACACAATTTTTCTTAATAAGCATTATATCTTATAATACAATCTGGCGTACACTTGAAGACAAACCGAAAACGACCTTTTACACAATATAAAACCCTTCACCAAAAAAAAAATGTTAATGTTTTGTTATCTCCCTTTTGTAGTAGTGCTCTTTCTTTTTTAAAATACTTCCATCATCCTCATCACGTGTTTCCTGTCTCCACCGCCTCAACCCCACTCAAGAGTTATTGCATCATTTCCTGGACACACATTCCAAAAGACCCCGATTCATCTTCGTGCATCCATATAAAAAACTGTTCCTTTTAAAATCATTCTTTACAGTATTCCTAAACAATCAAACAAAGCGCCGACCTCCCAGATGCTCTGGTGGGGTACATTTTCTCCTCTCCGAATAAACTAGTTTGAGCCTTTATGGTTAAAGGAATAATCTTTAGATTCTGTAATTTTGTATTAAATTCAAATCTGGTTATTTTTTTATTTTTTTTTGTGAGTGTATGTTCGAACTTGGTTTTAACTAGGCTATGTTTACAGAGCTCTTTTTTTGTACAAAGCTTATTTCAACTTTGTCAGTCTGTCTGGTAAAACGCTTCTACATGTTATCTCTGATCAAGCTGAGATTTTGCACAATTTTTTCTTTTACCTGACAACACAAGAATCAATAAAAAAAAGTAACCAATAAGTTAATTAACTATTGTTAAAGGGAAACTCCGATGGTTTTGACAATTTTTGATATAATATGTGGTTTGATTTACAGATAATGAATATATCATTTTTTTTCTTTGCAATAATAACATAGTAATTGACGTTTTTCCGACATCATTTTCCTGCGTATCCAAAACAGTCAGACTTTCACCGGGTTTCTATGTGACATCACAAATGTATTTTAATCTATTGACTTATTGTATAATAGGAGACCATACAGCAAAGTTTACATTCTCGTAAAAGAAATATATCTTGGTCTATGCAGTTAGATCTAGGATCTTGTAAGCAAAGAAAAAATGCGTATTAAAAGTAGATTTACATGCTTGACTAACCACGGCAGTGTGTATTTTCTCGCCAGACCACTCAACACACAACAAACACTATCGCTTGGTTGTCTTGTCATGACCGACTACACGTAGTCTCGACTAGCCTTACACTGACCAGTTTGTTCGAATCAGTCAGACACAAGATCTATTTACTTCTTGGGACAGAGAAAGGCTTAGATGAAAATGTTACTCTTTTTCTCGAGTTGATTATCCTAATGCTTTTAGATCTATCTATACATGTATATAAATATATATAACTCTGGACAAGGCCGTCACTAAGCCTAACAGCCTAACAGCTACTGTAAGAATGAAGCGATACGATTGGTCAAATCAAGTTTCTCTTTCAGTATTGTTGATGGAAGTGACGTATGAACTATCTTAAAACAAAATCTCATAGAACCCCGTTTTTTTTTTAGATGTCAAGAATTTACTGACTAATTTATTAAATATAAATGTTTCTAAGCATTTAAATAAAAAATGGCAAAATGTTTACTATTACAACTTTTTACGCAGAATTTAAATATGACAATAACTCAAATTAAACAAAAACATCGGAGTTTCCGTTTAACAAATTATTTTGTTTGGTATTTCGAACAAGAGAAAGAAATTGTACTTGATAGATGGTCTGAAAGGCACAGGAGAAGCACAATGACAGTACTTCACAAGTAGACCTTAGATCTTATCATCTCAATGACGAAAAAAAAAAGACATGACCAATAGCCGACAGGGCTTTAAAAAGGACATTAGTATTGGATGTAAAAAGCTGACGAATATCAGCAGTTTTAAATACATCGGAAATATCTTCTCAAATGAAGGCACGAAACCTTACATACTGGCCAGAATTGCACAGTCCATTGCGGCACTTGCAAAACAAAACAATATGAAAAGATAAAGGCATAGCCCTCGATACAAAAATCTGACTATGTGCTCACTGGTCTTGGCCACATTCTAATATATATGCGCGAATATTTGACGCTGACTGCAGAACTACAAAGGAAAGTTTGAGCAATGGAATTTAAATACTACAGAAAGATTCTAGTTATCACTTAAAAAGGCCGCATCACAAACGAAGAGATTAGAGACAGGATTAGTATAGCGATTGGACTTTACGATGATCTGCTAATTACTGTAAAAAAAAAAGCAAACCTAAAATCTATGGCCACATCACAAGGTCCTTAGAGCTCACAGAGACCTTCATACAAGGAACACTATCAGGAAAAAGAAAGGGATTGGTAGACAAAGAAATGGGAGAGCCTCTTAAGGATAGAGATTCTATATAAGGCAAAAGACGAGAATGGAAATGAACGGTCGACAGATCTTGTGTGGTGCCCCATTGGCCCAACAGACTAAGGGATAGGTGCAGGTAAAAGAGTGAAGATGTGAACAATGACAAGATGAAATGAAGTGACGAGATATTTAATTGAATGAAATGTGATAACACTAAACGCAACTTTAACTACAATGTATCTGATTATTTTGTATTAAAGAACATTTTATTTGACTATTTTATTGCATTTTATTTATAAACAGTTTATTTGGCTACATATTATTTTAGTACTTTTTATTTGAGTATATTTCATTACAAAACCAAGGTCTGAACTCATTCTCTCTGGTTATCTGGTACAGATTCCAAACACATTATATGTCCCACTTTTCATTCTCGGATCAAGTTGAAACTTTACACAACCATTCAAAATATTAATCACTTTAAAAAAAACCAACAACAACAACCAACTATTTAATAAAATAGTGGTAATTAATTAATTTTGTTTAATTTTAAAACAAAAACCAAACATATTAATATTGAGACATATTACTGTAAATGTGGAGTTGTTACCATTTGATATGCTTTTTTTAAAAATTCTTTTCATTTACTACTTATCCTCTATTTATCACTTGACTGCATTTTGTAACAAATTTTTTTTCCATGTGCCCATCATTGTATGAGAAAAAAAAATCATATGAGCTCTAAGAAATGTTAATGTGTTATTTGACATCCCTTACATAATATCATCAATGCTTTTCACAATTAGCATTTATATTATCGAGCGAGCGAAAGTCTCTTGCCAATAGAATCAACAACATCATCAAATTACAAATGAATTCAGTCTATCCTCAAGCCAAGCGGTACGTGACGTTTTGGCGCCGCGGGTTTTGGCAACGGGACGTTTTGGCGCGAGCCGTTTTGGCGACGGGACGTTTTGGCACGAGATATCATTTGACGATAATTTAATAAGCACGTAGCTTTTTTTTAATGAGCCCTTGAACTCCAGCGTATGTATAGCTTGAGATACGATACAGTCATTAAATAAACCAATGTTAATGTCAACAAATAATTGCATCCATTGTTAGTCTAGCATCGTTTCATTTTGTTTTCATTTTAAAATAATATCTTAAAAACTTTGTTGAAACTAAAAGTGTGCCTCTTAATAAACACACATACACAAGCCAAAATGTTTATTATAGAAAATGATGTGAAAAACAAACACACATTTACATTTAATACGTGAAAAATATGTCTTAACACAAACACTCATGCAAAACATAGATATGAATAATTCTTTTAAAAGAAATAATACAATAAACGTACATAATGTATTTCGCGTCAAAACGTCCCGTCGCCAAAACGGCTCGCGCCAAAACGACCTTCGCGCCAAAACGACCTTCGCGCCAAAACGGCGGCGCCAAAACGTCCTGCTTCGAAAGCCAAGTCGTTGGTGATGCTGATACAGACAAGAATAATGGACTAGCTTTCTAACGTAAACATTTGACACACTTAATGATAGGAGAAAAAGGCAGTAACCTTAAAGAGGACACTGGGGCTTTATGATGACTGCGACGTACTCACCACTCTCACAAGCTCTTCCAACATTCGAGTACTCTCTCGTTTATTTAGATTTGCGTTCTTTTATTTTCTTTTTTTTGTTTCAAACTAACTTCCCAATGCTGTGTTTAGATTTTAAATAACAGATTCGCCATTATTTACACTATTTTTACTGCAAATATTAAATTAGATTACTTTCTAAAATCAAATAAACTTGATTTTTGTATATTTCGATATGTAAATGCGCACAAAATGATCTACAGATCACAAAAAGTTCAGTTAAAGTAACCATACATTGTTAAGGGTCTCTAAAACTGAAACTTGTACCAAATAAAATATTCAGAAAGACTCAAAGATAAAAGCACATTCCTTGTCCCATATGCTAGGACAAATTTGTACAAATACTCCTTCTTCCCCAGTGCTATTAGAGCATGGAATGGGTTGCCTGAGCTAGCCAGGAAAATCAATGATCTCTGAACGCGCGTAGGGAGTAATCTTTATTGAAGTAACGTTTTTACTTGATAAGATAAGAAATACAATCATGAAAAGACAAATAATCACCGCGTGATTGACCTAATCTCAAATCGTGTCTGAATCTATAATTAGACATTCGCAATTGTACTATTAAACTGCTAAAGAGAAAAAACAAAATCTTGTATATGTTATTAATTTGTATATGTTTTAGAAATGAAATGTGAAGATATTATTTGGTGTATTATGTATTGTGATGTTACTTTACATAGTCCGGAAATATGTAACAGGCACGAGATTCTTGAAAAAAGTGTAAAAATGAACCGCGATTAGTGTCAGGGCTATTTGGTACTGGAATCAAACTGTTTACGTTATTAATATTACTAGTTTGACTAAATGTCTCTATTTGAAGTGAATTGACTATTGTGTGCTTGAAAGTTATAATTTGCTTGTTGGCTTTATTTCGTTGAAATGTTTGATTTAAACTCAAAGGTCTGTATCCGTCATGTGGTGGTGTGTAGTATTCAACCATTATGTAACTGGAATATACGAATATATTTATTTCAATTACATGGGCACGGCAGTGTGCAAGCTGCAGATGTTGACTGGTTGGGGCTCGAACTCACCTCTTCATTGTATGTTCAGCTGAGATTCCCTTTATATAAACTAAGCAAACAAAAAAGAAAAACAAACAAATAATTGTTTCGTTAAAGCTTCATTAGTGTGCTTTGTGTTTTTAAGACGTTAGCAGAAGGCAAGGACCAGATCAATACAGTCTCACTTCTGAATCCCAGAAAAAAATGTCAGGATTCCTTCGTCCCGTCCAGACGGACTCTCTTCCCACAAAAAAAAAAAGAAATAATTTATAGACTTATGTATTTATTTGATCTTGTTTCTCCTTTTTGTACATTTCAAGTGAAGTGTTGTTTTTTTTCCAGGACAAGTTCACAAGAGAAAATGAACTTCTTTCTATGGATTCAACACAAAGCTAAAAAAAAAAAAAACAGAAAAAAAACCACTACAAAATATTTTTCTTTATCAATGTCATTAGATGTAACCGCCAAACAGAATGTTGATTTAATTAACAGAGCATTTTAGTTTTTCATATCAAATGTAATAATAATAATAATAATTTTATGTATAAAGCGCTGTTAACAAACAAAATGTAGGCTCAAGGCGCTGTAACAACATTACAAACACAAACACGACAGCTACAATGACAGTTAATCTAAACAAGTTTTAAACAGATAGGTCTTAATGTTCTTCTTAAAAGTGGTGTAGCATGTTGTCTGTCTGAGATCAATGGGGAGTGAATTCCAAACCTTTGGTCCGTGAACTGAAAAAGCCCGCAGACTGTAGCTTTTGAGGGAGAAACGTGGCACTACTAAAAGCGTTAAGTCCATTGAGCGCAGGGCTCTCTGGGGGACATACGGAGTAACCAGTTCACTAAGGTACAAGGGCATCTCGTTGTTATATATACACTGATGACAAAGTGTGGTGACCTTGTTATCGATTCTCGCTTTCACGGGAAGCCAATGGAGCGTGCGCAAGAGCGTAGTAGCAGAATCTTGTCTAGTTTTTTTAAGGACTATTCGAGCGGCGTTGTTCTAAATACGTTGCAGCTTGGCTATTTAGTCATCAGGTATACCTGCTAGCACGGCGTTGCAGTAATCAAGGCGGGAGAGTATGAATGCCACAGCTAGCGTTTTTGTTGACTCCGTTGTTAAATATGGTCGGATCTGACCTAATCTGCGCAGCTGCAGATAAAGACCTTTGCAGAGCTGACTTATGTGTGGGTCGAAAGATAGTGTTGAGTCGAAGAAAACTCCAAGATTCCGCACTACATGGACAAATCTCTTAATTATTTCTGTCTTGTCTTCGATCATCTTGAGTTTATTTTCAACCATCCAATCGCTCACCATTGCAACGGTACTACTGATTTTCTCTGCCAGATGCGACACCTCTGAGGGTACTGATGAATTGTATAACTGTGAGTCATCGGCTAAGAAATGGTATAAGATACCGGTTGGCCGTATGACACCGCTGAGTGGATATGTGTGAACAATACTGGGCCTAGAACTGATCCTTGGGGTACTCCGTACTTCAAAAGTAAGCTTGTTGATTCCGTCCCGCTAACAACGACACTTTGAGTGCGTTCCGTCAGGAAGGATCCAAGCCACTTTAGGACGACTCCTGCTAAACCAAAAGCCTCTGAGGGTACTGATGAATTGTATAACTGTGAGTCATCGGCTAAGAAATGGTATAAGATACCGGTTGGCCGTATGACACCGCTGAGTGGATATGTGTGAACAATACTGGGCCTAGAACTGATCCTTGGGGTACTCCGTACTTCAAAAGTAAGCTTGTTGATTCCGTCCCGCTAACAACGACACTTTGAGTGCGTTCCGTCAGGAAGGATCCAAGCCACTTTAGGACGACTCCTGCTAAACCAAAAGTTGCAGAGAATCTGGCCATCATAATTTCATGGTCTAGCGTATCAAAGGCTGCGGACAAGTCCAGCATGGAAAGAATTGATATGTGGCCTTTGTCGGAATGGTGAAGTAAGTCGTTTAGTACCCTGACCACTGCTGTCTCTGTGCTACGGCACGTCCTATATGCAGATTGAAATTCTTCCAAGAGACAGTACTGTTCAAGATGAGAAAGAATTAGCGCTAACACGAAGCTTTGACAGGAAGGGAAGATTTGATACCGGGCGATAGTTTTTTAGACATTCCGGGTCAAGACTGGATTTCTTTAATAAGGGCCTGACAAGTATGCATAAATTGCTGTGGTACAATGCCTGAAGTCAGGGAAGAGTTCACAATGTTAGTAATTGTAGGTACAAGCTCATCTAAAAATTCAAGGAGCAAGGAAGTTGGAATGGGGTCAAGGTCACATGACTCATTTGGCATCTTTAAAATAGTACTTTTGACATAATCTTCCAATACACGCTGAAACTCGCAAAAAGGAGTATTTTGAAAAATTGGAGAGTGGTCAAGCTGTGATGAGAAGGATGGCATGTCTAATCTGCTCAATCTTCCCAATGAAGAATCTATTGAAGGAATCAGGAAGTTCAGATACTGGGATAGATGACGGCAAACGTTCGTTATTTGCTCCCCCTAACATTTCAGCGGTGATCCTAAATATCTCCTTTGAAGAATCAGAAGTTTCGATTTTTGTCGAATGGTTAACAGATATTCGTTCGATCTTACTTAACAATTTTATTTTTAATTTCATTCTACTGAAGTCAAAGAGTACGAACAATTCTTCCAAAGTTTCTATTAGGTGTTTTTAATGCATAGCGCAATATCTAAAATAGCTAGATTTTTGTTTGGTGTATATGGTGCACATAATAAAAAATAGGTTTGTTTATTGTACATAGTGGCGTCCGGGTGGAAACGATCGTAGGAGGAAACGATTAGGCTAAAGGGAAGCAAAACAAGACTCCCGTGGGGGTGCCTAAGGGGGTGCGAGGGCATCCTCATTGCACTGCGCGGAGTTGTAAAAAAACTCCCACAACCTTTTCACAATCCAGGCGCTGTTCCTCAAGGGGCCGTTACATAATAAATGGCATGTCCAGCACAGTTAGCCTGGTATAGAAAAGAAAAATGGCGGGGTCTTAGTGCACGCGGCCCGTTGCCGTCAGTCTGACCCACCCGCCAGACAAAACAGTGTACACTGTTCTCATTCAGGCCGTTGAGAGGGAGCTCTTGTTCACTTGTTCCGATTTAAAAAGAATAATGCACTTTTAGCGACCCCCCCCCCCCCTCCGAAAGGGGAAAAGACGCTATCTGTTTTGTGTTGAATGTCTGCTGAGTCTGTCCGTCCGTCCCGTTTAGATCTCGTAAACTAGAATGAAATGAAATGAAAATCCGACATAATAATATTTTAGACCATTCATAAAGTTCTGATGAAACGGTTACTTTTTCCTTTTCTGAAATCGAAAAAAACTAATTTTTTAAATCACTTATGAAAGCAGTTTTGTCATAAAAATACACCACTTTTACAACTATTCACTATTAGTAGTAACAAACACGGGAGGCTCCTTAGAAGAGACAATGACAATGTACTGTCTTTTTATGTTAAGTAAGTTATGTCATACTAACTACTACATTTACACACAAAAAATGTTTACTTTTTTAAAGAGAAAAAATCTATTTAGTATGCATATAAATTGGAGATAATTTAAAACAAAAATTAATAAGTAGTTTTTCATATTGTCGCGTGAACTGAACTGTAGCGCTGCACAATAGCTATAGATAGAACACTAAAGGAATTTTTTTTTCGGAAATGCTTTTTTCTTGTGGTGTAAGAGATTGACCCTTTACAAAACAATTAGATCAATAAGATATTTATCATAAGGCATCAGCTCGGCAAGGTTCACATATAACATTACATTCACTTTCCCCAATCCTTTGGTCTACTGGTCCGCTGGGGCACCACAAAAGATCTCTCAACCTTCTTTCTCCATTTTTCTCTGTCATTTGTCTTTGATAGAATTTCATTCTGATGTTCTTTCTGAAAATATTGAAACCTGCCTTTTTACCTGCCTGGGTGGACCACTTTGGAACAGATTTTTAGTTTGTGTTTCCACAGAATATGTCTTTGTAAACTTTTTTGTACATTTTTTTTTGCAATGCAGAGTAACATTTTCTCAGTCCTTCTGTTTGTAGCACAAAATAATGTTAGTATGGAGGAGACATTAGACTTTCACTCTATGACTTACAACTTATTCTAAAAGAAAAAGGTAACTAACTAGCGTTAATAAAGTAGACTGGATACAAAGATCCACAGCCATGCAGTATGACACTGTTAACATTTACACTGTAGTAATTTACTATTTAGTCATCAATGTCCCGCTTCTCTCAGGCCTGTCAAGAATATGGCTTGACTATTAGCACGAAGAAAAAAAATGTTATGGGACCACCTGCTACAGCACCACCCTCCATCCTCATAGACTATAACAAGTTGGACGCCGTAAACTAATTCTGCTATCTGGGATCCACAATTCAAGATGACCTGTCTCTAAAGGAGAAGATAGAAAAACGCATAGGGAAGTCAGCCTCGACCTTCTCTAGACTCAGTCCAAGAGTTTGGGAAAACCAGAAGCTCTCTACAGTGACCAAAATGGAAGTCTACAAGCCATGCGTTATGAGTAAACTACTGTATGGCAGTAAATCATGGACCAAAAGGCAAGAGAGAAAACTAAAATCATTCCATTTGGGATGTCTCCGTATGATCTTGAAAATCACATGAAAAGAAAAAAGTGCAATACTGAGATCCATGAGCGAACAGGTATTCCCAGTATCTTTACAGCCCTCAGATAACGCCGTTTGCGCTGGCTTGGACATGTTCGCCGGATGGAGGACAATCGCATCACGAAAGTTACGGATAACTTGCGACTGGCTCAAGAAAAAGGACATCAAATCAGTGAACATCAATACTGACCATTTGGGAAGACATAGCTCTAGACCGCACCAGATGGAGAGAGACAGTGACTAAGAATGCTATGGACAGTGAAATCTATAATCTATAATATACGTTTTGTTACTTACAATAAATTCTTGTGCAAAGTTTAAATTTGATCTTAAAATGGGTGTGGAAGTGAAAATTTTGTTTAACTTTTTACATGACTGACTTTAAAAAAAAAATCACTTTGTACTATAAACGAAAGCGCTTTCTGCTCTCATTCTACTGTGCTGAAAATTGTAGTCAAACTGAATATCCTATTATTTTGACCAATTAGTTATCGTATCTTAAATGAGTACACAAATTTTAGATAGTTTATTTCATCACTTTGCTTATAATAATTCCGTCGTTATCTTACACCGGTTACACCATAAAGCTTGTAATTTTTAGTTGTCGGTCTATACCTGAAAATTCTGCACTAAGCTTTGAGTTCAGAAGATGAAAAAAGAAGTGTGTTCTAATTTGTTACTGATATCTTTGATATCTAGACCACACACTTGACACCATATGTTGTGTATGTAGATTGTTCTCACACCATGAAAAATGGAAGACGTTATTGTCAAAGAAAGAGTGACTAAACGGTCAAGGGTACTGCAAGGTCATCGACCACTACTACATGACGTTTTATTTTTCATGTTTTGTTTACTTACCTCTGAACTTTCACGACTTTTCTCTGTGTAACCTGGCTCGCTTTCTAACAAACGTCGCCTCATTAAGTCCCCTTCATGTTACAGTTACACCGCTCGATATTTTCGTTTGACTAGTAGTATGGCCTCCTTCAGTCAAGAACGAGGATGGTTCATCTCGAAGAAAACTTATTCATGTGACTGCGGAGCCCTTTTTTTAAGAGACACTCCCGTCCATATATATCGCAAGTTAAGGTGGCTTTTGCTTTGGTAGTAGAGGAGCCAGCTTTATTTCGTCCATAGCTGAGGCCACCTTTTGGTCATCGTGTCTCTCCATCTAGTGCGGTCCTGTACTAATTTTAGTACTGCGTGAAAAAAAAACTTGTTAAAGTTTAATGTAAGTATTTTAAATTTGATCTACGAATTTTTCGAGCATTTTTACTTTTCAAATTATGCTAGTCAATATTTAGCATTTATATATTTAGTATTTATATTAAGTCACTACGTTGTTCTTGTGACTCTAGAGAGTCTGATGATAACGTGACAGGAAGAGGAAGGGGTGTCGGATTACCGAAGTTTAGCTTATTGTCAGCGAGTATGTCTGGAAAATTCTAGATTTAATTTTGACGTAATAAGATTTTCTTTTAGACTTTTAAGGTTATAAAATAAACAAATAAGCTAAAAAAGTAAATAAATTTAGATAAAAATAAATCATTTGATTTCAGCTTTCACTGCGCTAAAAATTAACATCTACATTCTAAAAATGTACTTATTAAAGTAGACTTTAATTACAATAAACTTATATATGTGTTTTAAAAATATGTAATAGTCCTTTGTTTCTGTTTACGCTAACAACCTGTCATGACTTTTCCATGAATAGTTGACAACCTAATAACACGCATGTTTGATTTAGGCTTACATCGTCGCTGCGTCGGATTACTAAGAGTGTCGGAGTAAAAAGTGTCGTAGAACGAAGAATCAATTGTACTCTAAATTGTTTACCTTGAATCCCAGTGAGATAATGACGATTCCTGATTTTCATAACGTCCCTGAAAAACAATAGGCAAGTAAATCTGGTTGGGCGTTGTGCTGGCCACATAACACCCTTGGTAACCGTCAGCTATACTGCTATAGAATCAGATGATACAGATTTGTACATTTAATGACAATTTTCTTCTTATAAGTTTATTATAGATTTTTTTAAATTACATTATTATATAAAGTTTTATTTCGTTGAAGCATCGTTCGTTATTAGGGTGAGTCCTACCATTTTCTATCCCAATTCGGACTATTCGGATTAGTAATTGAAGAACATTGCGAACCTTTCTATAATATTTTCTAAATAGAAATATTTCAATGGCTGCTGATATCCTATCAAAATTGGCGGATACTAGTGGTCATAGCAACAGAGAATGAGAGAATGGGGAAGAACCAGTCATTCCTGGCCTAAAGGTAAAATATCTAAATTTGGACAAGGGTCATAATAGGTAGCAAGCTTGACCCTTATGGACACTCTACTTAGGTTAACGCAATGAAGTGTAATTATTTTTCTGCATAACTTGTTTCCGACACGTCACTAATGTTATCCCTATCGGAAAATATGAACATTAACAAACGCAAAGCAAAAATATTTTGACTGTGTGAAAGTAAGATTTTTAAAAAGGTAGATAAACGAAATGTCTCAAGGAGCTTTATGTGTTCATAACTACCATAATAATAACAAGAAAAACATTTGAAACAAAGTCACAAAGACAGTCTGTATGGAAGCACGAGCTCAAAATCGGCCCCCGAAATAGTCCATTAAGGCAGGTAACAAGGCAGATTTCAATATTTTCAGAAAGGATACCAGAATCTATGAACTACAAACTGTCAATGACTATAACGCAATCTCCGTCTATACAAAAGAATGTAATACGTCGAAAGTGTTGCCGATACCGTTGTATTGTTAGTTCGACTAATGACCTGATACCCCTGGATACGGACATTTATTAATGTTATTATTATTACACTGCTAATTTTCATATGTATTCAATGACCTGATAGTTATAAAGATAATGTTAAATCCAAATGATTGGACCCCACGATGACCTGATAACCACTATAAAAAAAAACGTAAACTCAAACTCTATGGCCACAGGGAACAGTACCAGGAAGAAGATGAAAAGGAAGACAGAAAAAGCAATGAGAATTGGGAAGGCAACATCAAAGAATGGACAGGCCTTCCAGATAATGAAATTATATCAAAGGCAAAGGATAGAGAGGATTGGAGAAAGACG